>CM053026.1:651760479-651869137 GCA_028564925.1 Lithobates sylvaticus
TATGTGGACGTGGGGATGAACGGCCGGATCTCGGATGGTGGTGCCATTGCACACACGGAGTTCTACTGGCGTCTCCAAAGTGGCAGTCTGTGCTTGCCACCTCCAGAGGAGAATGCTGAAGGACTCCCCTTCGTCTTTGTCGCAGATGAAGCGTTTGCGTTGACTCCCCATCTGATGAGGCCGTTCCCGATGAGGACCCTCACCCCAGACCAGAGGGTCTTCAACTACAGGCTGTCCAGAGCCCGAAGAGTTGTGGAGAACACTTTTGGCATCCTGGCCAGCCGATTCCGCCTGTTCTTGACGGCTATTAACTTGGCGGAGTACAAACTGAACCACATAGTTCTTGCCTGTTGCATATTGCACAACTTCCTCAAAAGACATAACAGGAACTATGTGGTGCCTGTTGGCCCCGATGTGGAGGGCCCTCCAAATGCTGACCTCACAGCCCTTCAAGTGGCACGTCCAGGCTTGCCCCCTCTAAATGCCTGCGCGGTCCGCGAGCAATATATGGACTACTTTGTGGGTAGGGGGGCCATTGCTCTGCCTGACGATGTGTGAGAGGCATTTTTAATTAAATATTTTTTTTCAACCAACCTATGATTTCTTGTCATTTCCGTATTCTAGCTTATTTGACCTTGAAATTTTTTCCCTTTGCCTTCGACAGTGGGAATGCACTTTCTGGGCAAAAGGAGGTAACAGTCTCTTCTTCCCAAAAAGATTATTCTCATGTTGTGTGTTTGATACCTAATCTTTGGTCTAGAGAAGGTTTGTAGTGCATAACTGACACCCAAAATACTCCTTTTCATCACCAGGTCAGACATGTGTGTATTCACAAAAATGCTGTGCTCCGTGTTTTCGTACAAAGCACTGTGGGTGTCATTTACATAAGTCAAATCCACTATGCTCTACAAGTGCAGTGAAAAAGTGCCCTGGAAAAAAAAACTTGCAGTGCAAACTGGACTTGCCTTTAGTAAATAACACCCATTGCCCCCCAAATCCTTTACATTTGACATACATAATGCATTTTGTTTTTTAAATAAGGAAGCCACACATTTTGAAAAGTAAAAAAGTTTACTTGCAAAACATTCACAAGTGCGTTTACAAACTTCTTGCCCAAACTGACAATATCTTGGTTATTTACAACATTGTTTACAAACATTCCGCATTTTGTAAAACCAGGCATGGAGCAAAACAGAACCTAGGAACTAGGAAAGTTCAACTTTCTAAAGTGAAGACAAGATCAGACATGACTATATGTTCAAAGTGTGTTTGATCTTGCCTTCATCACATGGGGGGTCACCCCTGGAAAGTGGAAATTTAGAACATGCACACAATTTGGGTCTGAAAATGATCATTATATGGTAAAACACATGCTTCGAATCTTCAAAAGTGCCGTTTTCCATCATGGGGATGAATGGACGTTTTTTGGGGGTGCAACCCCTTCACCACAACCACTTTAGTAGTTCGTAAAGTGGTTGCACCCCCAAAAAAACGTTGTCATTCATCCACCATGATGGGAGCTAGCACATGTGGACACAATGTGTGCATGTTCCAAATTTCACACAGTTCTTAAGTGTTCAGAAACAGCCACAAATGTGTGTTAATTACTTGGTGCGTTTTCAGATTTTTCCTAAAACATCAATGATGTTCTTCAATTTTTGTTGAACATCATTGATGTTTTGCTTTATGTAATCTAGATCTCTATTGCAGACCATTATCTCCCCGATGAGTACGTGGGCACTCTCTGTGGTAAAGTGCGATTTTTCTTCCACAACATCCACGTCACCTAAAAAACAAAAACAAAAAAAAATAGGGTCTTGGAAATGAGGCAGCCATACATTGATTAGCTTACCAGTAGCTGTGATCTCCCACACTCACCTGTTGTGGTGACAAGTTCTCCAATTTCTATGATCTCTCCTTCCTCCTCCTCCTCCTCCTCTGCTTCTGCTCTTTCCCCTTTTTTGGGAGGTGTTGGTTTTGGGGTTTCCTCAGACGTCCCAAGTTTTCGCTCCCCTATGAGAATGTACAAAAGGAAGATTTAGCAACACAATCTATTGAGGGCAGAAATAGGAAATGACAAACATTGCTTGAAAGTGAGGGACAATATTTTTGGGTGTCCAGTTACAAATGACACCAATATGAATGTAGTCACTTTGTAAAGGTCCTAAACTTATAGCTTTTTGGTCGACGTTTGGGTGATGGAGACCCCCCTCTAGTATCCACTGGAGCACATGTGTGGAAAAGCCTAATAAAAAGGGGGTTTGGGTGTCCCAGCACTAGTGCTCTAGAGTCCAGATGGGTAAACAGCTACTGGGTGACGTCTCCTTTACATTGAATAAATTGGCTGGACAGTCTTGATGACATTTCTAGAGAGAACAAACTTCCTTTCCCCCAAAAAAACAACAAACATCGTATTATAAGTGGCCGAACCATCGAGGTTGAGTGCGATCGAATGGACACACACACGAACATGACAGTGGCAGAAAGATCGAGGTTGAGTACGATCGAATGCACAGACGAACCTGAAAGTGGCCATTTTGGAATGTACAACTTTGTAAAAATCCAAACACATGGAGCAGTATGCAAGCAAGAAATCAAACACAAAACACAACTACTTACTTTTTTGAAGAACTCGCTTGATCTTTCTGTACTGATCGGCCTCCCTCAGTTTCAGGTCTGACCAGCGTTTCCTCAGTTGCTCCTTGGATCGTTGTACCCCAAAATGATTGTACAGCCTCCTCACAACTTTAGACATGATCTTGGCCTTGCGGACATTGGGGTTGAGGTAAGGCCCATACTTCCCATCATAGTCGCTCCTCTTTAATATGTCCACCATCTCCAACATTTCTCCAAATGACATATTGGAGGCCTTGAATTTCAGGCTCCGGGATCGGGACGTTTCTGCCTCCGGACTTTCCTCGTCCTCCTCCTCGTTGGTGGGATATTTCGGGCGCACCTGCTGTGTCCCCGCCATGTGCTCTCCCCACTGCGCCGTAAAGAGAAGGGGTGGGGAATAGACGAGAAATATCGTCAGGGGCGGGTGGAGTTTGACGCATGCGCACTGTATATAAAACGTCACACGCCTGTGTCGTAGCCACGATCTGGGAGACGAGGGGAGACGAGACGATCGCTATAACGAAGGTACAATTTGACGTTGGTACATAACTAGCCTAGACTGATTAGACCTTGAGGCTTCTTTATGGAGAAGATTAGGAGACTTTGGACTGACATTATTTATAGTGTTTTGTGTGGTGTTGTGTCTTGTAGAGATTATGGAGGGCTTCAACCATGCGAGTTTTCTCCCCCTCTTCATTGATAAATACAGGGAATTTCCCCTATTATGGCAGGCAAAACACCGCGACTATAGCAACAGACCAAAGAGGTACGCAGCCATGCAGAAACTTGTGGCATTTGTAAAGCCAACGTTCCCCGCGGCAACTGTTCGTAAGTTAAGAGTAAAAATTGCCAACCTGAGGAGTACCTATTTCTGGGAGCGCAATAAGGTCCGGAAGTCCCAAGCATCTGGAGCTGCAGCAGATGATGTCTATGCCCCCACGCTCTGGTACTATGACAGGCTCCATTTTCTCAAAGACCAGGCTAATGTCAGGAAGTCACTCTCGACTCTTCCTTGCACACATCCTTCCACGTACGCCACCCCTGATGAGGCTTCCGAGGACCAACCTGGGCCTTCCAGTCTGGAAGATGTGGAGGAGCCCAGCTTGTTCCAGGTATAGTAGTTTTGTAACCATTTTTGTGAATAATGAATGATGTTCAGTTAATTCAGGATCCCCAATTGCTTAGTTCCTAACGTGTTTGACATATCAACTGACAGTAGTGTTGTAGACATTTGGGGCCAGAATCTAAACTGCTGGGCTGAGAATTGTATGGTTTTCTATTTGTAACCATTTTGCAACAGTCACTAGATGAAAATTGTGTGTGTTTGATGAACCAATAACTCAAACTATGTCCCTTTGTCATACACAGGAAGACCTCAGCCAGGAGGTGGCTGTGGAATGTGGCAGTCAGGAGGAGGCAGGGGTTAGTGGCAGCCAAGAGGTGGGTAGTGGCAGCCAACAGGGGGGTAGGCGTAGGAGCCTGACTGTCTCCCAAGTCCCTCCCCTCCGCCTTCCCTACAGAAGGGCGAAAAGGATGGGGGAGGTGGGAGAGTCAGCGCTCCAGCTGATCCGAGATGCTTCAGCCTCCCTATATGCCACACCCACCTACGAGGAGGCCTTTGCCTCCTTGGTTGCCAATAAAATGACGGGTATAGAGGCAGGGCAACACAGCATGTGTGAGGATGTCATCCTCAAAATCCTAAATGAGGGGATGGCTGGGGAGATGACCCCACTCACACATGTTTGCGAAAGTCACCTTGCTCCGCCTCCTCCTCCTTCTGCCACCCCACCAGCACCACAGCCACAGTGTGGAAGGAAGCGTACAAGGAAGACAAGAGAGTGACGACCTGGATTCAGTCTGGTCTGAGAGAAGATGGAGCCTCTCGTAGGACCAGAGCCTGGGGACCTAGATGGCTTCTGCTGCAGTTCCGGATGTTTTGGACTTCAGGACCAGATTGCACTCCCTTACTATTTAGATAGGTACTCCTCAGGCCCCCAATTTTCGACGCTTCAAAAATGATGGTTGCCGTGGGGGGCCAAGGCTTTGCAAATTCCCCAAGTTTCTTCATCGCTGCGTTCCTCTTTGGTTTGTTGCTGACACCTAAATAAAGGTCTTTTTGATTTGAAATAATCATTGCCTATTGTGTTTTACTTTTCTACAATGACAGTTTATTTGTGAGTAGGCAGGTACATTTCACTAATCATAAAGTATAATTAACAAGGGGCACCAACAACAAACAAACTCCTAGTAAATTTAAGCAACAAATACAAATGTTAATAAAGTTGTTTTGCTAAGTTGAGACACAACCCCCCTCCAAAAAAAAATAAAAGATCCTTAAAATATGTCTTCCAACAAAAAAAAAAAAAAAAGGACAAAGCATCCAAACAAAATAACAAAGATTCTTTTACGATCTGAGTACAAATAAACATGTAGTGTAGAAATCCTGAAAAGTAATAAAGAACTAAGTTTGTGAGAAGTGCGGGTGAATAGGAGCAGCTAAAACATGTCATTCTTCTTGCATTGTAAAGAAAAAGAGAATGCGCTGCATTAAAGACATTTTAACATTGCAGCGTAACAAATGTGCTGTGTCGATTAGGAAAGGTAGTTTTACCTGACCGAGCGCTTCCGTCACAGAATTTCTTCTGAGCATGCGTAGCACTTTGTCCGTCGGACAACGCTACACACGATCGGATTTGGTGTGATCGGACCTTGTTGTCCAAAAATCTATCCAGCAGGAGATAGGACTTTGTCCGTCGGACAATCCGACGTACACTGTCCGATGGTGCATACACACGGTCGGATTTTTCGACAACATTGTCCGATCGGACAGAATCCATGCAAAAATCCTACCGTGTGTATGGGGCTTTATTGTTTTTGTGTGAACACACCAATTTCACTTTCAGGCCCCATTCACACATTAAAAAAAGGAATCAAAGTCTTCACCAAGTAACTATAGACCTGTTAGTTTAACTTCTATAGTCGGGAAGATATTGAAGAGTTTAATAAAAGACTACATAGATGAGTTTTTGCTAGAAAATAAATATTTTAAGCCACAGACAGCATGTGTTCATGAAAGGCAGAAGTTGTCAAACAAAACTGATTTCTTTTTATGAGGAGGTATGTAAAACCTTGGACAGAGGGGTGGCTGTGGACGTGGTATACCTGGATTTTGAAAAAGTATTTGACACAGTTCCCCACACACAGCTAATGTGTAAGGTAAAGTCTACAGGCTTGGAAAGATCAGTTTGTAAATGGATAGAAAACTGGCTAAAAGACCAAATTCAGACAGAGGTAGTTAAAGATTCTTACTCTGAATGGTCTCAGGTTATCAGTGGTGTACCCCAAATTTCAGTATTGGGACCCTTACTTTTTAATATCTTTATAAATGATATAGGGCCTGGGATTAAAAGTACCATTTCATTCTTTGCAGATGACACCAAGCTATGCAGTGGAATAAAGTCCTTACAGGATGTCTCCAACTTACAAGCCAATCTCAATGCACCGTTTACTTGGACAACTATGTGGCAAATGAGGTTTAATGTTGATAAATGTAAAGTTATGCACTTGGGGGCTAAGAATATGCATGCATCATACATACTAGGGGGGTACAACTGGGGGAATCCATAGTGGAGAAGGATCTGGGGGTTTTGGTAGAGCATAAGCTTAATAATAGCATGCAATGCCAAGCTGCGGTTTCTAAAGCAAGTGAAGTCCTTTCTTGTATTAAGAGAGGTATGAATTCCAAAGAGAGAGAGATAATTTTGCTCCTGTACAAATCATTAGTAAGACCTCATCTGGAATATGCATGACAGTTTTGGGCACCAGTTCTCAAAAAGGTTATCAGGGAACTGGGGAAAGTGCAGAGAGGGGCAACCAAACTCATAAGAGGCATGGAGGAGCTTGGCTTTAAGAAAAGATTAGAAAAACTGAATTGATTCACTCTTAAGAAGAGGAGATTAAGGGGGAATATGATCAACATGTATAAATACATAAGTGGTCCATATAGAAAACTTGGTGTTGAGTTATTCATTTTAAAGTGGTGTTTCCACCACAATGACAACATTATCTGTATTTACCTAAAATCTGACAAAAAAAAAAAAATTGGATAAAAAAAAATTCACTTACCTATTTCTCCCTGTTGCTAGGTGGTCCCATGAAATCTGTCTCTTCCTCAGCCCGGGCTAGAAACGTCACTTCCCCTTGGCAGTCAGTCATCTGGGACACGTGACAGGTCCCAGATGACGGTGCGGCGTATCACGATGTGAGGCGCCGCTCGCGCATGCGCAGTGGATGCCCAGCTGTGAAGCCACAGCTGGGTGCCCACAGTAAGGATGCCGGCGCCGCAAGCGGAGCGGGGAATGAGGGGGGCATCGTTCCCTCACATCGCTGGACCCTGGGACAGGTAAGTGTCCAATTCTTAAAAGTCAGCAGCTGCAGTGTTTGTAGCTGCTGACTTTTAAAAAAAAAATTTGATGGGCCCTCCACTTTAAGGTCATCACAGAAGACAAGGGGGCACTCTTTATGTTTAGAGGAAAAAAGATTTCATCGCCAAATATGGAAAGGTTTCTTCACATTAAGAGCTGTGAAAATGTGGAATAGACTCCCTCCAGAGGTGGTTCTAGCCAGCTCAGTAGATTTATTTAAAAAAAGCCTGGCTTCTTTCCTTAATGTACGTAATATAACTGGGTATTAAAATGTATAGGTAAAGTTAATCCAGGGAAAATCCAATTGCCTCTTAGGGGATCAGGAAGGATTTTATTCCCCTGCTGTAGCAAATTGGAGCATGCTTTGCTGGGGTTTTTCTCCTTCCTTTGGATCGTGTGATTTATTTTTATTTTTTTATTATTGGTCTAAGTAGATGGCTTTTTTTTCAATCTGACTAACTATGTAACTATGTAGTGTAGTGGGGGCACACATTTGTTGGCTCATTTTTCCGGGGGTTGCCATGAAATCAGGGTACCCCATCATTTCAATGGGCTACTACATGTGATAAAGTAGCTCATGGGACATTTTTGCCAGTTGAGGTTTGCACATTTGTCACTTGTTTTTTCACATGGCAAAATGTGTGTTTGCTTCTGTGTCTGGGGTGCCAACAATTAATGGAACCAAAAAAGAAACTAGTACATTTTAGGTGTATAAAGGCTAAAACATCTTTCATTATGCAATTTTAATATGCAATTAATATGGAATCCTGTAATTCTATTTTTTTTAATTCCTCCAAAAATATGCTGACACCAATAAACTGCTTCATTTCAAGCTTTACTGATTCCAACAAAATAAATATTGAGACAGAAATGCAGATCATACAACCATGCATTAGATTTCTATATTTCTATTTATGTCTCTGTTATCAATTTGTATTTAAATGTAATGGTTTAGTATTGCTTTTATTATTAAGCATCATCACGTGTACACAGATTTTTCATTTATATTCTGTGAAATAATTTGATCAAAGGTTCATAAGATATTTTAATGGGAGATCAAAACATATGTGTACCCAGTGACATTTCCCTATTAAACAGATGTCTCCTGTCACTTAATCCTGAAATGACATGAGTTTTTTTTTTTTATTATACAGTCATATTCAAGTTAATTAAAAATCTACAAACTAGAGTAATACATAACTCCATGCAGAAATATATATATTTTTTAATTGATGCGACTTATGTAAACTGTAATTTGATTGGTAGGTAAAGGTTACTGCATTTATGTTATCATTGCTGCCTTTCTTATTGAAAAAAAAAGTACAGAGCTTTATCACCTGTAAAAGGAAGTGACTGCACAAGTACTTTAATGTCTGTATTATCAGAGATCATCTAAATGAAAGTTGCATATTTAAAATATATATATATATATATATATATATAAATAATATATATATATATATATACTGTATTTTTTGCTCCATAAGATGCACTTCTTTCCCCCAAAAATAAGTACTTTAATGTCTGTATTATCAGAGATCATCTAAATGAAAGTTGCATATTTAAAATATATATATATATATATATATATATATATATATATATATATATATATACTGTATTTTTTGCTCCATAAGATGCACTTCTTTCCCCCAAAAATATGGGGGAAAATGGCTGTGCGTCTTATGGAGCGAATACTGACCAGGCGCCAGAGACAGACAAAGCAGCCCGAGTGGCCGAATGGAGTACTGCAGCAGCAGTCTTCTGAGTGACAGGCGGATGTGATGATCGCCAGGCACAGGTCAGGCTGCATTTCAGAACACAAGTCAGGCTGCATTTCATGGCACAGGTCAGGCTGCATTTCAGAACACAGGTCAGGCTGCATTTCATGGCACAGGTCAGGCTGCATTTCATGGCACAGGTCAGTCTGCATTTCATGACATGGGTCAGGCTGCATTTCACGGGGACTGGTAAATATTTTAGTACACCATTTGGTTCAGAATATTTTTTTCTTGTTTTTCTCCTCTAAAACCTAGATGTGTTTTATTGTCAGGTGCATCTTATGGAGCGAAAAATACAGTATATATACACTGTCAAAAGGAACACTTTTTTAATCAGAGTATAGCATCAAGTCAATTAAACTCATGGGGTATTGATCTGGTCAGTCCAGTAGCAGAGTGGGTTGTTAATCAGTTTCATCTCCTTTGGTGTCAATGAAATTAACAACAGGTGCACTAGATGGGCAACAATGAGACAACCTCCAAAACAGGAATGGTTTTACAAGTGAAGGCCACTGACATTTTGTTTCCCTACTCATATTTTTTGACAGTTTTTTACTAGTTTTGCATTTGCCTAGGGTAAGTGTCACTACTGGTAGCATGAAGCTATTCCTGGACCCTATATAGGTTGCTCAGGCAGTCTAACTCCTCCAGGATGGCACATCAACAGTCCCAGCATCCTCCGGGACTGTGACATCATAGGGGGCGGGGTCACCACGTGACATGAGCATGTGACCCCGCCTCCTTGTCCCTATATAAGTCACAACACAGCACGTCTCTGCCATTCCGGCCAGAGAGAGCGACGAGTCAACATCGGAAGGAGAATAAGAAGAAGAAGAAGAGGAAGAAGAAGAAGAAGAAGACGGCGCAGAAAGCGGCGACAGCGGCAAGAACAGAAGAGACCCCGGAAGACCCCCGAAGGCGGACCGAGACCCCCAGACGACGGCGACGACGAAGAAGAAAGCCGGGCTCCTCCGCTCGGTAAAAGAGCTAGGTAAAAGAACAGAAGAGAGTGGAGGAGTCCGGCGAGAAGACCCCCCAAGACGGAAGAAGACCCCCGGAGCAGTGCAATAAAATATTTTAAAGAAATTGTGTGTTTTTTTTATTGACACTTTTACACCTTAGGTGAATGGGTAGGGGTACATCGTACCCCATACTCATTCACATAGGGTGGGGGGCTGGGATCTCCCCCCATGTTGAGGGCACGTGGCCTGGTACGGCTCAGGAGGGGGGGGCGCTCGCTCGTCCCCACCCCTTTTTCCTGACCGGCCGGGCTGCGTGCTCGGATAAGGGTCTGAGATGGATTTGGGGGGACCCCCACGCCGTTTTTTCGGCGTAGGGATAGCCTTTAAATCCATACCAGGTGACGGGGCTAGTGCGGCGGCATTCACTGCCTTTGCTAGCCCCTTCTACCTGAAGTCAAGTTCTAAATGAACAGACTTTCTGATGATAGGCAAGTCCGTTCATTTCCAAAAGTCCCGTGGACTAGCATACAGACCGCGGGATTGTCCGCCGGACTACCGAGTCCAGTGGACAATTTTAAAACAAAACTTAAAACTTAGTCCGCCGGCGGGAAAAAGTCCGCCGGCGCCCAAACACGCGGGAAAGTCCGATTGTGTGTAAGAGGCATTAGTTTTGCAATGGACTTCAAGGGACTATCCCTTGAAGCAAGGGTTGCACCCCCCCAATACTTACCTGATCCCGCTCTTGATCCAGCGATGTGCACAATAACAGCTGCTGTCCTGCTTCTCTGCCTCCTCATTGGCTCAGATACAGCAGCAAGAGCCAATGTCAATTACAGCCAGTGAGGAGGATCCTTTTAAAAAATAGCTGTTTCCTTACTAGTTCTGACTTCAGTTGACATCATTAATTCAGTGTCCTGTAACAAGCAGGCAAAAAGAGAAACACAGAGGTTTTTATCCAGTTAATGTCCCTGAGTATATACCATGCTTGGTATATACTCTGTCAGCATGACATGTCAAAATATACTATTTTATCTACATGGCAAAATGTGAGAGTAATTTTGTCAAAATTGACACTAAAGCCTCGTACACATGATCGAATTGTTGGCCAACAAAACCGTGGACTTTTGTCCAAAGAGCGTTGGCCCAAACTTGTTTTGCACCCAATTGTTTGCATACAATCACGAACGTAGTGACGTACTACATGTTTTTTCATCTCTTTAGGGCCACCCTTTGGGCAGCTTCTGCTAATTTCATGTTAGTAGAAGTTAGTAGAAGTTTGGTGAGTATTGATTCATGCTTTTTTTTTCGCGCTTTTCATTTTGTGCTTTTCAGTTTGTTTCTGAATGGCCGTTTGTCAAGCAGACATGTTGCGGAATCAGAGGAGATAATGTGTTATTTATTATTGGCCTTGGAGTTATTGCTTTGACATTATTTTTTGGTTGAATAATGATTTGATTTAGTATATTTTCTATATTTTTGGATGCATAGAGTGCACTTTTTGGTTAAGTTCTATTGCCAGATAGCATGTTTAATTTTAGTTGTTTTCTTTTTTTTAATGCACAATAAAAAAATTGTGTAGAATAATACTTGGCTATGAGTTTTACTTCAAATGACAGTTTGGGAGTAGGCAGTTACATTTTAAAAAATACAATGTAAAATTGACAAGGGACACCAACAGTTGTATCTTTGATCTTAAAAACTACGGGATAATGGTGTTGTGGTAACTTACCCAATAAAAAAAAAAGCATAATAATATTATTCTTGATATCACCAGAAAAAAAATCAGTATCACCAGCAAAGCAGCTTCATTATTATCCCATTAAAGAAGAAGAGAATGTGCGCTGCATTTCGAGATTTCATAATTTGCCACGTCACGAATGTTAATTCTCCATTACGAACGCTAGTTTACACCGACCGCTTCTGGCTCATCCTTACTTCCAAGCATGCGTGTTTGTACTTTGGACTTTTGCCCGACGGACTTGTGTACACGCGCTTGCAAAATACGACAACAGACATTTGTCCGCAAATTTTTTTTAAAACCTGCTATCCAACATTTGTCCACAGAAAATCCAACAGTTGTCCGATGGAGCATACACACAGTCGGATTTTCCACCAACAGCCTGTCATCACACATTTCCCGTCGGAAAATCAAATTGTGTGTACGAGGCTTAAGGCTGCAAAATCACTCCAATCTTCCCTAATCTCTAAAGCGGGTCATACACTAATACATTTTTAATTTTAGAAATTTTTTTTTTTTCTTGAATGAATACATTTCTAACAGTGATGTGGTTTTTGTTCAGGGAAGTTCATTGATTCCCAAATCAAATGTTAAAAAGCATATGACGTTTTCAAGTACTTTCAAACAATATTCATCAAGTCATTAAATGTACTGGGAATTGTCACACAAACTTTCATACGGATGTTAGTACAAATGTTTGTTTAAAAACCTACTAAGCAGATAGCCAGCTTACTTCATCAACTTATGCATTAGGGAGAAATAACTTAACAATGTAGATTGTGGTTGTTGAGTAAGAAAAAAGATTTGGAACTTTAATTGAAGCTAGCACCAAAGGGATGCCAACCTCCATTCCAGGTCAAATATGATAAGGGAGCGCGGGTGGGACTTTAAATGGAGCACACATCAGATAATTGTTCGTCAAGTGACTATCATAGTTTATTTTCTGTAGTCCATGATATGTTGTAGAACATTTTGGGCATCAACCTCTAACAATGTTCTGGGCATATTGCCTCCATATAATCAATCATGGACCGATAATGTATAACAATTATAATCAATTATGCAATTAGAGGGAGAACAAAGACACATAGGTACATATATATAAAATAGTAGCAATGGTTGAACCCAAAATGGCCATGATGACCATAAGGACTGTAATAGTGCCAATTAGAATGGATAAAAAAGCAAAGTCATTAAAATCTTGATATTCCATGCTTGAGATGAAAAGATAATGGCTAAAAGCTCTACGCGTTTTGCGGTGTTACAACCGCTCATCAGGAGCATATATCATGGAATAGTTCTAAAAGAAAAAAGAATAAGTTCGAATAAGCAAAATGGTTAGATTTAGTGTAATAGATTTTTTGGAGGCTGTGCATCCAACTCACGTCTGCACCAGTGGGCCAAGCAACACGTCATCCCAGGCCACAAACAGGCCACAGCGCCAAGTCCACAGGCTTCAAGGTGATCAGTAGGAGTGGCATCCATTGCCATAGACATAACCAGGTTGGGCATACACTGTGTCTGCGAAATAAGTATGAGTAAATATATAAATGAACTATGTGAAGCGGACCTAATGAGAGGAATGAAGGTATGTGGTGTGACTGCGTGGGTGTGTAAGAGAGATGTATAATAAGTGAAGGGAATAGGTGGAAAGTGAAAGAAATAAGTGATCAAAGGGAGGGAAGAAGAAAAATATTGTAGGTTGAGGAGTGCATAAAGAAAATGGTGAGTGAACAAAGTCCAAAGGTGTGTGTGAAGTGCTAAAGAAAACAGTGTAAAATAAAGGGTGTAAGGAGGTAGCCCAAACCTATGGAGATGCCCGCAATGGAGCACACTCATGGTCCCAAATAACGGCGCCCGGCCGGCGGGACCCCCACTGGGGAGTGGGGACGCTTGCACCTAAGCGGCTCAGCCGTCTGGCGGTTATCGCCAAACCATCTCCCCTAGTGTGGCCGTTGATGGACAACGAGCGCCATGGACTACAGACAATAAACTATGATAGTCACTTGACGAACAATTATCTCATGTGTGCTCCATTTAAAGTCCCACCCGCGCTTCCTTATCAATGTAGATTGTGGAAACGCCTATAAAAGCCACCTAAACATGAGGACCAAATATGAACTCCATGCATGTTCAGCCATGGTACATTTGAACCAAAAGCATCAGTGCCAGAGCAAAAATTCTAGTAAATTCATCACAATGTGTATTGATTTTATTATTATTAGCATTGTACTGTATTATCCATCAGTGCAAACAGGAAAATCTATAGACTTGTTTAGTGCAGTTATGCAATGCACAAAGGCTCTGTGTCAAGACCAGAAACTCACAAAAAATATACTGTATATCTTATGCTTTAATCCAAAGAACATTGTAATCTGAAAATTGATTGGTTACTATTGGTTACAACATTTTGACCACAGATATTTAGCTTTGCAGTAGTTTGTTAAATATTTCAATAGTAAAGGTAGTATCCTTACCAGTCTCTGGGGTTAATTAACTAAAACTGGAAAGTACTAAATCTGGTTTCAGCTGTGCATGGTAGCAAATCAGCTTCAGCTTGTTCAATTAAGCTGTGACAAAAACAAACATAAAAACAGGAAGTGGATTGGTTTCTATTCAGTAAATCAATCCCTATGTGTCATGCGTGCCTGAGACCTAAGTTGTCCAAAGTTGCTTACATTTTTAGTATATGATTATAGATAGTACAGGCTGCTTTTTTCTACTCATCAACATCAAGATCATTATATATATTACCATCTGACAATCAATCATCTGTACAATCAATCTCCTTTAGATCTAATACCAACTGTGTAGTACAAGGGCATGTCTCACTAGATATAAATTGAATGGCTAGTTTAGGTCCTCATATTATATAGTCTTGGTAGTTCTTAGGAGATTGTACAATGATTATATAGTCAAATTGCAATGTGTCTGGTGAGCCTTACACAAATAAAATAACATTTCTAACTTATTTGCATTACTCTTTCCAAAGGATTCTGTTAACCAAGTAAAATGTATATGTGAATACTTTTCAATCACTATAAGAGCAATTACATAAACACACCTAGATCTGAGGATTCTTGGACAAAATAAGTAGTTTAATCTGCAATATACATTTATTGATAGGGTTTTACAATAGGAGTATACAGTATATAAACATTTGAGCGTGTTTCTCCAGTTCAGCAGGAACCGACTAAGTCTGGTGATACATTATTCACATTATTACTTTTTTTAATTCAACCAACAGGTTGAACATAAAAAAAATGAGCTGATGCCCCCATCCACACATCCGAGGAGGATGGGGCAATCCTTCCTTCTGTGGTATTGTATTTTGACAGTGGGGAGCCTTCCCAGTATACAATGATCAAGGTTGCTGGCTATAGCTGGCACTAGTGAGCATTTGCGGAAAACATGACAGGCTGATGTGCACAAGTCAACTAACAGACCTCATACATGGATTGAAATCCTGCTGAACCGGTTGAATTTTGATTCATGTATGGCTGGTTTTAGTATGACCAGGCCTGAACTTGAGAGGTAAACTATAGCGGGCCGTACATGGAAAGAAATTAAGCCAGATTAGTATTTGCAGGTTATTGACATCATATACAGGAAGCTTGTTGTATGCAGAGGATAGCCTTACTTTCATGAAGGATTAGCAATGCATGTCTTACAGGAAACAGGACAATACAAGTACACACTTCGATACAGAAGGTACATCCATGTTGTTGTTCTTCCAACACTCAGCAGGGACCAGACAAATTTCAATCTGTATGTGGCCACTGTGGTTAAACAGAAGTCAATCTATCAACTGATTGCTGTTAAACCACCCTGGTATTCTGTTAATCCACTCTGCTGATCTGTGTATACTGGCGGGGAAGTCTCCCCACTGTCAGAGTACAATGACACAGCAGGAAGGATTCCTCTATCCTTATTGATTGTGTAGATGGGGGAATCAGGTCAGTTTTCTTCGGACTCATGTGTGGCCAGCCTAACTCCATACTTTTACTGTAAATCCTATTGTAAATATGCTTGTCTGTTTGATTTTTTTTTTTTTTTTTAATGTAAATATAATGTAAACCACCATACTTTTACTGCACATTGTGTTGCAAATAGTATGTTACAGTATTTGTAAATATTATGTAACCCTATAAATAAATGTATATTGCAGATTGAACTACTTATTTTGTCCAAAATGTCTCAGATCTAGGTGTGTTTTATTTTAAAGCGAAAGTGATGTCAAATGGGAAGTGATGATGAGGAAGTCACCAGGTTTAAAGTGTGGTTAGGTGTTGGTGTGATATCTGATGATTTGGGTTTTTGTTTTTTTGTATTTTTGGCAGCTTAGTAGTACCCTCACTCATCAGTTTCCTGACTTATTAATATCTCCACTCAGATCTCCAGCTCATCATTCTCCCGGCTCAGTAGTTCTCCCACTCAGTGGTTCCCTGGCTCAAACGTACACCCAGTTTAGTATATTCTGTACTCTAAAGTTTCCTGCCTGTTTTCCTGGCTCAGTAGTACCCCCCTCTTAGTAGTACATTCCCCCTCAGTGGAACTCCCCTGCTTAGTGGCAAATTATCACCCCACCCCCCTCTGCTCAGTAGTACGTTCCCCATACTCCAGTTCCACCCCCCATGCTTAGTAGTACATTCCATCCCCACACTCAGTAGTACATTCTCCCCGTTCAGTAGTAATACCCCCCTCACTGCTAAGCAGTAACACTCTTCTGCTCAGTAGTAATCCCCTATGCCCACACTACCTTCCCCTCCACTCTGCTATCCTTCTGACCATCTATTCTGCTGATCTCCTGCTCTTCTTATCTGACCTCCTGCTTTTCTGATTACCAACTTCGTTCCTTGCTCTGGTCCCCACTCACCTTCCTGCAGTATCATTCCACTGAGTGATATCTGCTGATACCCTGCTTACCTATCTGCTGTTCCACACTGAACACCACAGCCTGGACTTGAACACAAAACGCAGGTAATGCTCAATAAGCACTCCTGAACAGCTGAAGTTAGGGAGTGCTATCTTAGGCGTTGTTTCCACTTGCAACTGTGAGCAGGAAAACCCTGTGGTTTAGTTGCATTTTTACTTCCTCTCAGACAATCTCCCTGGTGCTGCCGACGCAGCGGCCGGGGGTGTACACATGACATGGCCCCAGTGTTTTGCTTTGTGGCTGTGGCAGGAATTATACTCCCTGTTATACATTTAAGTGGATGGGGCCATGCTGCAACCATCCCACAACTATTCACAGTGTGTGGTTGTCCAATAATTGACCCTCTCTCCTAGATTGTAAGATCTAATGAGTAGAGCCCTCAGATTCCTCCTGTTTTTAAATTGTTTTGTAACTGTACTGTCTGCCCTCATGTTGTAAAGAGCTGTGCAAACTGTTGGCACTGTATAAATCCTGTATAATAATAATAATAATGCAGTGTCCACAATCCTTTCAGCCAGTGCTTTTGTAGAGATCTGGGTGGGAAAAACCTTTTAGTCCAAGGTCAGAAATGTACTTGAGTATAGCTAGGGGCAGATGCTTTGTTTTGTTCTATGCTTTTGACTTGCTGTGCAATGCTCTTTAAGCCCTGGTTCACACTGGAGCATTTTGACATGCGATATGACATGTCAAATCGCATGTCAAATCGGCAGGAATTTCCGTCAATGGCACCATCCCAATCGGTGCAACGCCTCATCTGCAGTGCTGCACGAATTCAAAAAGTAGTTTCTGTATTACTTTTTACGATTTCTGGCTGCGAATTACATGGACATCTGTGCAGAAACCTGCACAGATGTCTGTGAAATCGCAGCCGAAATCGGGACTGACATGCAAAATCATGTGAGTTCAGCTGAACTTGCACGGCTTCATTCCCGCAGCTCAGTTTGAACCTAGGCTTAAGTTGAGGTTATGTTTGTTTATTGGCTTGCTGAATAAAAGTACTGGGCAAACCTGCTTAACCAATTTCCCCCCTTCCTGCCCAGGACAATTTTCAGCTTTCAGCGCTGTCACAATTGCGTGGTCATGCAACATTGTACCCAAGCAACATTTTTTATAATTTTCTTCCCACAAATAGAGTTTTCTTTTGGTGGTATTTGATCACCACTGGGTTTCTTTCATAAAATTTTGTTTTCTCCTTCACTTATGGGCACTGATGGGCACTTATGAGTTGGCACTGATAAGGTGGCACCGATGGGCACTGATGTAGAATTAATGGACACTGATATGCAGCACGGATGGGCACCGATAGGCGGCACTTATAGACGTACTAATAGGCACTGGCAGGCGGCACTGATGGGCACTAATAAATGGCACTGATGGGCAGCATTGATGATGAGGTACTGACAGTCATTACTGATGGGCACTAATTGGCATCTGTGAAGGGCACTGACAAGCGTTACTGATGGGCACTGATTGCCACTTTGGGCACTGACTGGTACTTTGGTGGGCACTGACTGGCAGTGATTGACAGATGTGATGGGCACCTCTAAAGGCACCTCTACATCATAGGCTCTTTACCATGATTGGAGTTGCGGTGTGTCAGATTGACACACCGCGCCACCGATCGCTACAATGCGTGCCCCCACAGGTGCGCAATCACGGGTTATGCTGCTGGACATCATATGACGTCCAGTCAGGATAACTTACCCACTTTGTACACATTATTCTGTTATATGGTGGGCAGTGGTTAAACTACTCCTGGGTACCTTGACCAGTTGAGTATGCACACCTATTATATATATTTTACTTAAAACCAACACTTTTTTGTTTTAGTTTTGAATAGAGTTTGGGAGGTTAGAACCCTTATCGGGTTCTTATTGCAGCATGTCCCCTCTGGAAACATTTAACTTGACTCTTGGTTCTGATGACCAATATCTCCAGTACACAAAGTGATGGTATAATCCAAAATGTTTGAGTTGTCACAGGTACGGGAGGTAAGGGAAAATGTTTTAAGGATAAAACATAGTATGATGACAACTAAGTGGGGATTTTCTTTTGCTTTGAAGCGATCTTCTTTTACTTCCTGCTGTGAGATAGAAAATACCCCGATGGGACACAGACAGCATAATAATTTCATATACTGTATTCCCTACAGAATACAAAACTGGAAAAAAAGGTTTTGGTTATACGTTTAAAGGGACTTACGTTACAGTTATTATTGTGCTTACCGTGTTTATTGCTTCTGACATAATTTATTTTTTGTTTTCCTCAGGGTGGTGGCTGAAGCATAACTTGAAGATAAAGTACATTGGGGGGAGATCTGAGCTATCACCAATGTACTGAGGTAGGAGCATATCTGTTTAATAACAGATATCACATTTTCCATACACATAGTAGTATTTTAAATTAGAACTACCAATTGTAAAACTTTGCCCTTATGGTGTATAAAAGATTGCCATAATATTTTGTTTCAAAAGAGATTATACATTTTTGATCAGCATTATCTCTACTAAACATTGAACGTTTTTGGACCACATTGTTTTAGCAGTACACTAGAAAAACTGTGTAGGATTACATGCAGAGATGCTTTATTGTCTTATATTTCTGACAGCCTTTGGGAATTATTTATGTGTGCCCTATGGTTACCTGTTTTACTATACATTTTCATTTACTGCATATTGTAGTATGTAGATGCACTAGTGAATTCGTTTTTTCTTCTGTTTTAAAGAAAGGCTGCTTTTTGGCATAAATCAATCTGATGGGAATGTTATCATGAAGAAACAGATCTCATGGAAAAAAAAAAAAAAAAAACAAAAAAAACAGACAGATCCATTTGTTTATATTTATTTGAAGCTAGATTGTATTTAATTTGTTTGATAAAACTTCATTTTTATTGTATTTGTGTTCCAGTCAGGGAATTTAATTATAAGATTCTCACAAATGTTGAAAACATTTGCATTGTTGTATATACATTTGCATTGTTGTATATTACTTGGCTACGGAGAGTCCAATAACCTTGTGAAATCAAGCTACTGTCTAGGTCTAACTTTATACTGCTACCCCTAGAGTAAGCACTGTCATCTGTGTAACAAAGTCATTATCTTCCCTGTGTTAAAGTTTTGCAGGAAAAGATTCACAACTGATATTTTTCTGTTTGTTTTGGAATTGTTACACTTTTTTATCTCTTTAGCAAAGTCTAAATGAGCCCTCTCATTTGCAGATAACGATAGTATTTATGAAAAAGTTGTCCCAATATAATACCTCTGTGTTCTTTACTGCTGCTCTCTTATCTCTGTTTACCTTGTGTGGTTTAATACACTATAGTTATTGTATTTTGAATTTGTATTGACATCTCGTAGGACTCGTGAGAGCTATTTTCATTTTTATTTGATATAATGAAATTGACCTGAAAGGTGAAAACATTTTTAGTTTAACAGACAATGGACCCAATTTACAAAAGTCTTAATTTTCATTCCTACTCATTTGCTAATTTATTTTTCAATTCTATTATTTTTTTTTAACAACTCACTAAAGTCTTTATCACATGGATCCACTGCAAATACTGTCTGGATGTTATTGACCTTTTAGAATTTTTTTGAATGTGTAAGTCAATTTCCAAATATTATCACAAAAGTTTTACTCTTAAAAATAGTTAGCTTCTGGGTAGCCTTAAAGGAGAGCTAAGGCTTAACTAGATGATAATTTTTTAAAGCACTGTGTATCAAACTATTGGCCTTTTTTTTAATAAAATTATATTTTCAACTTTTGTTTTATTATTTTATGCTCCTCAATACTACAGATTCTCTCCATCCTTTTTTTTTGCTAGTTGTTGTCTATATGCATGCACCCACATGTATAATGCACATAACTTCTCTGGTAGTGCATCCATATGTGCATCAGCATGGCTGCTTGTACTCATTGTCAAAGGTCAAAATTGACACTGCTGGAGCACAATTTGGGGCAGTTGTCATCCTATAACAGAAAGTGCATGAATATAGATACTCATGGAAGAATTACCAGGTATTATTTTATTGAACTCTATAAGTTTAAAAAGATTGAATACAACTCTGAAACCTTTATTTTAAAATGTATATGAAGTTTTGGTGATCTGGTTTAGGTCTTATTTAACAATTATTATAAAGTATCTATGGAGATGAGTAGAACAATTAGCTGCATGAAGTGGTGATAAATCACCAACTCATGAGATAAACAGAGGTTTTCCAATTAAAATAACGTACTTCTAATAAAGAGTACGCTAAACCACAGCACTGCTGCTTACTGTAGAAATTGCTTCAGGTACTTGTACAGTGCAGAGACCATGTTGTTTACTCCTCTCTTCCTTTAGTCTCTTTAAAAGGGGAGATACTGTCATTTACCTGCCCCTTCTCCCCCTTCAGCAGAAGACCACTGTGTATAATATCAAAGATGAATCAAACTGCCATTTCTACAGTAAACAGCAGCAACTGTGGGCTTAGCATACTCTGTATTAGAAGTGCCTTATTTTAATTATGCTATTTAAAAACCTCCTTGAATTCCACTTTAAAGACTCCCAGTGTAAGAACCTGGGACTTTTGCTTAACAGTTATTAATTGTGCAACAATTAGGGATAATATTCAGTGGACATTCAAAGTTAATGTATGTTAAACTATGCATTATCTGTGTTGGCTGAGGATCATTCAATAGTGAGTAAAAAATTATTTTAGAGATGACTTAGGCTGGTCATATTTCCTGGTTGAAGGAAATCAGCCTAGCAGCTCCAACCCCTTAAGAAATGCAGGGGTTTCACACATCTACTGTAGTAGCTTTAAATAGAGGAGGAAAAGTGTCAGCAGGTGGGCAGAGGGGCTTTTACCACACACCACCATCAGTTGCCGACAGGCCTATGCTGTCTATGACATCAGTTACATCAGGGAGGTTAGTAGGCAGGTCAGGCTTTGTAATTGACAGCCTTGTGAGCCTATGACAGCTATGCTTTAGGTGCCAGTTAAATAGAATTGTATGCCAGTATGGGCAGGTGTGCCAGAGGTTGTCAATACCTGCTTCATGGAATACCTATATAGTGATGTAGGCCATGTTATATTAAATGTATTCAACTATCCATTATATTGCCAAAATCCATTTAAAACTGTAAATAAGGCTCCTTTCATACGGGGCAGACTCAGCAGGGGATATGTCAGTTTATGTAGAGCAGACCGTTCTGCTCTATTGACATCTGTAGACTGCAGAGTCCATTTACACCCAACTGCCCTGATCTAATCTACTTAGATGGAGGAGGATGGATCCCCTTTAGTTTTTATTAGTGGACCAGATCGGACTGGAGGTAGGTGTGTGTAAATGGACACAAGCCCATTTACAACCGCCGGTTGATTATCAAGTAAAATACTTATCAATTTGTTTTGTGTATGATGTAGAAAAATATCACCAAATTATAATTAATGATTGTAATGCACAAAATTAAAGAAATTACAACATAAACAATAAATTAGCACCCATTACCCAGACATGATCAATATTTAGTGAGCAATGAGCATAGCATGGGATCAGGTGTCTGCTGTTCATCTTGCAAATAGTTTGAGGTTATAGTCACAGTCTGTATTACTAATATAAAAAATTAAATACTTTTTTGTGTTTAATCTTATTAAGTTTTTAAATATTACAAAAACAAGGAAAAAGAAAGAAATCCTGAAATATTCTAAAATAAGTGGATAAATCATATAATTTCCAGAAACAAATAAAATTATGAGTATAAGCAATTTCTAGAGTAATTATTATGCCATTCTCTTTTAAATGTATGGTTTAAACTATATTTAAGAATAACATTCTTTATACCTAATAAAATAAAGATATCTACTCCTGGAAATGAAAAGAAACTATCTCATATGCCCTGAAGATTTTGTGTAGAACCAGGTCGTTCCATAAAAATAAAAACTGAATGTTCTCAACTTAAACGTATAGACAAAAACTATATTCATCAAAATAAACTACTTAAATAACAAAGAAAAGGAACAAACAAAACACATATACAAAATGTCTCTATCGTGGAACCATACTATTATTTTTTATCATTTAGTCCTCCAGGTCCTGAACTCTGGAGAGAGGTGGTAAGAAAGCCATGGAGTCCATGTACTTATTTTTTTTTTCTGTTTTATCGATTTTCCTGGACAACAAATGTTAAAGATTTCAAATGACATTAACTTGCACCACCCATTCTGCCATTGATGGTATCACAGTGGACTTCTAATGTCAAGGAATTACAGCTCTTGCCGCCAAAAGAAAATGTATAAAAAGATATTTTTTTTAGCTGATTTAATAGCTTAACAGGTCTCTGTTAACTTGTAGTATAAGTGAACAATCCTAATTCCCACCAGATATGGGTCATAGTCCCACTGTCTCTTTGGCAACGACAACGAGTATCAGAGATAGTGGGACAAACATATTTCAGGATTTTTGGATATTTATACTGCCTGGTAATCAGCATAGAATTATTCTCTGGTGCTTTGTTGGCTAAGGACAGTCTGTGAGTTAAGGTGAGCCCTTGTAGCCATGCAGTATATGATGGAAAAGAAGTATGAGACTGAAACTTTTTTATATATTTCTGATAGAATTATCCTTTTCTTCTATGTCCAACTGAATTTACTTGGAACTTGTTTAAAGCCTATTATAATGAGACAATAATTTTTAATTTCTAAATGTTTAACCCTTTCTCATCTTGTCCTTAAAGGTTTACATTTAGATAGTATTAGGCAGGGCTTTTCTAATAAAATAGGTGCAGGTACTTCTTGCCCCTGGGTCACCCTTGTCCCCATCCTCTACCTACTGTCCAGTACTGTCCGCTGTCTCCACCCACCTTCCAGCACTGCCTATTTTCATAAATAATGAAACCAAACATTATTTTTGTGGTGCTATACATGCATATGTACAACACTCAGGAAATATTTTTTGACCTTTAGTCCCCCAGCAGCAACAATATGGGACCCCTACAGCAACACTAGATTTCTCTCGCAAAAAGACACCACCCAATAACAATAGTGTGCCCCTCTCCAGCAACAATAGACCACCCAGCAACAATAGATCCCTGCAGGAACAATAAACCACCAAGCACAAATAGATCCCCCAAGAAATAACAAATCCCTCCAGCAACGATAGACCATCCAGCAAAAAACGATCCCTCCATCAACACTAGACCACCCAGCAACAATAGATCCATCCAGCAACAATAGATAACTCCAGCAACAATAGATACCTCCAGCAGCAATAGATACCTCCAGCAACAACAGAACACAGAGCAATAGCACAGCCATCTGGCAACAACAGATTCCTGTGTCAACAATAGTGGATCCTTCTTCAGAAAAAATAGATCCCTACAGCAGCAACAATATGGGTAGTTAATAAAGAAATACTGTCTGTATCCATTACAGTTTTTTCTGTATTGGTTGTAGACAAAGAAAGATCTGGATGGAGGGTAGCTAATATTTGGATATTTTGGAGCAGGACTCAAAACTATGGGAGAGGGAGTCTTCTGTTACATTGATTGACCATGGGCAATATACGTTATAGTGAAATAAATGCAAGTGATGTGATTGGCCTTGGAGTTAAAGAACTTGCAGGATAACTAGGAGCAAGAATGATCCATGTTAGTGGAAGGTGGGCATTGAGAGATTGACCTCAGTGGTCATTGGGCAAGGTTAGTGATGTGGATCTGCATCAATGGATTATGTGATTGATGATGTATTTACAATGAGGGACTTTTGGGGATTTTAATTATTCTAATAATGGGACATTAACACCAACATTTGGTGTCTTTATTTTCAGGTTACAGCTGTTTTTTTTTCACCAATCCTTCACGTGGTTGGTTGGTATTTGGGCCCCCGTATTGTTAGATTCCAATAATTCCTCCACCTGCAGTAACTGACAACCACTGAGCCAGGGTTGTGAGGAAGAGGCCCTTGCCCTCGTTAACACGGAGACAAGGTGAGTAGTTAGGTGGGGGGGGGGGGGCTTTGCATAAACAACCTGGCACTATCCCCTATATGAAACAAAGTTTAAAGAAAACAAGTCCCCATACCTCCATAAGGGGGAGATTATGGGAAAGAGGGGAATTTTTAAGT
Organism: Lithobates sylvaticus; assembly: GCA_028564925.1. NCBI lineage: Eukaryota > Metazoa > Chordata > Amphibia > Anura > Ranidae > Lithobates > Lithobates sylvaticus. The sequence goes on from CM053026.1 coordinate 651,785,042, forward strand.
GGCTAAAAGTTTTTTTTTTTTTTTTCAAATAGAAGCTGTGACCACCCCCATGCCTATTAGCCACGCAAATAGGCCCTTTTAATTTGACAGATTCAACTCAAAGTGATACCAATGTGGCTCCTTTTTGTCATCTGAACTACTTTAAAGTTCACCAAACCTTTAAGCAAACCCAGGGAAGTTCAGCTCATCTCTAATAGAATGTGCTGTCAGAGCCTGGAGAGAATAGCAGAAACATTAAGATAGGAGGGTTATATCACAATGTCATCAAGGTAGGTTAGAATAAAATGGCCCAAGAAATCTCAGCATATATATTTGGGATAATGATCTTGTTTAGATGTCTATAATTAAAGGACAAAAATATATTTTTCTACAAAACAGAATCCTGCTACCACAGGGAAAGTGGATTGACAAATAAAGCTATTTCCCAGGCTCCCTTTAATGTAGGTTTTTTGGCTTCCTAGTTCAATAAAAAGGAAAACAAATCCCCATGAGGAAATGCCCCCCCCCCCCCCCCCCCTCCGTAAGCAGTCCAATGGGGCAGTCATATACAACCAATGAGGAGGTAGAACTAAAGCCTCTTCTATGAGAATACACCAACAAAGTCTGCATAGCAGGGTGGTAAGTGGTGAGTATATTATTTGACCCCCACAAATAGATAAAGGTTGGTGCCCATAAGACATTTACAGAAGCATTCTTGGGAACGGCAATAATGATCTGCCCTTTGAACTGATTAAAATGTGAGTTGTGTTACTAAAGCCAAGGAAAGCACAATATGAGGAGTATGCAGGTGAATATTTAGTATACAAGGTCAATCAGGACAGTGTGGTCAGTAACAAGCAGAAGTTGGATCAAACAGACAAATGTAAGTGATGCAAATGTTTATCACAAGCCCAAGGTACCAAAGCATGTGACCATAGCCCATTTTATTTACATTATATAGTGGCACAGCATCCAATTGTTTACAACAATTTACATTTAACAATGTATTTTTTTTTTCTGTCAGTGTGGTCACTGCTTGTTTGTGATTACATATTATGATTCTCAGTAGTAATAGTGAAAGTTTTATGCAATGATTCATGAGAAAAATGCATGACATATAGAGTGAAATGTACTGTGAAATTGGTGAAACAATTTTTCTGACAGCTGGAAGTTCTTTGTCTTGGTCTAAAGACAAGCTGATGGACATCCCTGCTCTTTTTTCCTTACCAAGCACATAACACAGTCTCATTAAAAAGGAATAAATGTTGTAATAATTCTGTAATGTTATATTTTTATATTATACGTACTGTGTATATATATATATATATATATATATATATATATATATATATATATATATATTGTATTTGCTTGGTAGCAGAATTACCCTGTGAAATGAAAATTAAAGCTGAACTCCAGAAAACATTATTTCAAATATATTCCTCTTCAGCCAAAAAGAAACAGCAATGTCTCCTCTTATCCCAGCTGAACACCAATTCCCACACCACACACACATACCTGAGAGGTTTAAGACATTAAGGGGGTCAGTTAATTCTGTGTTCTGGATGGTTATCTCTTCCAATCCCCAGTTGTTTTTTCTCGTTCATCCCTGGTGTGTCTTTCTCCTCCTCTGTTGTTGACCCTTTTGTGTGTTCCCCGCCTGGTTTTTGGGATAGTGGCTGGGGTACTGGTTCCTTCTTGATGGATTGTATGGGATGAGCAGGCGGGCAATGAGTCAGAAGCTGCCATAATCCCATCAAACCCATCTGTCTCCACATCTGAAGCTGACATGTTACTTAGAACCACTAGAGCAGGGGATCGGTCCTGTACATTGTCTGCTCTTCCTGGGTCTGATTGGACATTGAATCAGCAGGTCCGGCGGCCGCAATGACCGTGGGCCACCTGCGTTCTTAGGAGAGGCAGAATGGCGGTCTGTCTATGTAAACAAGGCAGACCATCATTCTGTCACAGAGGAAGAGAGAGATCTGTGATTCCTGCTAATCAGGAACACAGATGTCTCTCTTCCTCTAGTCAGTCCATCCTCCCACAGTAAGAAAGCATTCCCTAGGAGCACACTTAACCCTTTGATTGCCCCAATGTTAACCCATTCCCTGTCAGGGTCATTTATACAGTAACAATGCATTTTATTTAGCACTGATTACTGTATTGGTGTCACTGGTCCCCAAAAACTGTCACTTAGGGTCTGATTTGTCCGCCAGAATGTCACAGTCCCACTAAAAATCGATGAAGTAAACATGCCATAAAAATATCCCATAGTTTGTAGACGCCATAACTTTTGTGCAAACCAATCAGTATATACTAACTAACTGAGTTTTTTTTTTACCAAAAATGTGTATCAGAATACATATTGTTCTAAATTGATGAAGAAATATGACTTTTTACATATTTTTATTGGATATGTTTTATATCAGAAAGTAAAAAATATTTTATTTTTTTTCAAAATTGTTGCTTTTTTGGTTTATAGTGCAAAAAATAAAAACTGCAAAAGTGATCAAAAACCACCAAAAGAGTGCACTGCGGGCAAAAAATGGCCTGAACATTAAGGGGGTAAAAACCTTCCAGGGCTGAAGTCATTAAAGCCATACGGTTGGATTGTTAAATCAAAAAGTTTTGAGTCATGTCTGTGATAATTTTCAGAGTTGTGATATGGCTGGCACATCAGTTCGTATTGTATATCATTGTAGGTCTGTCCAAAACATTGCTAGACAAATGTCTATAAACTGGTCTATAAAGACTTACCGTATTTATCAGCGTATAACACGCACCGGTGTATAACACGCACCCCAAGTTTAGGAGGGCATTTTAAGGAAAAAAAGTTTTAGGAGGGAAGTTTAGGGGAAAAAAAAAAAAACGTACATTTAAGCGTCATTTGCAGCTTGCCCAGCGTCATTTGCAGCCTTGCCCAGCATCATTGCAGCCTTGCCCAGTGTCATTTGCAGCCTTGCCCAGTGTCGTTTGCAGCTTTGCCCAGGGTCATTTGCAGCCTTGCCCAGTGTCATTGTAGCTTGCCCAGCGTCATTGCAGCCTTGCCCAGCATCATTGCAGCCTTGCCCAGCATCATTTGCAGCCTTGCCCATCATCATTTGCAGCCTTGCCCAGTGTCATTTGCAGCCTTGCCCAGTGTCGTTTGCAGCTTTGCCCAGGGTCATTTGCAGCCTTGCCCAGTGTCATTGTAGCTTGCCCAGCGTCATTTGCAGCCTTGCCCAGCGTCATTTGCAGGCTTGCCCAGTGTCATTGCAGCTTGCCCAGCGTCATTGCAGCTCGCCCAGTGTCATTGCAGCCATGCCCAGTTTCTTTGGAACTTGCCAGCGTCATTTGAAGTCCGGTCCCGGTTTAAATTTCTCGCCGCCGAGACTCTCTGTCGCGTGTGCTGCCGAAAAAGAAGAAAAAAAAAAAACTTACATTTAAGCGTCATTTGCAGCTTGCCCAGCGTCATTTGCAGCCTTGCCCAGTGTCATTGCAGCCTTGCCCAGCGTCATTGCAGCCTTGCCCAGCTTCATTGCAGCCTTGCCCAGCATCATTGCAGCCTTGCCCAGTGTCATTGCAGCCTTGCCCAGTGTCATTTGCAGCCTTGCCCAGTGTCATTGTAGCTTGCCCAGCGTCATTGCAGCCTTGCCCAGCGTCATTGCAGCCTTGCCCAGCATCATTTGCAGCCTTGCCCATCGTCATTTGCAGCCTTGCCCAGTGTCATTTGCAGCCTTGCCCAGCGTTGTTTGCAGCCTTGCCCAGTGTCATTTGCAGCCTTGCCCAGTGTCATTGTAGCTTGCCCAGCGTCATTTGCAGCCTTGCCCAGCGTCCTTTGCAGCCTTGCCCAGTGTCATTGCAGCTTGCCCAGCGTCATTGCAGCTTGCCCAGCGTCATTGCAGCTTGCCAAGCGTCATTGCAGCCATGCCCAGTTTCTTTGGAACTTGCCAGCGTCATTTAAAGTCCGGTCCCGGTTTAAATTTCTCGCCGCCGAGACTCTCTGTCGCGTGTGCCGCCGAAAAAGACCGAAGAGCGGCCAAAAAAGACCGAGCCGACTGTTCAGCTCCGCTCGCGGTCCCGCCTCCCTGCTGTTTCCGGAGCGAGCGCAGGGAGGCGGGACTACGAGCAGAGCCGAACAGTCTGCTCGGTCTATTCCGGCGCCACTTCGGGTTTTTTCGGCCGTGACTCAGTCTTTTTCGGCATCACTCGCTATTTTTCGGCGGCGCTTGCCATTTTTGTCATTTTTTTGGGGGTATTGGCGTATAACACGCACCTACGACTTTCCCCCCGATTTTAAGGGGGAAAAAGTGCGTGTTATACACCGATAAATACAGTATATATATACATCCCCAAAAACCTTTATGAGGCACTATTTAAAGTGGTTGTAAAGGCAGAAGGTTTTTTATCTTAATATATTCTATGCATTAAGATAAAAAAACCTTCTGTGTCAGCCCCCTTAATACTTACCTGAACCCTATCTCTATCCAGCGATGTGCACGAGTGTCTCGGCCTTCCGGGACTCTCCATTTTGATTGGCTGCTGTCAATCAAAGTCAGTTAGCCAATCAGGAGAGAGAGAGGGGATGGGGGCCGAACCACACATGGAGCTGTGGCTCAGCTTGGGTGCCCTCATAGCAAGCTGTTTGCTGTGGGAGCACTCGGCAGAAGGGAGGAGCAAGAGCACTGAAGAGGGACCAGAGAAGAGGAGGATCTGGGCTGCCCTGTGCAAAACCACTGCACAGAGCAAGTAAGTATAACAGACCAAGTAAGTATAACAGACCAGGGGAGCTCCATATCTACAGGAGATACATAGACGATGTGTTCATCCTATGGAGAGGCGATCGTAAAAAAAATCTGACCAACTTTTTTGAGAAGCTCAACAAAAATTATAGAAATATAACACTCTCATGGGACATTAGTGACAAAAAGATCACCTTCCTAGATTTAGATATCAAACAAGAAAATGGCAAACTTCTCTCAAAAACCCACTTTAAAGATGTGGACCGTAATAGCTATCTAACAATGGACACTTGCCATCATAAAAATTGGATTTTTAACATCCCGAAGGGACAACTTATGCGCCTACGGCGCAACTGCACACAAAAAGAACAATTTCTAAACCAAGCTCAGAACATGAAATCAAGATTTATTGAAAAAGGCTACTGTGACGAAATGATTAATAAGAATATAGCTGAAGTGGAAAAAATGGACCGTATCGACTTAATAAAGGACAAACCAAATGGAAGAACCAGGCAGGACACTATACCGATAATCTTGGATTATATTGTACAACATAAACAAATTGAATTTTTTTTCTAAAGAAACTGGAATATTCTACAAGCAGACGTACGCCTAAAAGAAATCCTACCTATTTACCCCAAGTTTGTATACAGGAGAGCACCCACAATTAGGGATAAATTAGTGAAAAATATCCCAGATCCCCCCAGTAGGGGGCTCACCTTCTTCACAGGCAAAGGATTTTACCCATGTAAAAGATGCTATGCTTGCGTAAGGACCAAGAGGCCAAATAAAAAAAAGAAGGACTTTGTATTAACTAGCACTGGCAATACTCATACAATCAATAAATTCATTTGCTGTGATACAATAGGAGCCGTATATGTCCTGGAATGTAGTTGCCGCTTGCAGTATGTAGGCCGTACAAAGAGACCACTCAGAGTCCGAATTAAAGAGCATGTCCAAAACATACAAAAAGGTTTCGACAAGCACAATGTATCAAGGCATTTTGCAACCCACCACAAGAAGGACCCCTCACACCTAAAATTTTGGGGCATTGAACCTTACGTAAAACATTGGAGAGGAGGTCACAAGGTCAGAACTATAAGCCAGCTCAAATCAAAGTGGATTTTTACCCTTGATACTCTAACGCCACATGGTTTAAATATTGAATTCAATCTTAACTGCTTCCTTAGTGATTTTTAGAACTGTCCTCCATTTTATTAGTTTTAATATTAATTTTATTAGCTCCAATATTTATTTTATTAGTTTTAGTCCTAATGTCAATTTTGCTTCTCTGGAACCCACCTCTTATACTTTTAATACCTCTAATTCATTTATTCATACTTGAAATCACTCTATCTTCACATGGGTTGTTTTTATTTTATTTCAAGTCCGCTCCCTGCCTTGTTTTTTTAGCCATCACCATCTGCCCCTCTGGTCTTTTATTCCTCATATCTCTTCCATTATTTTATTATTGTTATATTAATTCTCTGAGGTTATATATATATGTATGTTCACATAACATCATTTCCGGTATTTTAATATTTTCTTAATTTTATTTTATATACCTACGGTCGTTTATTCCTTTTAATACGTTTTAAACTTGCTCATTAGCATGTTTTAAATCTATTTTACTGGCCCTGTTTTTATACCCCTTTTGGCCTTCCTATTTGTATCATTACCTGTGCCGTTTTAAAGCTTGCTTATTTTTAGCATGTTTGTAAACTGTCACCGGTATCTGTTACCAACTCTCCCCTTTATAAATGCATCTGCGCATAGTAAACATTAGAATCAACCAATGAGATAGCATTCCGGTGCCTATCTGCAGACACAGTACATATTCTGCTGACACCGGTCTGCTCCAGCCTATCAGCGCTGGTTTGCATTTCCAAAATGGCCGCCACTCTACTTCCGGCAGCGTTATTATTACTATTTCCGGCGATCGGGCCACAACAAAATGGCCACTATTGCATATATTGAATGGCCTATTTAAAGACACTTCCCGAGGCACTAGGCACCCCTGATGAAGTCACGTGATCGGTGACGAACACTCGTCGGGACTCTAGCCTACCAGACCGACCGGAAGTGACGCTATCGAGCTCGCCGCTCGTTTGTACTCTGTATTGTTTGCTCATTTTAAATGTGAGTACCCCTTTCACTTGTTTTAAATCTGCTTGGAATAAACTGTTTTAAATTAATTTACTACATTATGAGGCTACTTCCTTCCTTTTTACATACACTGATGCGAGCCCCCCCCCCCCCCCCCCCAATAACTGGACATACTTCTATGCAACAAAAATACCAATAGGACCAATCCCGGGACACCCATTTGGGATCTAAAGGAGGAAGGTCACCAAGGACCATAAAGATACACACACTCATGCTGTAACCTTACAGCTGTAAGGTAAGGGGCCATCTACATCATCCCCACTAGGATCGCATGGAATTGCTATAATCGCACAGGATAGCCACAGCTAAAAAACTGCACATCCAAATTCACCAACGCAACCACTTGCACTGCACTTTGGAATGAACTTTTTTCACTTATGATTTATATGGACTTTTATTGAATACACTCGCTGAGATTCGTTTTTATCCTGTGATTTATTCTATTCATTTATATATGTTATTCACTTCAGTCACCATATAGATGCGAGATTCACCGCTACTAGATAGTGTTTTCTGTAATCGCTTGGTCGCATCTACAAAATATTCATTTGACTGGATTCGCCCAGCTATTTCTCTTTATATTTTTTGTGAATTTTCATCACAGTCACTATTCACTTTATTTATTGCTCACCCCTTTCTTATGCGACATTGTCTTTTAAACAATGTTTTGATGTCTTTTATACATTTTACATTGTATATTTGTGATTTTATTTTCATAATCACTGGCACATCATTTTATGTTTATTAGATTATTGCCAACTATTTATGATGCACTTTATCTAGGCAATTTTATTATTTGCTATATTTATCGCAATTGGATCTATCGCCCTGATCTTTTACCTGCTTTTAGTTTAGTTTAACTGTTTGTGCGCCACTATCTTTCTCTTTATTTCAGTAAGTATAACATGTTTGTTATTTTTAAAGAAAAAAAAAAACTAGACTTTAGTATAACTTTAACTTAAAACTTTCTTATGCGGCGTACACATGCTCGGACTTTCCCGCGGGATTGTCCGCCGGACCTAGTCCAGCAGAAAAAACCTACCGGACTTTCCAGCAGAGGTCCGTCTGACTTTCTGAGCGTGTGGACTTGCCCACACACGCCCGGACTTTTCCGGTGGACAATCCGCGGTAAAAAGTCTGCGGGACTTTTGAAATGAACGGACTTGCCTACACACGATCGGAAAGTTCATTCATTTAGAACGTGACTGCAGGTAGACGGGACTAGCGAAGGCAGTGAATGCCGCCGCGCTAGCCCCGTCACCTGGTATGGATTTAAAGGGGAATCCCTACGCCGAAAAAAAAACGGCGTGGGGGTCCCCCTGAATCCATCTCAGACCCTTATCCGAGCACGCAGCCCGGCCGGCCAGGAAAGGGGGTGGGGACGAGGGGGGGTGCCCTGGGGAAAGAGGGGCCGTGCGCCCCCCCACTCCAAAGCGCCTTGTCCCCATGTTGATGAGGACAAGGGCCTCTTCTCGACAACCCTGGCCATTGGTTGTCGGGGTCTGCGGGCGAGGGGCTTATCGGAATCCGGGAGCCCCCTTTAATAAGGGGGCCCCCAGATCCCGGCCCCCCACCCTATGTGAATGAGTATGGGGTACGATGTACCCCTACCCATTCACCTAAGGTGTAAAAGTGTAAATAAAAAAAAAAAAACTAAATTTTTTTAAATATTTTATTGCACAGCTCCGGGAGTCTTCTTCCCTCTTGGGGGGTCTTCTCGCCGGCTCTCTTCTGCTCTTTTACCTAGCTCTTTCACGACCGGAGGAGCCCGGCTTTCTTCTTCTTCGTCACCGCCTTTGTCTGGGGGTCTCGTTCCGCCTTCGGGGTCTTCCGGGGTCTCTTCTGTTCTTGCCGCTGTCGCCCCGCCCCTTGTCCCTATATAAGTCACAACACTGCGTGTCTCTGCCATTCCGGCCAAAGAGAGCGACGAGTTAACATTGGAAGAAGAAGAGGAAGAAGAAGAAGAAGACGGCGCAGAAGGCGGCGACAGCGGCAAGAACAGAAGAGCCCCCGGAAGACCCCCGAAGACCCCCGAAGGTGGAACGAGACCCCCAGACGACGGCGGCGATGACGAAGAAGAAAGCCGGGCTCCTCCACTCTTGAAAGAGCTAGGTAAAAGAGCAGAAGAGAGCGGAGGAGTCCGGCGAGAAGACCCTCCAAGACTGAAGAAGCCCCCGGAGCTGTGCAATAAAATATTTTAAAAAATTGTGTGTTTTTTTTTTTATTTACACCTTTTTTTTACATCATACCCCATACTCATTCACATAGGGTGGGGGGCCGGGATCTGGGGCCCCCCTTATAAAAGGGGGCTCCCGGATTCCGATAAGCCCCCCACCCGCAGACCCCAACAACCAATGGCCAGGGTTGTCGGGAAGAGGCCCTTGTCCCCATCAACATGGGGACAATGTGCTTTGGGGTGGGGGGGGCACAGCCCCCTTTTCCCCAGGGCACCCCCCATGTTGAGGGCACGCGGCCTGGTACGGCTCAGGAGGGGGGGCGCTTACTCATCCCCCTTTCCTGGCTGGCCGGGCTGCATGCTCGGATAAGGGTCTGAGACGGATTTGGGGGGGATGCGTAGGGATTCCCTTTAAATCTATGCCAGGTGACGGGGCTAGCGCGGCAGCATTCACCTACTCGTCTACCTGCAGTCACGTTCTAAATGAAGTCATGTCCGTTAATTTCAAAAGTCCTGCGGACTAGCACACAGACCGCGGGATTGTCCGCCGGACTCGCGAGTCCAGCGGACAATTTTAAGTCTGAACCTAAAACTTAGTCCGCCGGACTTTTGGCAGGACAATCCCATGGGAAAGTCCGCTCGTGTGTACGCGGCCTTACTGTACCTCAAATCAATTTAGATTGATTTCCTTTATTTTTACTGCAGCTAAGAAAACTTTTGCAAAGGCATCGAAATCAGGGGTGCCAACAATAGCACAGGTTAAAATGTCATGGTACTTCACAAATGAAAAATTATCTGCCACTTTACTTAACAAAATTGATACATTTTTTAAAAATCTGGGATTCCTTGATTACAAATTATTTAAGGGGGGATCCGACTGACTCGACATGGTCTTTATAACATACTTTTTTTGCCTTTTGAAAAGCTTGGATGGGATTTAGCATTGGCCACAATCCAACCCTCCTTTTCTTCTCTTCCTTCTCCCCCATTTTTTTCTTCTTTCCTCATTTTCTCTCTTCTTTTTTTTCCAAATTTTTCTTTTTCATACTCCCCTTTTCATAAAAATTTACGATTCCTGTTTTTGAGACCACATATTTTTTCATGTCAAATGTATTTTGCTTCCCAATATGGTTTCCAGAATATCATTATATTACTTTGAACAGATTGTTTTTATATTACTGTTTTTGACATTTTCTTTATCCCCTGAACAGTAACTATTGATTTCCTTTGCTCAACTAAATCTGAATTTATGGGGAAGTTCATGTATTTCTTCTTTTACACAAAACTGGTTAAGTTTAATTTAACATGTATACTAATATTATAAGCTTTTTCATATCTCTGTTATTTGTTTCATAAATTCAATCAAAAATCTATTGAAAGAAGGGTGTGGTGTGGACATAGGGAGATTGGATACAGATCTAACACGATAGTGGAAGACACACTTTTAGTACATGAACTTTTTGATGTATTTGATCATTAGACTTATGTTTGATATATATTTACTTTATATTGTCTGATTGTGTTGTATTATTTTTGGGGCTGCACATTTGTTTTATCTGTTTTTGATTGTAAGCACAACCCCTGTAGTTTAGGGGGTGACATTGTGACACTGCTGCTACAAGTAGCATATCCCATAGGCAGGCTGGCCCTGTGCTACAACTACACAGTCAACATCTCCTTGTCCTTATTTCTACAAATCTGCTCTGCACCTTAGGACATGTATTGCCAAAGCGGTGGGTCATGTCAGTGATGTGTGTGGCACAGATCTTCAACCATTGCTGGACCCGAACAAAGAAGTGAAGGATACGTACCCAAATCCACAACACTGCTCAAGACCTGCTTCTCCTGTTGTGCATGACAATCTGGGTGCCGGTTCTGTAGCCCATCTTAGCTTACCATCCGGAAATTAAAAAAAAAGAGAGCCACACTCCAATGTAAGCTCTTCTTACTCTATTTATGAAACAATCAGTAAATAGGCTGCATACATATAATCTCCACCTAAATATGAATATCCTCCCCTGAACAAGCCGGGAGTGGTTAAAAGCATCAAGGAAGATCAATTTTGGGAGATTTGGCTGATTGTTTAATAAATGGAAATGGAACCGTGTACCTCACTTTGAGAATAATCATACCTTCCAGGGATGTTTGATTAATGTTTACTACTCACATTTGTACCATATTTTATACAAGGGCTATACAATTCTCCAATTTGTATTTTACTGAAAATATCAGAGACTTTGTTGTTTAGGTACAATTTTGTATACCATAAACCAGCCATGGATCGATCAACCATTTTAGCAGGGCCCGGATAAGATTTGAATCATCTATGGGCAGGCTGGTTGTACTCAAGTCGATCCATCTTGGGTACAACCAACTTGTCAGATTTTTTTACATGTGATTACTTCAGGCGGCTATAGCCGCTAGCAGTAATACTTTTGTTCTGCCCACTGGGAAAGCTCCCCACTGGCAGAACTAAACAATGCTTGCGGGAGCAATTTTATTTCCTTCTACCCGAGGTGGAAGGAAGGAAAATTTTGTAGTTTTATGGGTTGCTTCGGTGATTTACAAAGGTTACAACTGTTTGTACTTTGCATTTAAAGTATAAAGTATTTAAACTGAAGAACAAAATGTAACATACTGCAGTTTAGATGTGGTGGCTGTATTTGTTTTCTTTTTTTTTTCAGCCTCTCTTCCATTATTTTACTGGTGATCCTGCCAGTAACACACTTCTTGTTCTAAAGTTACCATGCTCACTCACTGTACTGGAAGAGCAGCATTGTCACCCTAGGCTGCTCACTCATGATTTGCACTACTGAGCATTTCTCCCTCTTCTCAACTCCATAACAAAGTATGGAGGTATTCTGTAGCCCACATAGGTGAACTGTCCAGGGCTGATACAAGTTATTGATATTTGAGTGAACAGAGGCAGAGTACACAGGAAATTACCAGCTTACTCGATTACTGGCAGGATTTTGTGCACTTATTGAACAACCTTGACATAACACTTTCAATTGTATATTTAACAGACCAAAATGGGACAGTTTTTATTCACTGTATATTTCAAATTATCCAACATACATCCTGTTTTAGGTGATGATTCATACATGGTGCTTTGCCTGTATTTTACTTACATGATAGCTAATGAAAAACAAAACAATAAATGATTTCATAATCTCGGAACAGAATAGTTTTGGCTTGTGGGCAATGTGCTTGTTTTTCGTGGTCAGGAATATATATAAATAACTCAACAGTGTTTAAATCCCAACTATGGTGGATTAATTTTCATTTTACATGCTCACATGGGGCAAGAGTCAATCCTGGATCTGTTCTTATGTAAACAGCACAATACGTTTTATACTACATTGTGTAGAAACCTGAACATGTGCATAACATTGTTGGACTATAAATCCTTTAATCCATACAACACTAGCTGTGGAGTTTAAATAAAAAGGGGATTAACATGCAATGTTCTAATCCATCAGGTGCAGCATTTGAATTAAGTTAAGCTACATGGTTGTCAATACCGTCTGCAGATTTCACTGCACATTTCACAGTAACAAAGGCCTTAAAACTTACACATTTACATTTTTAGTTTTACAACAACACACTCACCTTGTGACCACTTTATTGCAACCATTTAACATACAAATGTGCTTGACCTCATTCTGGCATTAAGTAAGAGAATATAGTTGGATTTATAGTACCTATCAGTATCTGTCTAGGAATGTCTAGGATAACCTTTTGGCAAATAAGTATGCTCACTTAACACAAAACTTTCTTGCTGTGTTACCAGGCTTTTTTTTTTACATTAAATAGGTTTTCCATTCCCATAAGAATCCAAAACCATTGGAAGGAGATTAACTGCAGGTAAACTACACCCGCCAATGAATTTTGAATGATCTCTGAAGCATCTCAAAGTAAAGCCCAAACTGAAAGCCTCTCAACACCAGCCCCAGCAGAGATTGACTTATATTGACCTTATATTAGTTATTCAGTTAGGTGAAGAGACACTAGTAGGGTTGAGCGAACCCGAACTGTAAAGTTCGGGTTCGTACCGGACTTTTGGGTTTTTGGGTCCCGAACCCGAACAATTTACTGTATGTTTGGGTTAGAGTTCGGTGTTCGGCAATGTAATGGTGCTTTTTAAAAAGTTATTGTCAGTTTGTCACAAAGTGTAATTTCTGCAGGAAAAAAAGTATTTTAAAAGCACTCGCGGCTATAATGAATTGTCGGCTCCCCGTAATACAGAGAACAGTCATTGAAAGTCATTGATTTTTAAAAAGTTATTATCATAAAAAGTGTTTGGGGACCTGGGTCCTGCCCCAGGGGACATGTATCAATGCAAAAAAAACTTTTAAAAACTGCCGTTTTTTTTCGGGAGCAGTGATTTTAATAATGCTTAAAGTGAAACAATAAAAGTGTAATATTCCTTTAAATTTTGTACCTGGGGGGTGTCTATAGTATGCCAGTTTCCCGTGCTTAGAACTGTCCCTGCACAAAGTGTCATTTCTGCAGGAAAAAAGCTATTTAAAATCACTCACGGCTATAATAAATTGTCGGCTCCTGTAATACAGAGAACAGCCATTGAAAGTCATTGATAAAAAAAAAAAAAGTGTGGGGGTTCCCCTAAATTCAATTACCATGCCCTTTAGGTCTGGTATGGATATTAAGGTGAACCCTGCGTCAAATTAAAAAAAAAATGAAGTGGGGTTCCCCCTAAATATCCATACCAGACCCTTCAGGTCTGGAATGGATTTTAAGGGGAACCCTGCGCCAAAAAAAAATGGTGTGGGGTCCCCCTCAAAATCCATACCAGACCCTTATCCGAGCATGCAACATGGCAGGCAGCAGGAAAAGAGGTCCCCCTCCTGAACCGTACCAGGCCACATGCCCTCAACATTGGGAGGATGCTTTGGGGGTCTGTGACCCCTCAAAGCACCATGTCCCCATGTTGATGAGGAGAATGGCCTCATCCCCACAACCCTGGCCAGTGCTTGTGGGGGTCTGCGGGCGGGGGCTTATCGGAATCTGGAAGCCCCCTTTAACAAGACCCCCAGATCCCAGCCTCCCCCCCTGTGTGAAATGGTAAGGGAGTACAAATGTACCAAAAAAGTGACAAAAATTTTAAAAATGACAGGAGACGGTCTTTGACAATTCCTTTATTAAAGTCTTCTTTCATCTTCTTTCTTCTGGGCTTCTTCCTTCTTCCTTTCTTCATCCTTCGGTTTCTTCATCTTCTTCTTCCATCTTCTTCTTTCTCCGATCCGCTTATTCTTGCTCTGGTCTTCTCGTCCAGCATCATCTTCCACGGCGTCTCTTCTTCTTTGTCGGGCCGCTCCGCGCAATGGGAGGCTCCCACTGTGTGACGCTTCTTCTGACAGGTCTTTTATAATGGAGGGCGGGACTTGACGGGGACTTCCCTATGGCTTTACCGATGATGTCAGAGGGGGCGGGGGCCACCCGGTTATAAAAGACCTGTCAGAAGAAGCAAGGCGTCACACAGCGGGAGCCTCCCAAAACTTTAAGCATTATTAAAATCACTGCTCCCAAAAAAAATTCAGTTTTTAAAAGTTTTTTTTGCATTGATAAATGTCCCCTGGGGCAGGACCCAGGTCCCCAAACACTTTTTATGACAATAACTTTATAAAAATCAATGACTTTCAATGACTGTTCTCTGTATTACGGGGACGGGAGCCGACAATTCATTATAGCCCTTCGGGTCCCCATTGACTTCAATGGGGTTCGGGTTTGGGGTCAAGTTTGGTCCCGAACCCGAACTTTTTTGCAAAGTTCAGCCGAACCCCTGGAACCCGAACATCCAGGTGTCCGCTCAACTCTAGACACTAGTCCTTCATGGTATGTAAATTTTTCTTGATCTAACCCTACAGTACAGTACTTCTGCTTTTGCAACTACAGGTAAAAAGATGTCTTAATAGATCAGCACCCATAAATATCCCTGACCTATAAGTGTTAAACTGGTTCTAATAAAACATATAATTTACTTAGCTGGTTGTATTATTCAGCTTCTAAACAAAATGGTCCAACTAGTCAAGCAATTAAATTATATCTAAATAGTTAGACCCTTCTAGTTAATGTTTTTCTAAATAAATAAAATTATATTTACTAAAAAAAATGTTGTATTAAAAACAATTACCATTTTAATAAAATGTTGTTTTGCCTTTTTTTTTTATCTTTTGTTATATCTCAGTTCTAAAGAATAATGGTTGCTTCTGTACTACTATGTGTGATCTCCTATATAAGCGTGAACAAAAGGTGTCAAATATATAATAAAACAATATAATGTGAAAAAGAAAAGAAACAAGGTTGCTGCTCAACACCAACTGTGTTCCCACAGAAAATTCAAATAAACCTATAATCAAAAGTGAAGCGCTAACTCACCAATTGATGTATACTATAAGGAAGTGCCCAAGTGTTTAAACAGTTCACTGGTAACAGTGACCCCTGCTGGAGTCTCAATTACCTACAAAAATTACATGCAGCAATACATGTATGATAAAACTATAAAAGATTTTTATTAGAACAAAATATAAAGTATAACAAGAAGTAGTCATAGTTGGTGAATAAACATTATTCACGGTACATACAAAATTTAACCATTACAGAACATCAAAAAGGGTAACATAAGAGCTACAATTGGTTGCTGATGAGTATGTGAGGGCATGTAATCCCGTTAAGGTCAGCATGTATCAGCAAGGGGAGTTCCTAGAACTACTACAGTGAGACATATCAGTCGCTTGGAACATGTTCTTAGGGGATCTACTAAGTGAAAACATAGCCATGGAGGCTTGAACTTGTTGGAGAAGTAGGTGAACAAAGGTTCAAGTAGGGTTTGTGGGGAAGGGGAGAAGAAGCAGGGAAGGACAGTAAGGAAAGAGAGGAAAGGAGAGGAAGAGGGAGGGGGAGGAGATCAGTGTCAGGCTGCGGTGCGGCCGGGGGGACCACCATATGCGAGGGTGGGGGTAAATAAATATCATGGGGTAAGGAGATTGTGGTCAAAATCTGGGGGCAAAAAATTTTCTACCCAAGGGGTCCATATTTTTGTATGTCGGGGGACCCGGTCCAGTATTGTCGCCTCAATGTTACTGTGGATCATGGCTTGGGTTACTCTGTTTTTAATTTCTATGACGTGAAGTTTCGGGGTTTTCCAGGCCTTAGCGATGGTTTGTTTGGCTGCAGTGGTCAACTGGAGGAGAAGACTGATCTGATTTCTGGTGTATTCTCCCTGGATATGGTTTAGTAGGGCCAGGGCAGGGTTGGGGGGTACTGTTTCATGAAGTATCGTAGAGATCATTTGGAAGATAACTGTCCAAAATTGCTGGGCTATTTGGCAAGACCACCAGACGTGGAGATGGGTGCCAAGTTCGCTGCATCCGCGGAAACAGTGTGATGGATAGTTTGGTACAAATTTGGAAATTCTAGCTGGAACAAGGTACCAGCGCATTAATACTTTGTAATTCGTTTCAAGTGCTATCACATTTTGGGAGGAGGATTTGGTAGTGGCCCAAATGTCGGACCATTCTTCGGGGGTGAGGGATATACGTAGGTCTTTTGACCACTGTGCAGCATAATGGGGAAGGTCAGCAGGTGGTGTGGAGAAATGGTTATACAAGTTAGATATAATGCCTGGGGCATGGGGATCTGACATGCAAATTTTTTCATATAGAGACTGGGTATTCAGGCCAGTACAGGGAGCGACCACGGTTTTGGCAAAGTGGATCACCTGGAGGTATCGGAAAAATTCCGAGGCTGGGAGTTTAGCACTGGATCTAAGGTCCGTGAATGTTTTAAAGGTGGAGTTAGTAGTAAGGTCACATATTCTGGTTATACCTGCTTGGGACCAGCATGAAAAGGTGCTAGGTTCAGAGTAAGCGGGGTAGAAGGAAGTGTGGTGTAGGAAGGATAGTAGGGGGTTATGCGGGGAGATTAGTTTAAAACGTTTACATAGTCTGTCCCATATTTTTAAGGAGTGGCAAGTGGTGGGATTGGTCATATGACCTCGAATGTGAGGGGGTAACCATAGAACATTATCGACTGTCAGGGGGTAAAGATCTATAGCTTCGAGGGAGACCCATTTTGGGGTTTCCGTGAGTGCATGCAATAGGGTAAGTTGGGCCAGTTGGGCTGCGTGATAATACTTAATAAAACTTGGTATACCCAGACCCCCGTGAAGTTTGTGTCGAAGGAGAATAGTTCTCGGGACCCTGGGTTTCGTGGAGCCCCAAATGTATTTGAAGACTCGAGATTGGATAATCCTGTGGAAGTAGGAGGGGACGTTAATTGGGAGAACTCTGTATAGGTATAGAAGCTTAGGAAGCAGGGACATTTTAACAGCTGCTACTCGACCTAACCAGGAAACACACAGAGGTTTCCAGGAGTCCAATAGGGATGACAATTGTGCCAGCATGGGAAGATAATTGGCTTGGTATAGTGATGTTGGGTTACCGGTTAGTTTTATACCTAGGTATGGGAGAGAAGTGTTAGTCCAGACGAAAGGGAAGCTTAGTTGTAGGTGGGTGACTTCTTGGGGTGAAAGAGACACATTGAGGGCTTTAGATTTTGCTTGGTTGACTTCTAAACCTGAGATGGAGGCAAATTTATCTAAAGTGTGGATAAGATTGGGAAGGGTGGTGTGGGGCGATGTGACAAATAGTAGCGCATCATCTGCAAACAGACAAATCTTATGTGAGGTGGTGGCTATTTCTAATCCTTTAATGTTGGCGTTTGATCGGATCAATGCTGCCAGTGGTTCAATAGCTAGTGCGAAAATTATAGGGGAAAGGGGGCATCCCTGTCTAGTGCCTCTTGCTATAGGGAAACAGTCTGAGCGAAATCCTGAGTATCTGATATAGGCTTGAGGTTGATTATACAGGGAATTTACCCATTGTAAAAAGTGTGGGCCAAAGCCCCAGCGTTTAAGAGTATAGTCTAGGTACGGCCAGGATACTGTATCGAATGCCTTCCTTATATCAAGAGACAACAGATGCATTGGGATATTACGGGATTTTGCAATGTGTTGGAGGAGTATCACTCGCCGAATATTGTCGCTAGCTTTTCTTTGGGGGATAAAGCCAACCTGGTCCCTATTTATTAATTTGCCGATAAGAGGGTTAAGGCGGAGAGACAATATTTTGGCCAGGATTTTGATGTCCAGGTTAAGTAAAGAAATGGGTCTAAAGTTGGACCAAAGGGAGTTATCAGTATTTGGTTTAGGTATCATAGCTATAATGGCTGTCAATGTGTCTCGACCAAAAGCATGGTTCTGTAGTAAAGCATTAAATGATTTGCATAAAAGGGGGGTAAGGGTTGCAGCAAATTTTTTAAAGTATGTGGCTGAAAGTCCGTCGGGGCCAGGTCTTTTATGGGATTTGAGGGTTTTTATCACTGTGAGTACTTCTTCTGTGGAGATAGGTGCTTCTAGGGGTTCACGGTCTGAGTCCGAAAGTTTAGGAAGTGGGGCGTCCTGTAGGAGTGAGTCAGCGGTGGAATGGGAAAAGGTAGATTTGGCCTTATAGAGGTCCTCTAGCCGTTTACGGAATTCACTTAAGATCTTGGTGGGGTTACTGGTATAGGTGTTTTTGTCAGTCCTTAATCTAATGGGCGCATGATTTCGTTCGGGACGGCGGAGGCGCATAGCTAGGAAGGTGTCAGGTTTGTTAGCTTTGGTATAAATGGTGTGACTAGATCTGCGGATGGCCTTATCGGCCGATTCAGCCAGCAGCAGATCCAGTTCAGTTCTGGACTTTTCCATTGCTACCCTATGAGGTTCAGTTGGGGACACCTGGAATTGGAGAAAGTTTTGTTGGTATTCTTTTTCGAGGTTAGCTAATTGAAGCTTTTTGTCTCTCTTGAGATGAGTAGATACGGATATGCATGTGCCCCGTATTACCGGTTTGTGTGCCTCCCAAAGGAGAACAGGAGAGATGTCAGGGGTGTTATTGTGTCGCAAGTACTCTGTAAGGGCCAATTGAATATCGAGACAATAGGATGGATTGGTGAGGTGAGCTTCATTAATGCACCAGGAGCGGTCACTAGTTTGAGGGATCAGGGAGGAGATTGTAGTAATTACTGCACATTGGTCGGACCATGGTATAGGTTGTATAAGGGACTTGACAAGAATTGGGGAGGATGCAACCGAGAGAAATATGTGATCAATCCTGGAAAAGGATTTATGGGGGTATGAGTAGAACGTGTAGTTCTTCTTTGTGGGGTTGCATTCTCGCCAAGTGTCGAGTAATGTGGCCTGTTGCAGTAGCTTCCTAAAGCGCGTGGAGGGAGTGTATTGATCAGGGGCATATGGGGATTTTTCCATATGTGGCTGCAATACTGAGTTAGAGTCACCACAGAGAATCACCGTGCCTTTACAATGTGTTCTTATAACTTGTAGTAAATGAGATAAGAAGGGGATCGGGTTATCGTTTGGAGCGTATCATGAAACTAATGTGGTTTCCACTTCCTGGAGGGTGCCCACAAGGATTATGTAGCGTCCTTCAGGGTCTTTGATTTCAGATGTTAGAACAAAAGGAAGGGATTGATGAAGTGCTATTAATACACCGCATTTTTTGACACTGGCTGAGGCGGCATACACTTGAGGGTACCGATGGCTAAAAAATTTCAGGGTTGATTGTACCATGTAGTGGGTTTCCTGGAGAGCTACAATGCTAGCCTTCAGTGCTGAAAAGGAGTGAAAGGCTTTCACTCTTTTATGAGGTGAGTTAAGTCCCTTAACATTGAGGGAAAGAATGTTCAGGGGGGCCATGGGGGGAGGGATAAAATATTAGCATGGGGGGTCCCGGGGACCCCACAACCTCGCCGACAAGGATCAAGAGGGGAAAGGAGGGAAGAGGAGGGGAAAGGAGGGGGGGAGGAAGGGGTGGGTAGTGGTTGTAAGGCAAATGAATGAGTAGATAGAGTAAGTAAAGGTGAAGTTCGGTCGCCCACCCATATAGTGAACAGACTCGCCAGCCGGCCAGCCGACTTACGAGTGTGCTCACCATGTAGGGGGGGGGGGGGCAATGACAGCCTCCCGCCGCAAAAGAGGGGTTATAATAAATATCATAGAGATAGGAGCAAAAATTAAGGCAATGGGGAAAAGATCTTTGATTGCATTGAGAATATAGTATAACCCATGTCCACCAGGGGTCGCGTAGACCTCCAGGTTAACCTTTAGGAGACATAGTCAGGGATACTTAGATAAGCAAGTTAAATGTATCCATGTATATGTGTCCTGTTGCACACGTCTAGGGTGAGAGGCAAGTGAGAAAGAATAAAAAAGCAATTGTACATAACATTTTAAATTACCTCAGTCCTGAGTTAGTGAGTAATGAGTCAGCAATGATGTCCAGGTCGCCGCACGCACCCAGGGTAAGCCCTGGGGACGTGCGGCGAGCCAGACAACCAGCGCCAAGTCTTGTGCAGCATAACGACATTTATGTGTAGAATACAATACCTCTTCCCAAAAAAGAGGGAAGGTGAAAAAAGGATAACCTGTAGGAAAAAAAAAAAAATAAAAAAATAAAAATGAAAGGTGTCTCTTTCCTTTGAGAGATAACAAAAAAAAGGGGGGGGGGGATCTTTCCCCGTAGATGTTGGTGAGAAAGGAGATATAACGGTAACATGGGGTCTGAGCCCCTGCAACCCCGGAGGGGTTAGGTGGACTGCACAGGTTCCCCTTTTACCAAAAGGGGGTAACCTATAACAGAACAGTCCTCTTCTATCTTGACTGAAGAATTGTCAGTTGCATCAAACGGTGGGAATTAAAGTAGCTTCAGACAAGAGGCCTCCGGTGGTAAACTTCAAGTGGTCATGTAGGCAGCTAGTTTAAGCTCAGCGTGGTGAGTATACTTGGCGATCCGGCAAGTTGTCCCTGGGTGAGCGAGCTGGGGTACATTTACGGATGGATGAGGGGCCTGGGTTAGGCCTCTTTGGGGTGGCTGCATAAGGATGTGTTGTCGCACGGGCAGGGGTGCGAGGCAGTGTTGTCTCCGCGGGCTGCTCTGGGGTAGCTAGGCGTAGGGATTCAAGAAGGCGCTGGAGGGATTCCGGTGATGTACAGGAGTGTTGTTGGCCCTGGTAGGAAAATTGCAGTGCAAAGGGGAAGCGCCAGGTGTATTTTAGTTGGTGTTGCAGGAGAATCTGAAGCTGCGGCTTCATGGCCCGGCGTTTAGCAATTGTGGAGGGAGCTAGGTCAGAGAAAAGTTGATATGTGTGGCCCTGGAACAGGAGAGCGTCCTTGTTGCGAGCAGCAGCCAGGAGTTGCTCCTTTGTGCGGAAAAAGTGTAGTTTGATAATAATATCTTGCGGTGGCCCATCTTGTTGGCGGCGGGTCAGTGCCCTGTGTATTCTGTCAAATTCCAGGCGCTCTATGGGGATAGAGGGTGATAGCTCTTGGAATAGGGCTGTAGAGAAGGACAATAGGTCATCAACATTTTCTGGAATACCTCTCAGGCGTAAATTTGACCTGCAGGAGCGATTTTCGGCGTCTTCGAGACGAGAAAGTAGCATGGCGTTCTCATCACGGAGGGCTGCCTGCTCTTGGGCTTGTTCTTGCAGGGTGAGTTCTATATCATCAACTCTAGTTTCCAGGTCTGCTGTGCGCTGGCCTAGCTCCCTGATCTCCCGTGATAGCCTGCTAGTTATTTGGTCTGAGGTGGATTTTAGGGCCTTGTGTAGCATAGATTCCATGAGTTGCAGAAAATCACCCTGGGACATACCTGAGGGAGGCAGAAAGGGAGAACTGGCATTCGTGTAGTCAGGTTTATCCTCCTCATCATCGCTCTCGGTGGCGGCTTGTGGCGGTCTGTCAGGTGAGGCAGTGTGCTGCTTGGCCAGGGCCTTCGCCGCCATCTTGGACGAGGCGCGGGCCAGGGCTTCTTTGATCGGTTTGGGTTTAGTTTTACCGCGGTGGCCGGTTAAAACCATCCCGGCTGATGCTGTGACCGTTCCGAAAGGCTTTATCCGGGAAAAGTGGGGTTGCAGGGTGGCTCAGGTGCGGCGTATGGTCCCGATGTTGCGGCGGGAGGTGCAGAGCTCTAGTAGAACTCCCCTTGGATCAATTAACCGCTTGCCGACCGCCGCATGTAGATTTATGTCGACACCATGGCACGGACAAGCAAATGGGCGTACAGGTGCATCCCTTTAAATTTGCCACCGTGCCATCACGTGTGATCACGGGTCCTGCGGACTAGATGTCTGCGGGGATACCCACAATCGAGCCTCGCGCATGTAGATCACTGCTCCCTGTAATTGGGAGCGTTGATCAGTGTTGTGTCACACATAGCCCCTCCCCCATCACTCCCTAGGACACACGTAACCCCTACAGTGCCACCTAGTGTTAACCCCTTCACTGCCAGTCACAATAAGTACACAGTAAGCAATATATTTTGGTTCCAAAATAGCGCCAAAATTGTCCGGTCCGATGTGTCCGCCATAATGTCGCAGATCGCCGCCATTACTAGTAAAAAAATAATTATTAATAAAAATTCCATAAAACTATCCCCTATTATGTAGATGCTATAACTTTTGCGCAAACCAATCAATAAACACTTATTGCAATTTTTTTTACCAAAAATATGTAGAAGAATACGTATCGGCCTAAACTGAGGAAAAATAAATTTTTTATATATTTTTTGGGGATATTAATTATAGCAAAAAAGTAAAGAATAATGCGTTTTTTTCAAAATTGTCACTATTTTTTTGTTTATGGTACAAAAAAAAATGAATAGGTGATCAAATACCACCAAAAGAATGTTCTATTTGTGGGGAAAAAAAGGACGTCAATTTTGTTTGGGTGCCACGTCCGCGCAATTGTCAGTTAAAGCGACGCTGTGCCGATTTGCAAAAAGTGCTCTGGTCTTTGGCCAGCCAAATGGTCCGGGCTGAAGTGGTTAAGCATCTGCAGATTCTCGGCCCTGATTCCCCCGTGGGTGACTGCTTCCTGGTAATATGAGATGACGTTAAAGCTCCTCCCCCAATGTGTTTCATCATTTCCCACATGACCTCTTGATAAAGTCACATGGGCAGTGACGAAACGCGTTGGGGCATAGCTTGGAGGGCATCAGGGAGGGCACATTCTCTGTACATAGAAAATGGGACTGGTAATGGACTGGGGGATCCCACGCCATTTTTTCAATGACTTATTTTATCTGTATTGCCGGGACTGACAATTGATTATAGCCGCAAGTAGTTTTAAATTACTTTTTTTCCTTTAGAAATTTCATTTTGTGCAGGGACTGCTCTAAACATGGGAAACATGCGCCACTTTACAGGCATACTATAGACTAGGTATAAAATTTAAGTTTTACTTTAAGCATTATGATAATCACTTTTTTTTTTGCATTAATACATGTCTCCTGGGGCAGGACCCAGGTCCGCAAACACTTTTTATGACAATACCATGCATATAAGCCTTTAAAATTAGTACTTTTTATTTCTCCCATAGACTTTTAAAGGGTGTTCGGCGGCTTTAGAATTTTCCGCGAACACCCCAAATTTTTTGCTATTCACCGAACAGGCGAACACACGATGTTCGAGTCGAACATGCTCATCCCTAATCCAAAATGATGACTTTCATGGTAGAGTGACCAGTTTTCTTTTTTTTTTTGTATTTTTTTTTTTTATGCAACTCTGCAGATTTATAAAAATGAAAAATGACTTTGAATGTATACCAGCATCTTAAATCTTGTATGATAATAAAGTGATTTGCTTTACATATACTTTATGCTGACCATATACATGACAGTAGTGTTGGGCGAGTGGTTCAAACTGAGCATAAGTTTAGTCTGAACATTGCCCATTTGGTAAATACCAGAATTTGCAGGGATTGCATTCTAAGCCCTGATTGGGCAAAGCTTTGCCCAATCAGGGCACAATGAATAGACGGTTGTTAAGAAGTGGGCTGGGTAGCCAGCCACTGTGCCCATAACAACGGATAAGTCATCAGCTATCAACAGGCTTCCCCACTGAGAGCTGAATTAAAGAAAAAAACATTGCTGGCAATAGAAAATTGTGAAGAAAAAATGGTATGGGGGTCGTGCTGATGGAACATTTGTGAGTAAAGATACAAACATACCTCCATTGTTTGACAGTGATCTCCATTTGCAGTTCCTCCGACCATTTCCTCTTGGGTCTGAACAAAACAGTGGGTTTTGAGTTTTGTAGCCATGAGTATGCAGTAGAGGTGGCTTTAACGAACTGAGTTCCCTTATGACATACTGATTCCAGTTCCGTAAGGGGTCTATGGAAATTCTCTTTACCGGTTTTCCCCCCTAGGTAGCTGCGTAATTGTAAGTAGGCCCAGAAGGGCATATGTGACAGGCTTGTCCCCTCCTTAAGTGAAGTCCATTCCTTTGTTTTCCTGTTAATGAAACAGTCTCCTGCTAGAAGGGGGTCTTATTGTTGATGTGGTTGAAACGCTGTATTACCTAAGCCAGGGATGGTCTTTTATTGGTGTTAGGGGGCTGAGTGAAGATGTGACGTCCAAGTTTGTGGCCAACCTATGGGGTTTCTCATTAGTGGGTGTCGTCGTAGACTAAGAGAGTAACTCCCCCAGGGAATCCATGGGGAATATTTTAGTGGAATTGGGTTCAGATCCATTTCCAGGGAGACCCAGTCCTTCATCACCCCGTGACAATGCCAGTCAATTAATCTGGTTAAATGAGATGCCTGATAATAGTTTCTAAAGTCAGGTAAGCCCATTCCTCCTTGCTCTTTAGGTTTTGTCAATAGGGTGAACCTAATTCTTGGTTTCTGGAATCTTAATAGGCTAGATCTTAGTGAGTTAAAGAAGTCTGAGAGAATTATGGGTAGCGTGTGAAAGAGGTAAAGCAACCTAGGCAGTATCATCTTTTTTAATTATGGCTGCACGACCGAACCAGGATAAATATTCAGGCTGCCATTGATTTAAGTACTTCTCAATGTTTTTGATGAGAGGGGGTAAATTCTGCTCATACATAGAGGTTAGTAAGGGTGTAAGCCATACTCCAATGTATTTCAGGGCCCTTGAGTCCCATTTAAAGGGGGAGTTTGCTTTGGTCAGTGTAAGTGTCTATTCTGGGAGGGATATATTCATGGCTTCAGATTTTGAGTAGTTTATCTTGAGGTTGGAGACGTAACTGTAGTGAGCAAATTCTTTCATTAAGTTGAGTAAAGTAGTCACCGGGTTTTGCAGAAAGAATAGTAAGTCATCCGCAATGGCGGCTGTCTTGAACTCTGTCCCGAACCCCAAAACCTGTAATGGCAGTGGCATCCTAATAAATGGTTCTAGGGAGTGTATAAATAACAAAGGGGATAGCGGGCACCCCTTCCTGGTCGCATTGGTTATGAGGACCCCATCAGTCAAAGTGCCATTAATCTTTAAATTGGCAAATGGGTTTTGGTAAAGAGCAGTGATCCTAGCCATCATATGGGGCCCTAGGCCCACCTGTTCGCAAAAAGCCAGCATAAAGTCCTAGGCAACACGGTTTGTCCATGGACAAGAGAAGGCCCTCAATGTTCAGTGTGTGTGCTGCATGTGTTAATAGCATTGCTTTAATAACCTTGTCCTTTGCTTCCCGGGCTGGCATGAAACCTACCTGCTCCTGACCAACCAGGTTCAGCAGGAGGGGGCTCAGTCTCGATGCCAGTATCTTCGCAAAGATTTTTACATCTAGATTTAGTAATGATATAGGGCGGTAACTGGCGCATTCTGCAGGATCTTTACCAGACTTTGGTATCACAATAATGTAGGCAGAGAGAAAGTCTGGGGTGACTTTCCTAGGTTCACACAGAGTTCAAGGCCGCCCTAAGCGGGTCCGTTATAATATCTACAAAGGTCTTGTAGTAGATGGATGAGTATCCATCCGGGCCTGGACTCTTGCCGGACTTCAGATTTTTGATTGCGTGTTTAATTTCTGATGCCTCAATCAGGCTCTCTAATAGTGACACGTCTGTGTCTGTCAAGGTAGGCATCCCACTTTTATCTAGATAATCCCGGACAGTTTGCGGTCTGTCAACTAGCATACCCTCCTGTCTATGTTGCGGCGGTAAATTGTACAACTTCATATAGAAGTTGTGGAAATGCTTTGCAATTGCCTCTGTGGTCACATCCACCTTATCATCACTTCGTCTAATACCTGGTATGAAGTTACTAGTGGCCTGTTCTCTCAGGGCCCTAGCAAGCAGTCTACCCATCTTGTTGCCTGGTTTGAAGTAACGTTTTTAAAAAAAAAACAGAAATCTCTTTGATCTGTAATCAAATATATGTTGGAGGGCGTTCCTAGGTATGTTCAGACCTCTGATGTTGTGCGAGATAGGTAACACCTGGAAGGTGAGCAGAAAGATAAAAGTGTGGAATCTTGGTCTGTGGCCAATCTTCCTCCTGCTATCTGCGGACCTCTATTGAAAGTTTGGGTGTTTCTGCCTTAGATCCCCCACTATGTTTTGGTTTCTGCTTCTTGGACTGTCTTTTATCCAGTGTAGAGAAAGGGGATCTCGAAGGGCTTCTTTCCAATGGGGCCAAGGTGAAAACCAAGTACCAGTCCGGGAGGGCTACATGGCCCAAGTTTAGAGCCTCACAGAAATCCTGCAGGTCATCTGGGTGCACAGGATATGTTGTTGACCCCCCTGCGGCCCCCCCACCCCAAAGCACCTTGTCCATATGTTGATGAGGACAAGGGCCTCTTCCCGACAACCCTGGCCGTTGGTTGTCGGGGGCTGCGGGTGAGGGGCTTATCGGAATCCGGGAGCCCCCTTTAATAAGGGGGCCCCCAGATCCCGGCCCCCACCCTATGTGAATGAGTATGGGGTGTGATGTACCCCTACCCATTCACCTGGTGAAAAAAGTGTAAATAAAAAACACAACACAAGTTTTTAAAATACTTTATTACACAGCTCCGGGGTCTTCTTCTGTCTTGGGGGGTCTTCTCGCAAGACTCCTCCGCTATCTTCTGCTAGCTCTTTTACTAGCGGAGGAGCCCGGCTTTCTTCTTCGCCGTCGCCGCTGCCGTCCAGGGGTCTTGTTCCAACTTCGGGGGTCTTGTCCCGCTCTTTGGTTCTTCTTGCCGGGCATCCGCTATCTTCTTATAGCTCTTTTACTAGCAGGGGCCCGGTCTTGTGTCGCTGCCGCCTTCTTCTCCTTCTTCTCTTCTTCTCTTCTTCTTCCTTTCGATGTTGACACAACGATGTCTCTGGCCGTAATGGCAGAGACACGTTGTGCTGTGACTTATATAGGGACAAGGGGTGGGGCCATCGGCTCATGTCACATGGTTACCCCACCATGATGTCACAGTCCCGGAGGATGCTGGGAATGTGACATCATAGGGGACAGGGTCACCATGTGACATGAGCCGGTGGCCCTGCCCCTTGTCTCTATATAAGTCACAGCACAACGTGTCTCTGCCATTATGGCCAGAGACAGCGTTGTGTCAACATCAAAAGGAAGAAGAGAAGAAGAGAAGAATGAGACACAAGACCAGGCCACCTCTAGTAAAAGAGCTATAAGAAGATAGTGGAGGCCCGGCAAGAAGAACCGAAGAGTGGGACAAGACCCCCGAAGTCGGAACAAGACCCCCGGACGGCGGCATCGACGAAGAAGAAAGCAGGGCTCCTCCACTAGTAAAAGAGCTAGCAGAAGATAGCGGAGGAGTCCGGCGAGAAGATCCCCCAAAACGGAAGAAGACCCCCGGAGCTGTGTAATAAAGTATTTTAAAAACTTGTGTTGTGTTTTTTATTTACACTTTTTTCACCAGGTGAATGGGTAGGGGTACATCCGGCGGACCTCCGCTGGAAAGTTCGGTGGATTGTCCACCGGACTAAGTCCGACGGATAGTCTGGCCGAAAAGTCTGATCGTGTGTGTACGTGGCATTAAAGCCACAAAAGCATGTTATTTGCCAACAATTTGTTGATGTCTATTACAGAACCAGTTGTGACCTTGCCCAGTCTATTTAAGGTCCTAACTGACTTTGGATCCCAAGCCTCTTTTGACAAGCCAAGTCACATATTTTAGTTTTTTTGTCAAGTATTTTAGTTGTATTTTATTTTGGTTACTCTTAATAAATTGGATTACACTAGGGCTTGGTTTGGGCTGTCCTTTACTTGTGTTGTTTCAGATCCTTTTCCCTTTCCCAGTGGGTGTATTGGAGAGCAGCAGTGCCATAACTATTGTTTAATCCTATTGTGAGTGGATTTTTTACCTACAAGTCATGGGGATATATAAAGATCTGTGCATTGTCTAGTTTTTTGCATGTGGACTCTTTGTATAGTTGTAGTTTAATGGTGCACTTTTTTGTCTGATAACTATCTCTGAATAGGACAAATGTATTTCAGTTAGGACTGTTGACCATCATAAATCTTTGCACCCATACCTTTTTCCTTATTTTGCTTAAAAACTTTAATAATAATTATTGAAACAGAATCCTCTACTGAGAAAAATGTGTAGATTGTCACTGTTAATTTACAGACAGTTTTAGTTCTCTGGCTGTCTCCAGCTTAAATGCTTATTAAGCCACTGACTTACAGAGCTGGACCAAATCTGAACACCTGATCTGCATACTTCCTCTGGGTCCCACATATTTAAAGCTAAGACAGTATGGCAGAGGTTAGCAATGGCATTCAAGGGCAACCTATGCATTTTCTTAATTTGCCTCATAGTTTCATAGTTTCATAGTTAGTAAGGTTGAATAAAGACACCAGTCCATCCAGTTCAACCTGAGTGTCTACAATTGTCCCTATCCCTGTACATTGCACACTCACATTGGTCCCTACCCTCAAAGAGCCCACAATCCAAGGTCCACATTCATATACTAGGGCCAATTTTTGGACAGAAGCCAATTAACCTACCTGCATGTCTTTGGATTGTGGGAGGAAACCAGAGTACCTGGAGGAAACCCACGCAGGCACAGGGAGAACATGCAAACTCCAGGCAGGTAGTGTCGTGGTTGGGATTCGAACCAGCGACCCTTCCTACTGCTAGGTGAGAGTGCTAACCACTACACCACTGTGCCGCCTCAGTTGCCTTTAATTAACAGTCTGAAGTTCAAATATTTATTGCAAATAGATTATTTGTTATTTAGCAACTGTATGTATTAAAAAACAAACACAGGCTGGAAAAGATCAATTCTTATAAATAAATGTACATTAAATGATAAAGTAAATCCCTCTTATTACTGATGTGGTCTATGCTATTATACAATCTAGGAGATGGTGTGAACTTATGGTTACTTAGAACTGGTATGATTGTATTCCATGGATCTGTCCATTTTGTAGATTGTTTCAAAGACATTTTAAGTTGTTGTACTGACATGGACCTTGTATGATTGTACATTTCTTGTTGTCAGAATATTTTATGTTTGTTGAAAACTTTAATCAAATGTGATTGTACAAAAATATATAAATACATACATAAATAAATACCTACAAAAGGTAGGCATCAATCGGACAGTTTTAGATTTCTAACACAGCCTAATTAGCACCCATTTGTATACACAGAAAAGTGTTGTGGTTTCAAAGTTGAGTCATTTTCAGTGTTAGTGTGACACTGTTACCAATAGGACAATGATATGTCTTTTTATTGCAATGAATATGAAAGTCATGAATTTCCTTTGAGGCTACATCATTGACAGTCAATTATCTGTTCAAAATAGAAATTACATTTACTAAGATGAATCGCTCAGTAACTATGTACTTCAAAGATGTTTAAGAAAATGATTAAATTAAATTCATTAAAACTTAGCTTAGCTTTGGGTCTAAAATAGAATTTGAATGTTATCTTTTAATACTGCATATTACAAAATTTTTGGGCAAAATAACAGTTTACGCAAAATAAGCTTTGAGACATATGTATCACTGATGATAACATTTTTATTCTCATTATTAACTCCAAATTGTTGGGAGTTTGTTGAGAGAAATATGATTCAGAGACAATTGGGTTATGCTGCTGCCTATAGAAGGATTTTAGCAGTGCCAAACAAAAACAACATTGACTAGCCAGTATTACCCCTTTCACTCCCAGAATGCCTCTGCTTTGTATAAAAGCAATACTAGCTGCAACATTAAAGACACAATGGGGAAAGGCCTACATTAGTTATTAGTCAATACACCAGTTCTGTTGAAAAATGGTAGGAGTGTGACCAGAATAAAATTAAGTTATAGAGTGTACTCTATGCATAAGAGGTCCTGCTTATCCTATCCACTTCAATACAGGGCACTTTCCCCCCTTCCCTCCCTGTACAATTTTCAGCTTTCAAAGCTGTCACATTTTGAATGACAATTGCACGGTCATACAACACTGTACCCAAACAATTTTTTTTATCATTTTCTGCCCACAAATAGAGCTTTATTTTGGTGGTATTGGATCACCACTGGGGTTTTCTATTTTTAACTAAACAAACTAAAAAAGACCAACATTTTTGAAAAAAAAAAAAGTTTTTCTTAGTTTCTGTTATAAAATGTTGTTTTCTCCTTCACTGATGGGCACCAATGAGGCTGCACTTATGGGCCCTGATGAGGTTGCACTGATAAGGTGAGACTGATGGGCACTGACGAGGATTTACTAATATGTAGAATTGATGGGCACTGATAGGCTAAACTGATATGCAGCACTGATGGGCATTGATAGACAGCACTGATAGTTGGCACTGATAGGCAGCACTGATGGGCATTGATAGGTGGCACTGATGGGCACTAATAGATAGCACTGACAGGCATCACTGATGGGCACTGATTGGCATCTGTGAAGGGCACAGACAGGCATTGATGGGCACCGATTGGCACTTTGATGGGCATTGATTGGGGATTTGGGTGGGCACTCATTGGTATTTGGGTGGGCACTCATTGGCATTTTAGTGGGCACCTCTGATGGGGGCTGTGCTGATAAGCAATGTGCTGATTATCAGTGCACAACCCCCTCTGACAGGAGAACCGCTGATTGGTCCTCCCTGTCACCACAAACCGAAGAAAGACGATTACAAGCACTTCCTGGTTCAGAGGCTCTTTACCATGATCGGAGATGCAGTGTGCCATAGTGACACACCACACCAACGATCAGCACGCTGCACTCCCCTGTGGGGGCGCGATCATGGCTTATCTTGCTTGACGACATATGACACCCAGTGAACCACTTCCGGGCCGTCATTCTGCTATAGGCCGGGCGGAAAGTGGTTAAATACCAGGAATCAAAAGTTGACAGATATACAAGGGATGCTTGAAAGTAGTCTACCTTGAATAAAGGAGTGGTAGCAAATCTCTGTCAGAACAGGGATGTAAAGTGATGCCTTATGAAAAGGAAGAAGACTCAGTTAGAAGGGCACCGAATCCTTCCTCAAGAAGATTGATGTGATGAGTTAAAACAATCCGAGTAGGAAGGATCTGCTACATTTAATTCCATGCATTGCCAGCTTAATTTGAACAAGACAGCAATGCTAATAACATCATCCTGAATGTAACAATGTGGGTGACAGAGACCAGTGTTCAAAATAGACTAGAAAACCTTAATGTGAATAAATCACAAGGACTGAATGGCTTACACCCATAAGTTCTCAATGAAATTAGCAATGTTTTAAACTATTGTACCTAATATTTGAAGGACAGCTTGTTAAATGCAATGGTACCAGCTGATTGGCGAAAAGGAAACACTGCATCAATATTAATAAAAGAACCAAGCTATATATCAAAAAAAATAAAGACCAGTCAGCCTAACATCAACAGTATGTAAACTATCTGAAGAAATGATAGGGGCCTGTATCCAAGAATTTTCTGATGCAAATAGTATCATATAATAACCAACATAAATGTATTAAAGACTGTTCTTGCCAGATCAACCTTTAAACATTCTATGAGTAGGTGAGTTGTAATGTGGATGAAGGAATACCTGTAGACAGGAGGGGTTTATTTACTAAAACTGGAGACTGCAAAATCTGGTGCAGCTGTGCATGGTAGCCAATCAGCTTCTAACAGCTTGTTCATTAAGGCTGGGTTCACACCATCCCCACATCCGTCTCACAGCATGGGTCTGGTGCGTCCTGGTTCACCATTTCAGGTCCAATTTCAGCCCACATTTTGGGCTGAATTTGGACCTGAAATGGACCAAAAGACATACAGCCTTTTTCTGAAAAACACACTGGACCTGCTGCAAATATATGTGAACCGGCTCCATAGAGAGCCAGTCAAAATCTCCTATTATTGCGAATTAGATGCAGGGAACCCAGCCTTAAGCTTTGACAAAAAAAACTGGAAGCTGATTGGTTTCTATTCAAAGTTGTACCAGATTTTGCACTCTCCAGTTTTAGTAAATACACCCCATAGTGTATCTATATTGCGCCATGACATTTAATACAATATACCATAAATGATTACTGTACAAATTAAGGTCTTTTGGCATTGATGTAATAATATTACCTGGGTAGAAAACTCGCTGCAAGAGTGTTTTCAGAAGGTGGCGAATAATGGCATATTTTCTGAATGGTCTGGAGTTGTGAGAGGGCTACTCCAGGGCTCAGTCCTGGGACCACTCCTATTTAACTTGTTATAAACTGAATTAAGGTTGGAATGAATAGTTCAGTCTCAGTGTTTGCTGATGATATAAAGATAAACAGGGCAATAATGTCACAAAAGGATACAGCAAATTTATAAGAAGACCTAGTTAAAATAGAGGGAAGGGCAGCTATATGGTATATGAGGTTTAATGTTGAAAAATGTAAAGTAATGCAGTTGGGAACTAAAAATATGAAGTTATGCAAGTTACTTGCTGAGGAGAGAACCTCTGGAGGAATTGAGGATATAAAGGATCTGGGTCCTACTAGATCCCAGACTCAGCAATGACATTGAATGCCAAGCTGCAGAAAGCAAGTCTAGCAGACTACTAGCATGCAATAAGAAGGGTATTTACTCAAGAAATAAAAGTATAATTCTACTACTTTGCAAAACTCTAGTTTGGCCACATCTTGAGTATGCCATCCAGTTTTGGTCACCGGTCCTCAGGAAGGATGTCTGGGAAGAGTCCAGAGAAGAGCAACAAAGCTAATAAGGGGGCTGGAGGACCTCAGTTAAGAGGAATGAATACAAATGTTAAACCTTTTCTCCCTTGAGAAGAGATGCTTAAAAGGGGATATGATATATACAAGCCTTTAAATTGTGACTGTAGCATTGGGAGGAAACTAGGAAACTATTTTACCTAAGGTCTTTAAAGAAGATACACAGCCACACAATGAAGGTGGATGAGAAGCCATTCAATGTCAAACTTCATAAAAAGGTTCCTTACTTTTAGAGTGGTAAGGATGTGGAACTCCCTTCCACGGTTGGAGGGGGCAGCAGGGAGTGTAGACAAAAAAATCATAGGTTTCTCAGTGAAAACAATGCACAGGGCTATTGAAAATAATAGTGACACATAAACACACATAGACACACTCAGGTTGAACTGGATGGACTAATATCTATATTCAACCTTACAAACTATGTAACTATGCAACAAGGCATAACTGTCATAAAAGAAAAACACTAGAGATAACTCTGCACTTCTAGAGCTGGATATGTTTGTTAGTATAAAAAAAACATGGGGCAAATCCCTATGGCAAGACAAGGTTAATGATCAACCATATAGGATAGGGATTAGGGCAAGAAGGATATATAGCATTCCTTGGCAACCCAATCTGAACTTGAAAATGGTGTACTAATGATTGAGCATATCTGGGATTCTTGAAGAGAATGTTCAAGGACTGTGGTGGTTATTTGTAATCACCCAGAGAAATGTGGATATGAAGAAAAAGCATCCAAAGAATCCACTGAAAGAGATCTATCATTTATAGGCTGGTAGTAGATAAGCCCAAGTGCTCCAGACAAGAATGTGGATGGTATTGTGCCTTTTGGAGGTAGTTACCTAACCAGGCTTCTGATGTAGTCTAAACAGACAGACATGTGATACCAGAGAGCACACAGACGATGCCCCCCCCCACACCCCCACACTCCCACACTCTCCCACACTCCCCCACACTACCACACTCCTAAGAGGGAGGACATGCCTTCAAAGGGAGAAGTCTATGATGGACTTGTTACATCTTAGACTTTTAGACTTTCAGACTTGTTTTTAAAAGAAGGGCTAAATATGTATTTATATTTTACAACCCACGTGAAAAAGTAAGGCTATATTTAGTCATTGATGTCAACCACTATACCTGCCAATTTGTTTACATGGCTGGGGATTCCTGTCCAGTAAATGATTGGAGCTACGTGATGTCACTGATTGCTAAGGATGCAGCGGGTGTTCCCCTTTGTTAACTCATGGAGCTGTCATTAACAAGCTGTAGTCAGCTTGTGCAGACAGGCCAATGGGTCGGCATGTTTTTGTTTTGGTGGGTTGGCAGGAAATGTTCATTGTGACTGAAGTAGATCTGCATTACTGGACAACATGATTGATGATGGATTTATATCATGAGACATGTGTTGTTTCTGTTCATCATTCTCATCTAGGATATTAAGGGAAATCTCAGCCACTAAACAAAGTGACTGGAAAATATCATTTAGCAGCAATTTAAATGGTAGTTTTTCTTTATAAATGTCAACTTTGCTTTAGTACATTGTAGTACATTGTAAAAGCATGTTATTTTAAGAAAAACATTTTTCTTGCCTTTTGAAAAAACTGCTCTCTCTTTTTTTAGAATTATTTTTGCATTGGTACATGTCCCCAGTAAAAGGCCCAGCTACCCATGCCCTTTTTTTTTACAATCCCTTGCCTATTAGCCTTGAACATGACTTTACATACAAACAGAACGGAGGCTGCTAGGAAATGTCACTTAGCGAAAAATTGCACTTTTTTTCATTGTAAATGTCACTATTGCTTTAGTACACCTTATAGATGTGCCACTTCACAGAATTTAAGGTTTAAGGCATTCTCCAAGTATGTGCATTAATGTTTCACTTTTAAGTATAAGTTCACCTTTGGAACATTTATAAGGTGGAACATGTAACATATTTCATCCTCTGCACCCTGCACGACAGATCCCCCATACCCCCTAAGACAGTGGGCACGGTATCCTCTCCCCAAACCCGCTTTCACAATTTAAAAATAGCATGGCTGTGTGGGGCTCCACCCACATAGCTGCATCATGCATTTACAGTTTCCTGTGAATGAATACCTACAAGTACCATCGGCCATTGTTGCCTTGTAGTTCTCAATGAACTAATGTATGAGAGTGCTGGTGGTAACCACCTGCCTGTATGAAGTATGAGCAGACAGCTATGCTGAGAGTCTGCAGGAGCCTGAGATTCAACCCACGATATGCTGATCGCTGGTGCAATGCTCTGCAGGCTTCTTAGTGATGCACATTTTTTTTACCTGTAAAAAAATCTATTTTTTTTTTTTTTTTTTAGATGTTAACCTATCCTTTAAGCTTTATTAGAAGAGCTGGTCCCCACTGAATTGTATTCTTTAAAAATAGTTTTCTGATGCCTTCATGGCAGCACACACTGGGTTGTGACTCCGCCCCCACAGCCTGACAGGATTGGTTTAACTATAAAGTTGAAGGGGAGACCCCCGCTGCATTCTCCTTTTTTTCCTCACCTGACAGGTTGGACGGACAGGTTTCTCCTACTACAGATGAATAAGCCTCTTACCGCAATCGCCCCAGCAGGTTCAAGCCTCTCCTGTTTGGAAGTCCCTCCTGTACAGTCTCTAAAGGAGCTTCTATGGAAGGAACCCCCATTCTGGTGGTCTCAGGGGGCGACTAGGATTCTGGCAAGTAAAACAAGCTTTAAAGAAGCTTTCATTTTTTGCAGTGGACTCCCCTATTCTAAATTTCTCTGTTCCCCTTTTATGCAGAAAATAGCCTTGCACTTTTTAAAAAGAAAATATATATATGCAACACTAGTTTCTCACCGGGCTTGCTGGCCCTTGTTGTCCTCCGGTGGTGCCGCTGTACGTCCCTCCATTGCGTCCCCGCATCGCCCATGCGCACTTACAGGGCCAGGTAAACACCGCTGTATCCTCGGTGTACTGTGCCCTGATCCAAGATGGCGCCGTGATACTCGGGACGCGTCCGCGCATGCGCAAGAGCGTCATTCAGGCGCCGTAATGGCGCCATTTTTCAAATACAGAACCTTTCCTCTGATTCCCTGTGCAACTCTGCAAGCTGGAAGGAATAAACGAACGGTTACTGCTCTGCACTAACCAAGCACCCAGGCACAAGGTAAGTCCCTGTAAGGGCTCCCATTTTTTTTTTCACTGCATTTTTAAAATTAAACTGAATAAATATATATTTAAATCAACTGTTAAATAATTAAATAAATAATAAATTAAATAGATGTTAAAAAAAATATATATATATGCATAAATAAAAAAAAAATATATATATATATATATATAATAAATAAATAAAAAAAAAAAAGAGGGGGGAAGTATATATATACATGCGTATATATGTATAAAAAAAAATATATATATACATATATACGTTTATTTTTTTCTATTTCCCAGACTGCCCTGTCTCCTTCTTTTCCCCTATGGAGTCCACTGCCCACGCAGACCACCATCAGCAAACTAGGTAAGAGGCCGGACCAGATAGGTAAGTATTGAAGGGGAGAAAAAAGAGTGCCAGACCGCTAAATGCTGCATTTCACTTGGCAGCCCGGCGAGATCAAGAACCACAAGTTCCCGGCATGGGAAAAGATCAAGCCATACCTCAAGCAGGAGGTCCCGCAGGAGCCGTTCAAGATCTTCTTCACGTCATCGAAGACACAGCCGCTCACAACATAGTTACTCTCGTCACAGTCGCTCCCGTCGCAGCAGGTCAAATCGCAGGAGGTCCCCCTCCTCGCACCATCGAAGCCGCCACACCCGTCCTGCAGCTAATGCCTGCTGGGTATGCAGCGCTCCAGCACTGCCAGACAAGCTTGCCTGCCGCTCTTGCTTCAATGAAGCCACTACGGAGAAGGAAGCGGACGCAAGGATGGCGACAGACCTCATAAGGGAGTCAGTGTGGGAGTCTTTACTGGAAACAACAGCACCAGTATTGGATGGAGCTGCTCCCAGTACATCCTCGGCGGAACCTCCTCACACCCAGGCCTCGGACTCTTCCTCTGAGGGCGAGGGTCAAGACATGTCAGCAGGTTTTGACTTTTCCCTGGTAGAGCCCTTTGCAAAGTCAGTCAAGGAGGTGATCGGCTGGGAAGACGACAAGGCAGAACCCCAAAAAATTCGGAAATACTTTCCAAACTTAAAAAGGGATCCGGAATCCTTTCCATTTATAGAAGAACTTGAAGATCTCATAAAGGATGAATGGGAGAGGTCTGACAAACGATCTAGTCTAACCAATAGGCTAGCCAAGATGTATCCCTTGAAGGAATCAAAGATAAACCCCTTGATTAACGCACGCGTCGTCGACGCCTCGTTGATGCGTCTCGCCCCCACGTCACATTACCGATCGAGGATGCTGTCTCCTTTCGAGATGTGCTCGATCGAAAGATGGACCTGGAGTTGAAAAAGGCCTATTCCACAGCTGGGGGAGCCTGCAGACCCGCAATTGCTACAGCAGCAGTAGGCAGAGCCATCTCAGGATGGACATCTAAAATAGAAAAGGACCTGCAGGATGGCGTCGAGATGGAAAAAATAATTTCCTCTCTACAAGAAATTAGACTGGCAGGGGATTTTGTAGCGGAGGCGTCTGTAGACGTCATAAGGTCGTCAGCCAGAACTATGCTGGCGTCAGTAACGGCAAGAAGAGCCCTATGGCTCAAACCATGGACAGCATCCAAGATGAACTGGTGCAGGATCCCGTACGACGGCGCAAATCTGTTTGGTACCAAATTAGACTCTGCCATCTCCAAAGTGACAGGAGGGAAGTCGGGTCTAATTCCTTCCGATAGGAGACCCAAAAAGCAGGAAGGGCCAGCATATAGACGCAACCTCCCGAACAAATACAGAGAGGCCAGATCCTACCGCCCTGGTAGGGAATTTAGGAGGGACTGGAGGAACACAAAGCCTGCCTTCCTGAGAATGCAGAAAACCAAGACCACCCCGGCAGGGGAACAACAGAAGTTTTGCCTGTCCACCCGGCTCAGGTGGGCGCCAGGCTAAAAAACTTCTCCCAAATCTGGACAAATTACATAAAAGATTTATGGACGTTATCTACAATAAAATTCGGACACAAGTGGAGGTTCATAAGCAGACCTCCGGGGAATCACTTCCAGGCAACCAGACTACCATCCTCACTACCCAGGAGTAGTCTACTAATAAGATATGTAGCAGAACTGAAGCAAAAGAGGGCAATACTGGAAGTCCCATCATGTTAAAGGGTGAAGAAGAAAACAGGAGACCTACGCCCGGTGTTGGACCTCAAAAGGATCAACAAAGGCATCAAGGTGGAGGCCTTCAAGATGGAAAGCCTCCAGTCCATACTTCTGGCAGTGAATCTGGGCGACTGGATGCTTTCAATAGACTTATCGGACGCTTATCTTCATATACCAATCCATCCAGCTTTTCAAAAATTCCTTCGGTTTACAATAAACCAATGCCACTTTCAATTCCAGTGCCTGCCATTTGGCATCTCCTCGGCACCCATGACTTTTACAAAAGTTCTGTTACCTTTGGTGGCACTCCTCAGAGAAAGAGGATTACGGATTCACCATTACCTGCTTTTAGCGGAAGATCAAGAGACGCTGATCCATCACCGGAAAATCCTATTTACAACTCTGCCGAAACTCGGTTGGATAATCAACTGGAAGAAGAGCAGTCTGCAGCCCACCCAAAATATGATATTTTTGGGAGCGGATCTAAACACCAGCACAAACAAGATACAACTCCCACAAGAGAAGATCCAGCCTCTAATTCAGAAGATGCAGAGACTACTATCAACAAATCACCTACCAGCCAGAGCATGTCTGAGTATACTGGGATCCATGTCCGCAACCATACCAATGGTGCCATGGTCGCAGTGGCACATGAGAACCCTGCAGAACTAATTTCTCAGGCAGTGGGATGGAGTATCGATGCATCAGACCATCTCTATCCCCAAAGCAGTGAAACGGTCAATATGGTGGTGGACGCGTCAGAGCAACCTCAAGAAATGCAAACCCATAATCCCTCCGGATCCTGAAGTTGTCACCTCGGACGCCTGCCAGAGCGGTTGGGGAGCCCACTTCCAAGATCGGGCAGCCCAAGGTCGATGGCTTTTTCAGGCTCAAGGGCTAGTCTCGAACATTCTGGAACTCAGGGCAGCCTTCCATGCGTTAAAGGCATTCACACCACTCCTAGAGGGGAAAAATGTGCTGATCAGGATGGACAACAGGGTGGCAGTGTCCTATACTCAAAAACAAGGAGGTACCAGGAGTGCCACTCTGATGGAGGAAGTCCGACCCATCTTGGAATGGGCCCAAATACACCTAGCAAGTTTAAAGGCAGTTTACGTTCCAGCGGCTCAGAACATGCTAGCCGATTACCTAAGTCGGGAAACGTTGTCCAACAACGAGTGGTCATTGAGCCCTCAGGCATTCTCTCTCCTTACAGAAGCATGGGGAATGCCAGAAATAGACCTGGCAGCCACTCCGATGAATACCAAATTCCACAGGTTCCTGACGAGGGGCTCATTTCCATCAGCAGAGGGAATAGACTGCCTGATTCACCCATGGGACTTCAAGTTGGGGTACATATTCCCTCCAGCCCCGTTAATTGCGAGGTTCCTATCCAGACTCCGGAGATCCTCAGTAACAGTAATAGCGGTAATCCCAATGTGGCCGAGAAGGCCGTGGTTCACGACCCTCTTACAACTCAGCCTTCAACCTCCAATTCCTCTTCCAATAACCCCGGACCTTCTATCTCAGGGGCAGTTCCTTCACCCAGCACCAGAGAAGTTACACCTGATGGCCTGGAGATTGAGAGGGTTAGACTAAGGGCACAAGGCTGTTCGCAAGAGGTTATATCGACCCTGATGCAAGCCAGGAAAGTATCTACTAATACCATTTACATGAGGGTTTGGGAGAGATTCTGCTCCTTGGCACAACAGAGAAGATGAACCTTTCTCCAGAACCATCCCAAATCCTAGAGTTCCTCCAATTAGGGGTGAACAAGGGTCTAAGCTCAAGTACCCTTAAAGTACAAGTGTCGGCCCTGTCAGCAAAGACAGGTACTAGGTGGGCATTCCACCCCCTAGTAATCCAGTTCCTAAAGGCTTGCCTAAAGATCAAACCTCCCAGGAAACCAGTTTTTCCATCATGGGACCTATCAATAGTCCTCCATGCTTTCTTCAACCCTCCGTTTACTCCATCCGAAACCATATCTCTATGGGACTTGACCTTGAAGCTATCATTCCTCATAGCAATAACATCAGCAAAGAGAGTGTCAGAGATCCAAGCACTAATGATCTCGGAACCCCACTTAATCCTCTTACCCGACAGAGTAATTCTAAGACCGTCAGAGCACTTCATACCTAAAGTAGCAACTTCTTTCCACTACAACCAGGACATCATCCTTCCATCCTTCACTGACGATCAGGGTGAACCGCATCCGTTGGACATCAAAACAACCATCTCTAACTACTTAGCAGCTACCACCTCCTTTAGAAAGACGGATTCTCTTATGGTCATTCCCCATGGAACCAGACGCGGGCAAGCAGCCTCCTTACGTACTATCTCGTCCTGGCTAGTCAGAGCCATTAAAAAGGCATATTCCACTCAGCATCTGATGATCCCTGAAGATATCAAGGCTCATTCTACTAGGGCAGTGGCTACCTCCTGGGCAGCGTATTGCAGGGTCTCACCAGAGACAATATGCAGAGCAGCGACATGGTCCTCCAGACATACTTTTATTTCTCACTACAAAGTGGATTCTGCTCATTTGTCCATGTCAGACTTCAGAAGATCCGTTGTTAGAGCCAATTCTTCTGCATTATAGGAATAAACATTATTTTACTTGCACCCACCCGACTGGCGAGTTATTTCCCAGTGCGTGCTGCCATGAAGGCGTCAGGAAAACGGAAAATTGTATACTCACCTTTCCGTAATTTTCCTTTCCTGACGCATCTTCATGGCAGCACACAATTTCCCACCCCATTTTTGTGATAATATATACAGAGAATGCAGCGGGGGGTCTCCCCTTCAACTTTATAGTTAAACCAATCCTGTCAGGTTGTGGGGGCGGAGTCACAACCCAGTGTGTGCTGCCATGAAGATGCGTCAGGAAAGGAAAATTACAGAAAGGTGAGTATACAATTTTCCGTCTTTTGCATTTTTACATGTCCTGCCTGACCCTTTAGCCTTGAAAATAGAGTGAATGGATTTTTAAGATTAGCCTCCTATTTATTTAAGTGGGGTTTACATTAAAGTTTGCAAATTGCAGATTTTTGGATGTGTTTGCCCAACCACCCCATAAATCAAACCCAAGCAAATTTGCCTATCACTAGTCTGCACCTGTTTACTGCTCCTGCAAACATGTCTCTCTTCTGAGTTATTCAGCTGACTTATTTACCTCTGAGTGTGTTATAAGATTTTGCTATTCATGTCTATACCACAGAACTGTAAGCCAGCTATCTGAAGTCTTTGGTGTACTAGACCTGCACTCACTGCCTGCTAGCTGCAGGATAAATGTGATGTATTTATAAGCAATGTTTCATACTTGCTGGACTAAAAAGAAAGACGTTGTAACAACTGTATTGTTTTAATCATGAACATAATAAATTAATAGAGAATTTATAATAATAAGAAGAAGAATTAAAAAAACACTATTTATTCTTTCTAAGCATTAGTGGGACCTTTCTAAATTTAGGCCTCTTCTTGTCATTCAAAAATCTTCATCTTGATTGAATAAATTACCTTTTCTCATACTGTGGTGCTGCCCTGTCTTTTTCTACAGTCATATTAGTTGGTTAGTCACTGCCTCTGACAAAACCATCATAATCATTTCATTTCCTGAAATACTCTGTGTGCTGCAGACATGTTAAAATTGGCCAGATGGATGTATATCATTGTATCTCAGTGCACTTCAAGCAAAATGAAAAATGTCATCAGTAAAATTACTAGAATTCTCAAACTTGTACAAATACATCCAAGCAATGGGTATTCACAGACATGAGCACGTAATATAATCTCTTAGACTACAGTAAATCTAACTGAGCAGAGCATGTGTAATAAGTCATCAAGCAATAGTGTAAGCTTAAATAATAAGAATCTTTAACTGGAAAATAAAATAGGTATTTTTAAGTGGGTATTATGTTGTGCAATTTTTTGTCACTGACACAAGGAAAAAGTTACAGTATGTAATATATACAGTATTTGGTCATGATAAAGGCTTGCATTTTTCACATCTGTATCCTGTATCCTGTATCATGTATCACAGTTTGGCACCACTGCCTGCACAGAACATAGCCACTTTTACTTTTAAATTAAGTTGGGAAGGGTTAGAATCCCTATCAGATTTGCAATGCTCTTACTGTGTATCTCACTGCCACCCAAGTGACATCAGAACAAAAAATGAAGATAACGGGAATCACTAGGATAGACAGGTCACATGCAGCAGTAGAAACCTGACCTGGGATGCCACCTTTACCCACTCCTAAATACAATTGTTTTTATTGCTGTTTCCCATCCCTCTTTGTCGCTCTGAGCTCTGCCACCAGGTGAGATGAAATCTTCCCAGAGAACAATAAAAATAGACGATAGTTATATTCTTTCCTTATTCTATTCAATGAAATAAAAGAAACATTTTGCCTTGGTTGAGCTTCAATTGAGGCCTAGATCTCAATTTTACTCACGTAGAGAAGCAGTGACAGAGACACCATGCATAAAAGAAACAGCCCAAGTGCATTAAAGAGTAAAATTGCTTCAGCCCGGCTCC
Organism: Lithobates sylvaticus; assembly: GCA_028564925.1. NCBI lineage: Eukaryota > Metazoa > Chordata > Amphibia > Anura > Ranidae > Lithobates > Lithobates sylvaticus. The sequence continues at coordinate 651,827,893 of CM053026.1, forward strand.
TCCCAGGCTGTGCCTCCATCTGTTTTGACCTACCCACATGGCTTAGACATGGGGGCCCCATTACTGTCACACAAGCAGTGCAGGAGCTTTGTGGGCAGAGCCTGACAGCTATTCAGTGATTCAAGTTCTCCGTTAGGTCCACCTCACTTGTAATTGACAGTCTGCTATTAGCTATAGGATCTGCCTATTGCCTGCTGTCAATCACAAGGAAAGAGCAGACCTGATAGGGAACTAGTGACTCAACTTCCTCATCAGATTACCCCCGCTTTAATTTTCACTGTATGCTATGAAGCTGTTGGCTGAGAATTACTTAACAGCCAGTGACAGGAGAGGTGGGGGTAGACGTGGCAAACATGCTGCTCTTTTACACAGCATATAAAGGTAGATGTTTTAACTCTGTGCTAACTGTGCTAACTTATTACAGTTGGTCTTATTTACCTCTAGTTTTGTTATCTATGAACAGAGGGTAATTCTTTTTGAATTTGCAGTAGAAGTGTCAGTTCGCAAAAGTGGTGTTTTTAAGAATTGCCTAAACCTGCTGAACATTCAGTAAAACCATCAAAACTGGTGGTAATGTAAGGCAGGAACCTTTAACCGCGTGCGACGTTGCACCCAAACAAAATTGATGTCCTTTTTTTTCACACAAATAGAACTTTCTTTTGGTGGTATTTAATTACCTCTGCTGTTTCTATTTTTTGTGCTATAAACAAAAACAGAGTGACAATATTGAAAAAAACACATAATTTTTTTACTTTTTGCTATAATAAATATCCCCCAAAAATATATAAAAAATATATTTTTTCCTCAGTTTATGCCAATATGTATTCTTCTACATATTTTTGGTAAAAAAATAGCAATAAGTATATATTGATTGGTTTTCGCAAAAGTTATAGTGTCGACAAAATAGGGGATAGTTTTATGGCATTTTTATTTTGAATCTTTAGTAATGGCGAGCTGCAATTTTTATCAGGACTGCGACATTATGGCAGACACATCGGACACTTTTGATTAGTGCTATAAAAATGAACTGATTACTGTGTAAATGACACTGGCAGGGAATGGGTTAACCACTAGAGGTCGATGAAGGGGTTAAGTGTGTCCTAGGGAGTAAGTCTAACTGTGGGGGGATGGGCTTCAAGTCACATGACAGCGATCACCGCTCCCGATGATAGGGAGCAGTGATCTCTGTCATGACACAAGCCAGAACGGGGAAATGTCTTGTTTACATAGGCACTTCACCGTTCTGAGGCTCCGTGACACGATCGATGGAAGACCGGCAGACATCGAGTCCGCCTGTCCCTCAGGCATGGTCATGCTGTACGTGGCGGGTGCGCCTGCTATCCCCGGCTCTTAAAGAGGATTTACAGGTATGCCCATTTGCCCACCGCTGCCATTGCGCCACCGTATATTGGCGTACAGCGGTCGCCAAGTGGTTAAAATACCATAATTCTAGAAAAGTGTCACTCATTTATTGAATTGCCCTAATAGTGTTTTATACTAAGTCTATGCCTTGTCATTGAGTTTATAAAGCACAGTGATGTGAAGAATTGTACAATTGCATAATATAATGGAAAAAGTATATCATATGGGTATGCACCTATCAAACGTGTCATACAGAAGTATTAAACAGGAGATTTCCTGCTTGAAAGTGTTAAAGGCCTTTGAAAATAATGTAATAAAGATGTCATATCAATAAAATGACACAATGTTATCCTTGGAATTGCACACTAATCTTTTTGCCAGTTATTACTACAGCTGTAGATACAAGACACTGATAGACATTAAAAGGCAGACAGACATGCAAGAATCCTCTGACTACTAAATTATCATTTGTACAAAAGTAATTCTCACAAATGTGCACATTTGTACTAGGTAAGCAGGAGTAGCACATGAGCAATACATATTTGAAGATGAAACAGTAGTGGTAGGTAGAAAAAATACAGCCTGACAATTGATTTTGCTCCTTGGAAAATCTGGCTAGAGCATGTCTTTCAAGGTTGGGAACTGCTGATAGACACATAAGTATTGCCTGATCCAGCTGTGATCAGCAATAGCCATTTTTTTTTTAAATAAGAGACATGTCATACTTGCCTGTTCTGTGCAATGATTTTGCACAGAGAAGTCCCTACCCTCCTCTTCTCTGGTCCCCCACCAATGCTTCTCTGGGCCCTTCCCCCTGCCAAGTGCCTCCATAACAAGCCACTTGCTATGAGGACACTCGTTCATGCTCACTCCCAAGTCCCACTCTCTGTGTCCATAAGATACAAAGTGCAGCTCAGCCCAGCCTCCGCTCCTTCCTTCGTTGCTGTTATTGACAGCAGTAAGAGCTAATAGCTCCTGTTGCTGCATCTTATCCAATAAGAAGGAGAGACCCAGGAGAGCATTGGCTCTTGTGCACATCACTGGATCAAGATTGGGCTCATGTAAGTATTAGGAGGGCTAAGGGGGAAGGTGCACACTAAAGGTTTTTTTACGCATAGAATGCATGAAGGTAAAAAAAAAACGTTCAGCCATCAGAACCACTTTAAAGAAATTAATGCAAAGTAGGTCTAAGGCTGAAATTGAATCTACTTACTTTTGCCTTTCCTGATCACTGCCCCCCCCCCCCCCCCCCCCCTCCAAACAACTGAAATCCAATGAATGAAACAAAAAGAGCTAGATGATCTTTAATGTCCTCTAACCAGATGAAGTGGGCACTATTTTACTTGCTGCAGCTTCTAATGTGACAAGCTGTAGCAGATCTCACTGTGAGAATCTCACAGTGTGCAGTGAAATCAGAGTAAGCAATTTCAGTACAGAAGAGAAGCCTGTACAACTGTGCAAGACTGATGTTAAGGCTGAAGTATACGCATTATAATGAGGTCACATTATTGACAAAATATAGCATTACCTTATATACACTGTTATTAAATACACTATAAAATATTTAATTGCATATACTGTACCTACTTTTTTACTGTGCAACTGATATGGCAAATTGTAGGTGATACCTAGCACAGTTTATAAATCTATGAATTTATTTCCTCAAAATATATAAAGTATGCTGAATGGAAGCATTTATTTTCCCTAAAGTGCTTACAGTGATTAAACTTCAAATTCTGAAACTTTTAACAGATTGAGACATCTTATGTGTTTCAATGTACTCTGTATGTCCAGCTTTAGTGTTCTACACAAACACTGACCAGAGTATAATTATAATAATTGTCTGCAGTGATAAATCTATGTGGGTTAAATATTAGGTACTTGCATCTGTCTCCACAGGAGTCAAAGAGCAACATCACTGTTTTTTAAACTATATTTTATTATGACAGCCAACAAAATTTCACAGATGACCTATGTGAAAAAACTTTTTAAATACAGAAGAGTGACAACATAAAAGTCACTTGAATATAATAGAGTTCAAAATGTAATGTTCAATCCCTTAAACATGATTGCAGGGTGAGATGTAATAATAAAGCTGGATCAAGCAGAGTGATATTCGCACACGACACCTGGGAATGTGCCTCCAACACCAGGGGAAAGGGATGGGTACTCTTACCCTAAGCTGTGGACACACATGCCAGCGGCAGTGGGTCAAACAAGCATGGACGGCAGTCAGGCACTCGATCTCCGACCAGAACGCCTACGAATGGACTGGCATGCGCATACACCTGCGTCCATCAAGCCAAAGATAACATGAAAACCTGGACTTTAATGGCGATGTTCCTGGTATATGTAGTACTGCTTACATCTGAGAGGCAGCGTGGATCATATGAAAAAAGAAGCCCTCTACACAGTGCAGATGAATCCAATGTTTAAAAATGTATTGAAGTAAAAAAAGTATAAAAAAGTACAAACATCGCTCCCAATGTGTACAAGTGGTGATCACAAAGCAGATAAAAATAAGCGCAGTGTGCAGAGTTAAGCAGGCTATGTACCCGTCATGTTTCGTAACAAAAGTACTTCAAATAGGGCATAAACCTGCAGAACTAAACCAGGCAAAATATATAATAGCCAATACATACAAACATCACGTGTCTAATTAAGGCTTGAAAAGAAACAGCTGTTACTTGCAACTCCCCCTGATCCATCCAGCCTTTCAGGGGAGTTCAGCATCCAAATCACGTCATCGCGTTGCCGCCATATTGCGTCATCACGCACCGTGCATATCACATTACTACAAAGCACAGCTTGCGTTTCAAGCCTCTCATTGGTTCACCTGTGTGTGAATCCAAACTGAGGGAATACTATTGGCTGGCTGACGCTCAGCGACTAGCTAACACCCACCCCTTGAGGGAGCTCAATGGTGTCACGTGATAGGATTATGGAGTCAGTGATTGGTCACAGCGCCAACCAGGGCCAGCATGATGATGTCCCAATCAGTGGCTGTTCCAAAGTCACATGGCCATAGTCACGTGACTGGGAAACGTAATCTACATCTACCCCATGTAGCTAGGCATTCACATGACAGGCATCCTTGCTAAGGGAGCACCGACAACACAGCTCACCAGGGAAACTAGCATATAGAAAAATATATATAAACGCTGCTGTATTTAATGGTATGAACTAGCCAGTATAAACTGCTAATAAAAAACGTATGGGTAAGTGTAGGATGCACAATATGCTCGTAGGGCCCTCTCTAAATATATAGACACAAAAAAAAAATGTATTTAAATTTAAAATAAACTGCTAATAGCATGGTCTCTAAAAAAATATTAATTAGTAAACATCATAACCACAGTGCATAAATGCAACCATGTGAACCTGAAATGCCAACAATTGTGTACCTGGAGCTAAAATATCATGTTGCCAATACTATTAATATATGAAGTAAGAAAATATAGAAACTGAACGATTATATACCTGAAAAAGCAACACAGCCAAATACTATTACTATATGAGGTAGAAAAATATGGAAATCTAACCAAATGTAAATTAAAATGAAAACTTGGTTTTGTTAATGAAGGCATTAACATCCCAGTCAATATTCATCCCATGGGGAGAGTAACATCTGGGTTGATGGATCCAGAACGTCTCTAATTGTGAAACGCCTCTCCAATGAGGGACAAATTTGTCAATGACCTGTAATTTAGTGCCTAAGGGATTTTTATTATGATGGTGAAGATAATTCCTAGGTACACTGTGATTGATATTTGGTATGTGTACTTAAGCGCTAGAATGGGTATTTAGAGACAGAACAGCAACAGTACTTTAAGATAGCCAAATGATGATGCTGCAACCCATATACTAGTGTTCTCACACGTGAAAGAAATTGTTTTAAAAAAAAAAAAAAGGTTGCATCAATCACAGTGTTTTAAAATACACAAAAAATATTATTATTGTGCGATGGGTGCGCTTTCAATCAACCTTAAAATTAGTGTCATATATGATATATGATATATGATAATCCCTTGATAAAGTCACGTGGGCGTGACGCAACGCATCGGGAGGAGGAGCCAAGTGACGCTACCGAGACAAGCAGGGCAGTGAGCCCAAACAGTGCCTGACACATTTCTCACTACCGCGCTCCGATCGGAGGGTGCTGTGTAAGTAGATGGGCTTAAGTCACAACACATGCACACTACTTTAAGTGTAACAATACTGCGCAATGTGTTTGTATCTGTTTTTTATCCCCATGCAAACACGGAAAAGATAGGAAGGACGTGATCAGTAGGAAGGAAGACACCACATCTAAAGATAAGTGAAAGTGTTATGTATATACCTGTTCAAATATATATTCACTGATGGTGCTTATCTTTTTATATTGATGGTGCATATCTTTTATCCTTCAAGTTTTAAATCTATGTTCAACATCAAAGGGCAATTATTTAGTGAAATGCCTCAGCACTAACTAATCAGGAATAACACCTGTCAAGCGCCCGCAATCAAATCCCCAGGAGACATCTACTAAATGCATGGACTCATAAAGGGTCCCAAAACAAATGCGTTTTTTCCCAATTTAATCGCATAACTAAATGCGTTTTTTCCATAAATAAATCGCATAATAAATGCGTTTTTTTCCAGTTTAAACGCATGGACTTTCAAGGGTTCGAAATTTAACGCGGTTTCACCCATTCTAACGAGTTTATACTCAAAGCACTATTACATAATTATCACATAATCACTGGTACCACAAATAGGAAAAGCATTCACTTATTTATATATTTATATATGGTTTTATGCATTTATTTATATATACACAGTGCACGGATTTTAAGGAGGTTTTACACACCACATAAACAGCATCATCGCACAAGGTCTTTTTAATCACATCTACACTAATTTTAAGGTTGATTGAAAGCGCACCCATCGCACAATAATAATATTTTTTGTGTATTTTAAAACACTGTGATTGATGCAACCTTTTTCTAATACTGGCAATATGCTCATCCACCCTAACTGAAGATGATCTGATAGTCTGTGCGACATATTGCTTTTTGCAATGGCACGTAATAAAATTGACAATGTAGTGGGTAGCACACTGGTAAAGTGCTTAATCTGGTAGATTGTAGAAGTAATAGTGGACTCAAAGGTCTCAGACTTTCTCCTCCCGCATATATTATGTACACAGACTGGAATGCAAGCTGTGCTTTGTAGTAATGTGTAATGTGATATGCACGGTGCGTGATGACACAATACGGCAGCGGTAATGCAATGACGCGATTTTGACGCTGAACTCTCTTGATAGACGGGATGGATCAGGGGTAGTTGCAGGTAACAGCTCTTTCTTTTCAAGCCTTAATGAAAAGATGTGATGTTTGTATATATTGGCTATTATATATATTGTGTGGTGTAATTGAGCAGGTTTATGCCCCAGTTGAAGTACTTTTGTACGAAACATGTCGGGTACATAGCCTGTTTAACTCACTGCGCTTATTTTTATCTGCTTTGTGATCACCACTTGTACACATTGGGAGCGATGTTTGTACTTTTTTATACTTTTTTTACTTCAATACATTTTTAAATGTTGATTCATCTGCACTGTGGAGGCCTTCTTTTTTTCATATGATCCATGCTGCTTACCGGATGTAAGGAGTACTACATATACCAGGGACATCGGCATTGAAGTCCAGGTTTTTATGTTAACTTTGGCTTGTTGGACGCAGGTGTATCCATATGCCAGTCCATTCATAGGAGTTTGGGTCGGAGATCGAGTTCCTGACTGCCGTCCATGCTTGTTTGACTGACTGGAGTGTGTCTCCACAGCTTAGGGTAAGAGTACCCATCCCTTTCCCCTGGTGTTGGAGGCACATTCCCGGTTGTCATGTGCGAATATCACTCTGCTTGATCTAGCTTTATTATTACATCTCTGGAATTTCAAACACCCTGCGATCATGTTTAAGGGATTGAACATGACATTTTGAACTCTATTATATTCAAGTGACTAATGTTGTCACTCACTTTTTTCACATAGGTCATCATATGTGAAATTTCTCTGGCTGTTATACGTCAGCATATCTGGTCTGGGTTGTTATACCATTCTGAATGTCTTATCTTATTACCAAAATTACTCCCTGAATGTATATGCATTTAGCACGGCACATAGCACTGTGTTATCGTATTTTGAATGTTTTACAATATTATTGTTTTACTTCCAGTATGTCCCTAATTACAAATATATATTTAGCACTTTATAGTCTGTATACAATCCCCGGACACCCATCTGGGGTACACATATATTTTTATATTTTTAGCGCTGCATCCCCCTTGTTCTTTATATTGTATTGCAATTTGTCGTATTGCTGATGCTGGCAGCTGTTTGATATTAGTAGCGCAATTTTTCTCCCTCATTATTTTATATTTTATTATGGTATATAAAAAGAAACACCCTATTACAATATACTTAAAGACTGGAGTATTACAGTACCAAATATAAAGAGCCTTGAGTTTTGTACATTGAGCCATTACCTTTTTTAGACAAACCAAATATGAAATAACTCTAAGCCCCCGTACACACGGTCGGAAATTTCCGACCACAAAATCCGTCAGATTTTTTCCGACAGATTTTGTCCGACACTGGTGTTGCATACACACGGTCAGACAAAGTTGTTGGAAAATCCGATCATTCTGAACGTGGTGACATTCGTTGCGTACAACGGAACTACGTAGAGGCTAGTAGCCAATAGCTTTGGTCTTGTAATTTGATCTGAGCATGAGTGGCACTTTGTCCGTCGGAATTCTCGACACACAATCGGAAAAAGTCAGATCGGATTTTGTTGTCCGAAAATTTGAGATCCTGCTCTCAATTTTTTTCCGTTGGAACAACATGGTCCGATCGGACATTTTCGACTGTGTGTACGGGGCATATGGCAACAAATATGATTAGAGAAGATTAAGATACCATAAAGGCAGAATATGGGATAAGGTATACAGAATAAAACAATAGTTTATGGAGAAGGAGAGGGCTACAGTATTAAGTACAATACTATTAAAGCAAACAAGCTTAACTTAAGGTAACATTTTAGAGTAGAGTGGAGAAACTGATGACCATCTATTGCCCTAGGAAGAGCCTGTGTTGGAATCATTATACTGAGTAGTGGAAATGAGTTGGGATTTATAGAGGTGGGTCTAAAAGAGGGTAGAAAAGGAGACTAATTGTCCACATGCTCTAAAAGTTGTTTTCTGAATAACTATTTAGTTTAGCCAAATGGATAAAGAAGTTGTTCCACCTCCTCCTCATTGTAGGTAGTTTTGATATACTGTACCTTTCCCATTTGTGAAAAAAACTTGGAAGACTCCACATCAGGATTGAGTTCAGCATGATGTTTTTGTTAGAAAATATGTATTGAATTGAATCTTTGATGTCTGAAAGGTAGGAACTTGAGGGACACCCCACTTTTTTAGGATCCATCTCCAAGAAGCTAAAACACAAATTTGGATCCTACTGGGGTCATGGAGCAACCTCACCATTTTAATTGCAATTCTATTATAATGCTTCAAATGAAAAACAAGAACATTATTAGGGGTTACCAAAGTAAGGTATCTCAAAGGCAAAATGATATTAATATTATTTTCTATCTACTATGAAGGCATTTTATCTAATGCTATACAGTGCAAAACAATAAAGAGGTAAATGTTTCTTTTGTTCTGTATAAAGCATGTTTCTAGGTAATGTTTTATATTGAGTATTTTAGGGTTTTTGAAGTAAAAATAAAGTTCAGTGTTTCCTTAGGATGCCATATTTCGTAAACTGTAAACCATACTCATTAAATATGATCTCAATAAAGCCAATACATTCCTAAAGAAAAATAATTACTGGTAATTGTGATATTCTTCTAATCATATCAGAATAATAAATGCTCAAATATATCTAAGTTGCATAAAATAATAACGTAAACTAAAAAAATGTAGGCTAGCATAATTTTTTAATGAACTCCTGACCAATGCATTCCTGAAGCCTCTGACCTAGGCTGGCTAAATATACAAATACTGATGTCTGTTGAGGCTTTAATTTCATTTTGGGATGTGTTTGGGGGAGATTTGCTAAAGCTTCAAATGGGAGCCTTAGAATTGATTTGGGCTTGTGGTTCTCATGGGATGCTGAGAACAGTAACTGTAGAAGAAAACATGCATCATGAAGGCAGAACATTTATAGAGTGTTCTCTTAGCCACATATGTACAATATATATTACATAGGGAACTAGTATAAGAGGCCAGGGTAAAGGTCTATAAGCGACTAATCTTAATGTTCTGTATACCTAAAACACAAACAAAACTGTCTGTGGAACAATTTATTTTTCCTATTCAGAACACAGAGTGACTACTGTGGTGTCTTTCCTCAATTCTTCCAAATTAAAAAATAAGTATAATTACTGTACACTATACAACAACTAGTACAGATGAGCAACAAACATTTGCTTTGCTATATAAATGACAGCATATTTAGTATAGCACATATAACACACCACTTAAAGTACACCTATTGTTATCATGTCTGCATTATTAAATTATCAAAATATATGCTTAACAGGCACCAGTTATTCTATTTTGCCCTGAAGAAAATCACTGCTCTGAGCTCTGTCATTCACAGCCTATGACATTGTCTATAGCCACTAGACAATGGGACATGAAGATGGGGCAAGGCTTTGTCATGGGAATATTTTGGCAGGAAAAGGGGCAGGGGAGGTGAAATCTTTATTGGATCAGGGCAGTGGAGATATATTAACATTTGATATGGCATTATAAGTAAATGTGAGCGATTATCACACATGTTCAGACTTTGGGCAATTGCAGGGGGTTGTTACACATGTGCTGATGGCAATTGATGGGATAATGCACATACACAGGAGAGTGGGTACCGAGGGATTAAAGCACAGCCTGGAGACTGGGGGCTAAGGGGTTACCTTATGTGCCAGTGACTGGCCACTGAAAGGTTAAAGCAAATGCCTTGAGTACTGGTGGATTAATGTAAATGTGTTGGGGACTGGGCACTAAGGAGTTTGCACACTTGTTCTAGGTACTATGTATTAATAAAGTAACATGCATGGGGTGATACTGGAGATTTAGGGGTTAAGGCACATGAGCTGGTAACTCAGCAGTAAGGGGTTAATGCTGATATTCTGAGAATAGGTCACCGAAGGGTTTATGCACATACACTGCCACTGCTGGTGTTAAAACTGGATAGTGAGCTCAGTGTACCATAGGAGCCTTCTCAATACTGTCATGAATACTGGTAAGTAAAAAGTGTGTGTTGGAGGCAGAATACAGCAGAACGATGAATGTGTTTCTACACAACACAAACACACACACACACACACACTCAGCACAATAGTAATTATTAAAAAAGTCAAAGGCATTGCCATGGGGTCTAAATTTGCCCCAAGTGTAGCAAATATCTTCATGGCCCAGTGGGAAGAAAAGGCCATCTATCAAGACAAGCCAAAGGAATTACTCCTATATAAAGGATACATTGATTACGTTTTTTTGGTCTGGAGAGGTACGGAAACCTAATTTGCTTAATAAGCTTAATCAGAATAATCAGAGCATATCATTCAAATGGAAACATGATACAAAACAAATTAATTTCCTGGATCTCACTATATCAGTGATGGAAGGAAAATTTAAAACTAAAACGTTTTTCAAAACGGTTGACAGGAATGGGTATATACCTATGAAAGGTTGTCATTATGCCCCCTGGTTATGTTTTTCAGAATCATATGCCCATCATTCTTAACTATGGAGCACAACATAGAAAAATAGAAAAGTTGTTCAAATAACACTGGCCCATACTTACCACAGATAGGCATCTTAAGCCCCATACACACGGTAGGATTTTCGATGGATTCTGTCCTATCGGACAATGTAGTCGGAAAATCAGACCGTGTGTAGGCACCATCGGACAAAGTCCTATCTCCTGCTGGATAGATTTTTTGACAACAAAGTCTGATCACACCAAATCCGATCGTGTGTAGCGAATTCCTACCGGACAAAGTGCTACGCATGCTCAGATCACATTACAAGACCAAAGCTATTGGCTACTAGCCTCTATGTAGTCCCGTCGTAGGCAACAAACGTCACCACGTTCAGAATGATCGGATTTTCCGACAATTTTGTCCGACCGTGTGTACGCAAAACCAACATCAGACAAAGTATGACGGACATGGTCTGACGGACCTGGTCCTCGGATAATCCGTGCGTGTGTATGGGGCTTTAGACAAATACTACCAGCCAATCCAAAATTTACATACAGACAAGCCCCTACTCTAAGGGATAAGATTGCTAAGAATATAGTAGACCCCTCAAAAGTACCAGATTTAACTTTTTCTCAGGTAAGGGTTTCTTTCCATGCAGGCAATGTTTTGCATATGTTAGGACTAAGAGAAAGAACACCAAAAAGGACAAGTTTTTAGCTACTGCAACAGGAAGGGAATATCAAATAAGAGATTGTATCACATGTAGGACGGAGGGTGTGGTTTATGCCCTCCAGTGCCCTTGCCGAATTTAGTACATTGGTCGCAGTAAGCGACCAACGTGGATAAGAATTCGGGAACTTTTTACAAAATATTATCACAGTATACCCTAAGCGCAGTATTTCCAAACATTACGTAATACATCACAATAAAGACCCCTCCTCCCTTCTTTTTTGGGGGATAGAAAAATACCATCCACAATGGAGAGGTACTAATAATATTGCAAAACTAGTAGAGGTGGAGCCTGGCGGTGGACTTTTATTGCATATGGGGGGTAACTGTTCTGACTGTTATCAATGCTTTTATTTTTTTAATAAATGTGAGTTTATTGCTAGCTGGGGTGTAGATGTTTAATTTTTAATCCCTCGGATACTGCAGAAATATTTCTGCTTTATTGTTTGGACTTTTTTAATTTTATGTAATCATATATTGCACAGTCAGCTGGGGTCTTGTTTTTTATAGATTGTAATATTACAGCACTGCCACACTTTTCATTTTTCACTCACTCAGCATTGTTTCTGAAGTGAACTACACAAAGACTTAGCCCTCGTGTCAACTAGAGTGCTGATTCTCTACTATTTATGTCAAGGCTCAGTGAAGGAAGGACGTGGACACAGTTTGTCATGCATTATGTGTATGCTAAAGGTGTGGTTACTGCATAGTAAGAAGTGGAAACTGAAAATTGTTTGTGCCAGATAAGGGGTAGAGGGAGAAGTGCAAAATGTGTCGGGGAGGTGAAATATAATATAATATGATTTAATGTAATATAATATGTAATACTGGTGCATATCAATGAAAATTCAAGGTCATAGCTAGCAAGTGGAATCTCCAAATAATAAAAAAAAGGAAACTTGAGATTACTGTGTTCTAATCATGTTGTCATAATGATTTCATTATGTGATTTCAAAATGAATACAGTGCCTTGCAAAAGTATTTACCCCCCTTGGCATTTTTCGTATTTTGTTGCCTCACAACCTGGAATTAACATGGATTGTTTAAGGATTTGCATAATTTAATTTACAGAACATGCCCACAATTTTGAAGATCTTTTTTTATTGTGAAGCAAGCAACAAATAGGACAAAATAACAGAAAAAGTCAATGTGCACAACTATTCACCCCCCCCTAAAGTCAATACTTTGTATCTTTTGCCGCCATTGCAAGTCGCTTTGGATAAGTCTCTATGATCTTGCCACATCTTACCACTGGGATTTTTGCCCGTTCCTCCTTGCAAAACTGCTCCAGCTCCTTCAAGTTGGATGGTTTGCACTTGTGAACAGCAATCTATAAGTCTGACCACAGATTTTCTATTGGATTGAGGTCTGGGCTTTGACTAGGCCATTCCAACACATTTACATGTTTCCCCTTAAACCACTCAAATGTTGCTTTAGCAGTGTGTTTGGGGGCATTGTCCTGCTGGAATGTGAACCTCCATCCTAGCCTCAAATTACACAGAGTAGTACAGGTTTTGCTCAAGAATATCCATGTATTTAGCACCATCCATCTTCCCCTCAACCCTGACCAGTTTCTCAGTCCCGACTGCTGAAAAACATCCCCACAGCATGATGCTGACTCCGCCATGTTTCACTGATGGTGTTCTTTGGGTGATGTGATGTGTTGGGTTTGCGCCAGACATAGCGTTTTTTTGATGCCAAAAAAGTTAAATTTTAGTCTCCACAAACTCAAAACGTGCCATTTTGTTTTTTGCTGAAAGTAACGGCTTTCTTCTGGCCACTGCCATAAAGCCCAACTCTATGGAGCGTACGGCTTATTGTCATCCTATGTACAGATACTCCAGTCTCTGCTGTGGAATTCTGCAGCTCCTTCAGGGTTACCTTAGGTCTCTGTGCTGCTTCTCTGATTAATGCCCTCCTTGCCCGGTCCGTGAGTTTTGGTGTGCGGCCGTCTCTTGGCAGGTTTGCTGTTGTGCGATGTTCTTTCCATTTGGTTATGATAGATTTGATGGTGCTCCTAGGGATCATTAAAGACTTGGATATTTTTATAACCTAACCCTGACTTGTACTTCTCAACAACATTGTCCTTTACTTGTTTGGAGAGTTCCTTAGTCTTCATGGCAGTGTTTGGTTAGTGGTGCCTCTTGCTTAGGTGGTGCAGCTTCTAGGTCCTTTCAGAAAGGTGTGTATATGTAATGACAGATCATGTGACACTTAGATTGCACACATGTGGACATCATTTCACTAATTATATGACTTCTGAAGTTAATTGGTTGCACAAGAGCTTTTTATGGGCTTCATAACAAAGGGGGTGAATACATACGCACATGCCGATTATTAGTTTGTTAATTTCTGGAAAATAGTTTGATGTATATATTTTTCTAATTTTACTTCACCAAATTAGACTATTGTGTTCTGATCCATCACATACAATTCAGATTAAAAAAACATTGAACTAAAGGCTGTAATGTAACAAAATAGGTAAAAAGCCAAGGGGTAAATAATTTTGCAAGGCACTGTATATTCACAGGCATTTTTAAATGCTCCAGTATTGCCATTTATGGACTGAAAAAAATTGATGATGATGCATGTTATAAATACGTAAAGGTCAAGTGTATGAAATGTCCTTATTTTAAATGTTACCCATAACTAGCTTTATGTTTAAACTATATTGTTGCTATGATATTCCAGGATCTTTCTTAGTCACCTGCTCCTCAGATCAGAAGGTGATTGTGGCTTTAAGTAGATAGTAAGCAGCCACAGCACTGCCTGGTCGGAAAGAGCAAGTGTACTCGCCTTTTGCCTCATCGTGAATCTTATTTCATATTCTAAGAAAATGAATCTGTCTACCAAGTATTATCTGACCCAAAAACCTGTAGGTCTCTCATAAATGTTTTCAATCAAATATTTTGATCATGTGTTTTACAAGATGTGTAAAGATGTATATATAACTAGAAGTGTGATGTTTAATATAGCTCTGCATTTGTGCTATTGGTTTGCTTAAAAAAGTAGCAAAAAAACCCCCCCAAAAAATAGTTTATGCATTTGTAGCATATAAAATTGTATGTTTATGAAGCATTACATCACAATAAACAAAATTGATTAAATACCTAGTCACGTAGCTAATATATTAGTAATTTTTTTCATTTTTTTATTTTGTAAATGTTTTATTATTTCAAAAGTGTTTTTTCTTAAAATAAATGATCTATTGTGATAGGATGAATACTGAATCTCAAAGATAAGCTCAAAAAGTGGTTACTCATCATTTACAGGTGAATAGCAAAGAAAGAACACCCAACCAGTATACCATTTTCAAATTTTAACGTGAAATTCCAGCTAAGTTTAGAATAATTCATTCTAACCTATCCCTCCTTTACTTAAAAAAAATATTGTTGTTTGTATTTTATTTCAAAAGATATTTCCTATTTGTACCTTTTGCAACACAAATCTTTCTAAAGAGGGGGCAACATTGTTTTTATTAAAAAAAATGTAATGAATAAAAATAAATTATCTGTCAGATTTTAAACAGGATTTAAAAATAAAATACATCATATTGTAAATTTAAAAAAAAAAATCTTAGTGTATTGGCCATTTAGGACTGTGAAGAAAGGAGATCATAAGCAATATAACATGCCTTGAAGTTGCCATTGCAAACCATATTACAGAAATGTGCACAGAACAGCCGAACAATGCAGTTGTATGCTCTTGTTTTCTCAATCATACATCCTTTGTTTGAGTGGAGACTAATAAGGAAGTGGAGTCTTTTCCAACCCATACATGCACTGGTTATCAAAGGATGTTTCTCACTCAGACCCAGTCTTTCAGACTGGACTTTAAATTAGATTTTAATGTAGAGGATATACAGTAAGAAGCTTCTTACACAAAAGTTGTACCCTTTCACTTCTAAACTGTCAATTAGCCATGGTCAAAAACTCCTCCCAGTAGCCACTAATACTTGGTATAGGTAGGTATAAAAAAGAATCACCCCTTTAAAATAATCAAAATATGTTGCTTTGCAGCCTGAAAGGAAGGCACAAGTCAGGAAAATTTTCAAAAGTTGTATCAATGCCTAGAAGCCCCAGGATGCTCCAGGAATGCTCGTTTCATGCTGAGCTAATCAAAATGACCACATCTGATCGCAGTTGAACGTCAAATGGCCTTGTGTACCATTGAGAAGGTGATTAGCTACACCTGATTTTACAAGTCAATTTTAGGAGGGGTGATCCTTTTTTAAACTTAGAAATATGTTTAGAACGGCAAAATTTGGCGATATTTGTTGTGCCACATCCAGTATTGAAAAACAAAAAAACATGAAACCCCTATTGGTGGACTTTGAAAAATAGTTTATTTAATTAAAGAGTAAAAATTTGAATAATGTGTCATAAAAAACACAATACATGTATTGGCTAATAACACCATAGCAGAGCATAATACATCTGATAATGTGGCTAACATGCATAGAGAGTATAAGGAGCTAGTAAGTGGATAAAATATCACCCGTTGCGGATAAATAAGGTAAGTGAAGCTGGTCACCCTACGCGTTTCAGAGGTTTGGGTGTCTCCTTCTTCAGGGGTGTATATATATCGCAACTAGCGTAGTTCTATTGGGAAATACAGAATGGCAGGAGATTAACACATAAAAAAATGGGTTTAGACATAAAAAATATATATAAACTTTGCACAAGAGAGGAGGGTGCTGATGCATTTTTTCATACTTACATATCAGACAATGCATGGCTATATCAAAGTGGTGTAGCATTTATAAAAACAGTTTTGATCGGATTGGCCTTTCAACATTCAGGGTTCCCACACATATCAGGGGTAGTGATAATTTAACGTAGTTGTATTTGAATGCTGCCACCGGGCAGAGAATTCCTGAAAAGCCCCAAGGGAGATATTGCTGAGCAGGTGTGGGGAGAAGAACTGGGGCAGAGAAAGCTCAAAGGCCCTAAAAGGTAAAAACAGATGATGAGAGTATAGCAGGACATATAGGCAAGGCCCAGCTTGAGCAAAGAAAAGGGATAGTAATGGCCAAGTAGGCAGTATTAGTTAGATGGTTACCTGATGTGGTGGCACAGAGGGCAAAGATAGTAATTTCCACCTATGTGCATGTGATAATCACTGTAGAGGAATTGATATAGTTTGTAAATAATACATAAGTTGTATTTATCTATTTACATATATCAAAACAGAAGTATGTCCAGAGACATTGTATATGGTAAATTTAAAATTGTTCACGGTGGTATCAATGTATATATTTTCAAAAGAAGAGTAAAGGTAGAGTAGTTATCATAGTGGAGTCGCACGTACCAAAACGTTTGGGAAGTATGCAGTTGTATAACTCAAAGAGGAGTAAGTTTTAGCATAAAAATCCTTAATTATACCATTAAAAAGATATTTTTTGTGTTTTAAGATTTAAATTGAGTGGCATTTCATGTGTATGAGAATACACGCAACAAGCCAAAATATAACATACTGCAGCACAATGCAATTAGTGCTGTGATTTAACATCTGCATAGATAAAACAGGAGAATTAAAGTATTGCTGTAAAGGTATCTGTGCACATATATGCACAGATACCATAGATGCAGCAGCACAGGACTTTTAAGTTTTTCAGTAAAAATCAACAAACTTTTATATTTTTTCAATGAAGGTCAGCAGGATAACAATTCAAATGGAAAAAGGAGATACCTGGTTGTAGTTGAAAAGGGGGGAATCGGCTAGACCATCCGTTCAGCAGCCCACAGACTCAGCTGTGGAGTGCTGACAGAGGGTATGCCTTGAGATATAAATAGGTGCCTCCCCACAATCAGCCGGCGCATAGCAATTAGCGCACAGCTGATGGAGAGAGGAAGGATTAGGGCTGAGTGAACCTCTTCCCCCCGAGTGGTGTGAGCGTGGCCCCGCCCCTAACACCAGCGTCGGAGGATTCAATGCTATGGCGGAGTCCCGCCCACTCCACCCCGCCCCCCCCCCCGGACGCACAGCACATGCGTACCGGGGGAGCAAGATGGAGGAAGGATGCGGGCGGAGATGCGCCACAGGTGATGGAGCCGGACCCTGCCCACTCCACCCACCGACATATATAGCCTCCCCAGCGAGCAGCGCATGCACGCCGGGGTAGCAGAGCGGACAGTAGTGGTAGATGACAATGCCAGACCTCCCCTAATACGCCGCCATGGATTCAAATATATCCAGGTGGCTTAGTGTGTCGGGTGTTCTCCCTATGGGCCACACTGCAGAGAAAAAAAGGAAGAGAAAGAAAGAAAGAGGAAAGAAGCAGTAGGAAAAGAGAAGCAGGAAGGAGAAAGCGGAAAACGGGGAAAATAAACCAAAAAGGGAAATAGAAATAGTAATGAAAATTCAGTTAAAAAATAAGAAAAAGATTAGTATAGGAGTAGAAAATTGGGATATATTCAGCAAAAAGAACATGATATGGGGTAAATTAGACGTACCTCATACATTTTTAGTGGGGAACCCATATCCAATTAAAGGAATGTATAGAGGGTAAACCCTGGATGTAGTAAAGCCATACAGGCAGTACAATATTATCAGATAAACAACTATGACATGGCTAGTTGGAACATACATTTCCATGCTAGTAGACCAGATGATGGACATAGATGATTACATTTATTTGAGACAGAATAGAAACAAGCGTGTTAATATAAACAAAATTAATTGGACAAAAACAAAGCAACAGTACATACATAAATATCAAAGTTTGCTATGAATTCATGTTAAACAGAGGTTGTCTGAAATGTCTATTGGTTGTAATGATAGCTGCCCTCACTGAAGGTATACATCTAAAATATAGCCCATGTTTATGCTACGATGTCTGTCTCAATGGAGCATAGTTATACGTAGGCATAGATGCAGGAAATTCTCATTTTGTACAGCATGGAGAAAGAGACATATAGATTATCTATTCCTCCATGCCCCCAGTTGAAAAACCTTCAAGGAATGGTTTAAACCAAATACTGTCGTTCAAGCCGGGCGGTACAGTGGCTTTTAATTTATATATCCATTGGGATTCCAGTTGGAGGAGGGACTTGTTCCAGCCCCCCCTCTTGGATCTGGATGTATACGATCCAATATCAAGAATTTCACTTTGGGAAATTTCCCGTTGTGGACTAGGCTTGTGTGACGACCAAGAGGTAAATCTGGGTCGCAAGACTGCATGCTGGCTATATGTCTATATGCCCTTTTCCAAAATAAATTTTATTTTTTTCCTATATAGAAACATGTACAGTCGCATTGGAGTAAATAAATTACCCCAAGCGTTCGACAATTTGCGAAATGTTTAGGAAAAAATTTTGAACCATTTGGTAAAGTTGGATTTCTCTGCGTTAGCATGTATTTGCAGTAATGACATTTCCCACAAATAATGGTGCTTCTGTATTTACAGTGGCTTTTTTTGTCCTCTCCTCAGAACTCGCTACTGACTATCCTGTCTCCAATAGACATGTGCAAAAGGAAAAAATTTGTTTTGTTTCATTTCGTTTTAATTTGTTAATTAATTAATTTTGTTTAGTTAGATTCGTTAAATTTGTTAAATTCGTTTTCGGATTTCGTTTAGTTTTCGAACGATTTTCGAATTCGAAAATATTTTGCGACCCAACTTTGGGTCCTCGTATCTCAGGGTCACTTAGTGATAGAAACCCCAAATTTGGATATGTTGTAGTGCTAGTTCTACTGTGTTTGCATACCAAAAATACCAAAAAAACATTTGGTATGCAAACACAGTAGAACTAGGGGGTTTCTACCACCAAGTAACCCCGAGATACGTGGACCCAAAGTCGGGTCTCAAAATATTTTCGAATCCGGTTGAAATAATTTCAAATGCAGTTGAAATAATTTCAAATGCAGTTGAAATAATTTCAAATGCAGTTGAAATAATTTCAAATGCAGTTGAAATAATTTCAAATCATGTTGATACTATTTCAAGCGGATTTGAAAATATTTTGCGACCCGACTTTGAAAAAAATAATGAAATTGATTCTAACAGTCTGCAGAAGATCTGCAAAAAAAAAGAAGTGAAATGGCTGTTAATAGTCTACAGGAGATCTGCTATTAAATTATATTTTTTTTTTATTCTGTTCTAATCTTTTCTATTTGAATTATAAATTTTGGAAGATGGTTATTTACTTATATACATCTGTCACTTAAAAAAAAGATGGGAAATGGCTGTCACGGATGTCGATCGCAAGGCAAGTACATATGCTGTATGTCATTGTCCACTTGCCACAACACCTGCCACAAGTGCCAAGACACCTGCCACGAGTGCCACGTGACTGACCACAAGTGCCACGTGGCCCCAAAGTTGGGTTGCAAAATATTTTCGAATCCGGTTGAGAAAAGATTAGAACAGAATAGAAAAAAATATATAATTTAATAGCAGATCTCCTGTAGACTATTAACAGCCATTTCACTTCTTTTTTTTTTTGCAGATCTTCTGCAGACTGTTAGAATTAATTTCATTTTTTTTTTCAAAGTCGGGTCGCAAAATATTTTCGAATCCACTTGAAATAGTATCAACATGATTCGCAATTATTTCAACTGCATTTGAAATTATTTCAACCGCATTTGAAACTATTTCAACCGGATTCGAAAATATTTTGCGACCCGACTTTGGGTCCACGTATCTCGGGGTTACTTGGTGATAGAAACCCCCTAGTTCTACTGTGTTTGCATACCAAATTTGGGGTTTCTAGCTATAAGTGGCCCCGAGATACGTGGCCCCAAAGTCGGGTCACAAGCTTGAAATAGTATCAACATGATTTGAAATTATTTCAACTGCATTTGAAATTATTTCAACTGGATTCGAAAATATTTTGCGACCCGAATTTGGGTCCACGTATCTCGGGGTTACTTGGTGATAGAAACCCCAAAGATGTTGTAGTGCTAGTTCTACTGTGTTTGCATACCAAATTTGGGGTTTCTAGCTATAAGTGGCCCCGAGATACGTGGCCCCAAAGTCGGGTCACAAAATGTAATTCTCTGCTGTAGAAAAGTACTTGACATATCCCCCATATCTGGGGGTCACTTGGTTTGTGCTAGGAACCCCATAACTTGTGGCAGGTGACATGGCAAGTGGACAATCCACAACTTGGTCACGTGGCAGGTCACGTGGCACTTGTGGTCGGTCATGTGGCACTCGTGGCAGGTGTCTTGGCACTTGTGGCAGGTGTTGTGGCAAGTGGACAATGACATACAGCATATGTACTTGCCTTGCGATCGACATCCGTGACAGCCATTTCACATCTTTTTTTATGTGACAGATGTATATAAGTAAATAACCATCTTCCAAAATGTATAATTCAAATAGAAAAGATTAGAACAGAATAGAAAAAAATATATAATTTAATAGAAGATCTCCTGTAGACTATTAACAGCCATTTCACTTCTTTTTTTTTGCAGATCTTCTGCAGACTGTTAGAATCAGTTTAATTTTTTTTTCAAAGTCGGGTCGCAAAATATTTTCGAATCCGCTTGAAATAGTATCAACATGATTTGAAATTATTTCAACTGCATTTGAATTTTTTTCAACTGCATTTGAAACTATTTCAACCGGATTCGAAAATATTTTGTGACCCGACTTTGGGTCCACGTATCTCGGGGTTACTTGGTGATAGAAACCCCAATTTGGAGAGGATTTAGTGCTAGTTCTACTGTGTTTGCATACCAAATTTGGGGTTTCTAGCTATAAGTGGCCCCAAAAAAAATTCGGATTCGGTTAAATTCGTTAGTATTGTAATTCGGTCATTCGGATGCATCCGAATGTCCGAATAACGAAAAATTTGTCCGAATTTCGATTCGGAACATAACGAAATGCACATGTCTAGTCTCCAATCGAGACAGCACGTTTGTAAGTAAAAAGGGGTTTAGGTGGTACGAATCTTCCTAGGACTGGGTCAATTACTAGGAGGTGCCAATATTTATCGACAATTTTTCTTATAGCCTCATGCTGATTGCTATATTTTGTGACAATTCTAGTATAGTTGGTGTCATTCTTAGTTTTGGTTGAGTATAATAATGTCTCTCTGGTCTGTACACAGGCTTGTTTGAATGACCGTTTAAGAGACGCGTGTGAATAGCCCCGTAGTAAAAGCCTATCTCGAAGTTTGTTAGCTTCCTCCCTGAAGACCCTGTCATCAGAACAATTACGTCTACTTCTTAAGTACTAACTGTAAGGGATGGAATTCATGAGAGGTCTGGGGTGGAAACTGGAGGCAAAAAGAATGGAATTACCCGTAGTTGGCTTCCTATAGAGTTTACTCATAATGGAACCTGATTCCCTCCTGTAAATTTCAATGTCGAGGAAAGTTACTTGATGTTGGTCATAGGACATAGTAAATCCTAAATTAAAGTTGTTCTTATTAATTCTTAGTAACCACTGTTCCAGGAGGTCAGATGGACTGTCCCAGATGATGAAGATATCATCAATGTATCGGTACCAACAGAGAATGTGGTCCGAATACATCGATAAGTCTTCATCATCTAGGATCATGGCCTCCCACTCCCCCAGGTACAGTTTTGCGTAGGATGGGGCACAACAAGTCCCCATCGCTACTCCCTGTACCTGGAGGTAGTGGGAGCCATTGAAGGTGAAAACGTTATGTTGGAGAATGTAGTCCAAGACTGACAAAATAAATTCTCCATATGCGGGATCAAGATTTTAATTTTTTTGAAAGATACGTTTAATAACAGCTAAACCCTTGCTATGGGGTATTGAGCTGTAAAGGGATTCCACATCCACTGTGACTAAAAGAGCATTCTCAGGGATTTTTAGGTGGTTAATGATTTGAAGAAAATGTACGGTATCTTTAACAAAAGATGGTAAAGAAATTACTAGGGGTTTAAGAAACTCGTCGACCAGTTTACTTGCACTTTCACTAATAGAACCAACACCTGAAATATTGGGCCTGTCAGAAGGATTTTTGGCATCTTTGTGGATTTTTGGTAATGCGTAGAATACTGGTGTAGGAGGAAAGTTGTTCCTAATATATTTCCAGGTCTGATTAGTAATGATCCGATTAGAATGTGCAGAGTCAACTAGTAGGTAGAATTCATTGTTGTATTTTTTGACAATGTCAGCCGGTACACTACGGTACCAGTTTGCATTTTTGAGTATCAAGTTACACATTTGGATGTAGTTGGCATTGTCAAAAACAACAATGTTAATATCCTTATTAAAAATTTCCAAATGATTTTTTTATTTATTTTCTTTGTTAATAATGGGTCTATGTGTTTTTGGGAAGATCTGGACTCACAGTCCTAGTGGATTAATATCTTCCTTAATATAATCATTGAATAAGCGAACGTGCCAGAAAAGCATTGATTTCTTCTCCAATACTTTAGAAAGTCTATAGAATAGAGAATAAATTTCAGAATCTATATGTTCTTTATTGCCAAAGTCTTTTAAATAACCCTCCATGAGGGTATCCCAGTCATTTCCTGTGAATCCTGCCATAGTGTTCTCCCAATTTCAGTAATTTATATTATAGAGAGGAAATTTCAAAAAGCATAGAATCTTTTACCCTCCAAAAAGTAAATAAATAACATAAAAGTATAACATATATATCAAATGAGGAAGCAAACAGTTATCTCTACCACAGATATGAGTAATATTCACTTGCTAGTTATATATAAAGTAGAATGCAGAGAAGATGCCGGACTAGGGGGCGGGGAGTGGTATCTACTACCGAATAATCAATGGAAATATGTTTAGAACGGCGAAATTCTGTGATATTTGTTGTGCCACATCCAATATTGAAAAACAAAAAAACATGAAATCCCTATTGGTGGACTTTTCCAGCACATACACAAGTGAAATAATTAAAAATAGTTTATTTAATTAAAGAGTAAAAATTAGAATAATGTGTCATAAAAAACACAATACATGTATTGGCTAATAACACCATAACAGTGCATAACACATCTGTAATGTGGCTAATATGCATAGAGAGTATAAGGAGCTAGTATGCTAAGTGGATGAAATATCACCTGTTGCGGATGAATAAGGTAAGTGAAGCTGGTCACCCTACGCGTTTCGGAGGTTTGGGTGTCTCCTTATAAAAACAGTTTTGATCGGATTGGCCTTTCAACATCCAGGGTTCCCACACATATCAGGGGCAGTGATAATTTAATGTAGTTGTATTTGAATGCTGCCACCGGGCAGAGAATTCCTGAAAAGCCCCAAGGGAGATATTGCTGTTTTTTATAAATGCTACACCACTTTGATATAGCCATGCATTGTCTGATATGTAAGAATGAAAAAATGCATCAACACCCTCCTCTCTTGTGCAAAGTTTATATATATTTTTTATGTCTAAACCCATTTTTTCATGTGTTAATCTCCTGCCATTCTGTATTTCCAAATAGAACTACGCTAGTTGCGATATATATATACCCCTGAAAAAGGAGACACCCAAACCTCCGAAACGCGTAGGGTGACTAGCTTCACTTATCTTATTCATCCGCAATGGGTGATATTTCATCCACTTAGCGTACTAGCTCCTTATACTCTCTATGCATGTTAGCCACATTATCAGATGTATTATGCTCTGTTATGGTGTTATTAGCCAATACATGTATTGTGTTTTTTATGACACATTATTCAAATTTTTACTCTTTAATTAAATAAACTATTTTTAATTATTTCACTTTTTTAAACTTAGTGATTCTGTTTTTTATTTATTTATTTTTTTTGTCCGACATGTTGGTATTATATCTTTCACTTGGTTGTTATAAGTTACACTAATTAAATACAGCTGGATTAAAAAAAACTGTGTCTGTCTTCATTTCCGGTTGCAAAGCAACACAATGTGATTATTTTCAAGGGGGATGATTCTTTTCTATACCCACTGTAAATCTGAAGACTATAGAAACAGTTGGCCAATAACTGCAGGCTCTTTATATATGTACAGTATGTATTTAAGTCAATGTATTAGTCTCCTGTTCTTTTAAAAAAAATATTGGCATGTTTTCTGAGTGTAGGGGTAGAAGTTTAGGCAGAGCATACTGTAGATTACCAAATGTTGCACATCCATTTCCTCAATGTATGTCAGAACAATAAGAAATTGTTTACTGTATCCTAGTGTAAGTGCAGCAATTTCTATTTCACATGACTGGTCACCTCTGCCTACTTTCTTTGAATGAATGATTAGTGGAGCAACAGCCAACCAGTAGTTCAGGTCTGCAGCACTAATGTCCATATGGCAGCACTGCATGTAGCAGGTTAAACCATTCCGCTAATCTCACCTGTGTTTCAGTAGCTATGTCCAAATTTTTTTGATGCAGGCTATTTAAGTGAGCTCACAATTCTCTGTCTGTACTTCTCTGTAGCTTATGGAGCTCCAGTGACATGCCCCATCTATCTCCTATCTGCACCCAGCCATAGTGAGCATTTTGGTGATAATTGATGCCATCATTATAAAAATGTTAGTGATTATTTTTTTAATATGTTTATGGAAAGAGTTTGGGGAGAGGGAGTCCTAGGACTGGTGGCCCTGAGCAGAGATAATTCACCATTTAGACATCAGCCAGAATAGGACTCACAGTCACTGACATATGATGGGCATTATACCTGCCTGCCATTCAGATCTAAAATCACAGCATCTGGGGGGCAGGGGGGAGTTGAGGTAATTTTTGCAGCCCCAACTTCCTTTGGAGTTCTGAGATGTCATGTGACCTAATGCCAAGAGCTGGCAGAGAATTTGGAGGTGTGTCACAATAAGCCATCTTTATAGAAAGTCAAACCTTTCACCATGCCTACCGATCAATGTGTCACCATGGCACACTTTGATTGGAAAAATGTCTTTAGCCCAGACAAACATTGAAAATATACGTGTATACTGTATGTAATAGCAAATACACCAAACTGTTAAAATATGGCAATCAAAATATGTTTGATACCCCAGGCTAGCAAAAAACACACATAAATGCAACAATCCTCAAGACTTCACGGTCCCTTCAACCAATTAGCCATATTTCTAAAAAGTTTCTAAAATGCTATTAATAAATAATAATAGTAGTTTAGTGGACCAAAATGCACTTATTGGATAAATCAATACAAAAAAAAAGCTTTCAAGACTTTGTAACTGTCTGTTTGAAATACATTGAAAAGCAACTCTAATTAACTAGACTTGTCAAGTATGCATAACATCTAATATTAATTGGAACCTGATGAAATTGGTTCAGCATAATGTCTTTATCTTGAATGCTAAAAGTACTTGTGACTGTTTTTATGTTTAACAGACACAACAGCATTGCTTTGGACCTTAAGCCTGATTTACTGTAAAATTGCAAATTGATAAAAAGTACAACTCTGTTAAGATTACTTCTCTTTGCTAAAATACAATATAAGAATTTGTTTCTTTATGTTTAAAATTCAAGTGGCAGAAAATGAAGCTGCATTATATTGCAGAAAACCAAAAAGTACTATCTAATTGTATGAAATTATTTTTAAATGTGTTTTATTGTTGCACATACTGTATATTCAAGGAGACAATTGTCAGTACTTTTACACAATTCATGTACCTGCAGGATACGGGCATTTAAATATTTTGCTGTCAGACATTGAGTTTGGAGTGTCCATACTAGACATTCCCTTCTCAGAGTGATCCCTCCTTTCTTTGCCACATTGCCAGTCACACTGGCAGGCACATAGCTGAGGAGTTTTTTTTAGTAAGAGTGGATGGAGCCTGGTGGGGAACTCAAATGCTAGTTCCCCATCACGGGCTTGCTGTTGATTGACAGAAAGTGGCAGTGGGCAGATCCAACGCTACTATTCAGTCCAATAGCAGCTTTCAAATCCACCCAATATCATAGATTGTATTGTCAATAAAAAGCAAGGTAGACCTGGTGCAGAATTAGTCTTTTAGTTCCCCTTCCAGGCTCCACCCACCCAGGGACACCAGTAAGTTTCCAAATATGAACATTGCCATATTTGAGTAAAAACAGGAATTCCCAGCTGGTTTGTTTCCATCACCACTATCCTGCCCCCCCCCCCCTTATTTTGATTCTCTTGACAAAATCTGAATGGCAGCTTCCAAGTTAAGACATACCCCAATCTGAGTATTGGTGTATCTCTGTATGTGGGCTCAGAGCTGGTGCTAATTACCACCACTTTCCTAATCTGCAAACACACTTCATTATTTGCTAATTATGAAGACTCCTGGATGCATGATTTACTATGGTGTAAAGTGTGTTGAATTGCAAGCAATCATTTGATCAGTATGAAGTTGAACTAATGAGCAAGAGTTTTTTGTTACTAACTTCCCCTGCACACAACTAGAAATGTAAAGTAGATTAAACCTAAATGGATAACATTTAATTACCTACATTTACTGGAAATAAATTAATTTTGATTAATCTCTGGGCAGGCCGGTTGCACTGAAGTTAATAGACTTCAGTACAACCAGCCTGTCCTTTTTTTTTTTCCATTTGATTTTTATACTTTATATTTTTATTCTATTAAATTTCTGGCTTATATACATGGACTGATCAACTATATTAGAACCACTATTGGATATTATACTTGTTGCTTATTCATTGTATTTACCGCCACAGTTTTTCATGTTTATTATTTAAGGTCCATAAAAGCATTGTCACGTTACCATACTGTATATGTAAATTAAGTTTGCACAAACCAATGAACATTTATTCACTTGGAAAAAGAGCACATTCAACTTTAGCATATAAATTATTATATTTATGTATTTGTCTATGAAGTAGCACCAAGCACTAAGCACTTTCTAACAATTAATTTAGAATAATACTCAACACATAAACAGAGCAGGGCCCTGCTAGTTAAACTGATGAACTCATTCAGGAAAACATGGGCTGCTGGCTGCTGCATCACATTCACTAGTGCAGAAGCTGCAGGTCTGTTTGATGCAGTGCCCAGCAAACCAAGTGCTTCTCTGAAAAGTTTTTTCCTTGGGTTGCCTTGAGTTTCCTCTTGTTCTCTGTCCAGTTCTCCTGCGTGACCTGGGAAGGTGCTGCACCGAGTCCCTGATGAAAATTGGCCTGGGCAGGAAGGGGGTTTAGGTGCCCAGTAAGCAAGTGGTTAATCTTGGTTAGATGCATTTACTTATCTATATACCTGCTTGTACAAGACACTTCCACTTATTCTTGATCAGCCTTACTGAGATCACATCAGACCACCCACAGATGTGGCTTGGGTCTCACCATGCTCCATAACATCTAACACCCTATGCATGGGATATTAACATTAATACCTGTACCTGTCAAATGGTTGATGTATAATTGATGCCTAAGTGTGAATACGCATTTTGGAGTTACTATTTCTTGAAAACTATGTTATTGCTTACTTGTAGCACAAATGTTTTGCTGATCTTTCTTTATGTACCTGCTAAAATGAATAAAATATGATTGATACAAAAAAAGAAATGTGCTTTGATGCAGCTGCTTGTGGCATACATCAGATGGCACGTGCCAGGGTGACATTACAGAATCACAGTTTAGAGACATTTGTCGCCCAAAAACAGGGAATGCCTTCATAGCAAGATTGACAAAAAGTCTCTTGATGGTAGCTCCATAAAAAAAATTCATTTAATTTATATGAGGTTTTAGTGATTGTACTTACATCTTCTGTAACATGAATAAGCCTCAATTACCTGCACTTCGTCTAGATTTACACTTGGGCAAACCAAGTCCAAACCAAGTCCAATGGAAGGATGTAAAAGGAAGCCAACATTTCTGATGGGAAGGTACTGGAGGACACAGACTATTACTATTACTATTACAAACTACTTCTAAGTGTGGAGAGAGATGTGAAGTGAATAATATGTAGTATACACCAGAAAACCCATTCAGGCCCAATATTTCAAGGCAGGGATTGAATGACTAAGGACTAACGTCCGAAAAACATAGGCTGTTTTACAGCTTTGCAATTTATTAAAGAGATACTATTTTGGATATCATCCTGAGTGCCGACCATCCCTTTCCTTTATTAGGAATTTCTTTAGCCAGGAAGGTGGCATTTAGTGCTTGTATCTAGGGATGGGCTGAACGATCCCCTGTTCAGTTCACACCAGAACTTTCGAACACCGCAAGTTTGGAACTGAATAACGAACCCCATTGAAGTCTATGGCATTAAAAATAAAAAGTGCCTATTTTGAAGGCTTAAAATGCAAAGGTACTGCCCTGGGGTCATGTATCAATGAAAAAAAGTTTGTAAAAAAAAGTCTTATTTAAATAAACAGTGATTTATTGATGCTTAAAGTGAAAGCATAACAATGCCTTGGGGGCCCCCTTAGTCCATCTGTAAAGTGGCACATCTGTACTGTGTACAGAAGCTGCTGCAGCAATAATTGCATTTATTAAGCCCAAAACATGACATTTTCCCTGCAAGCTTTCTTTATTTTGTAAGATGAGGCAACAATGTAGTGCACTGAAAGAAGATTAGAGATTTTTTGGATACATCCTGGTGTCTCTACCACAGACTTTAGATAGAAGTAACGGGTGTGGAAAAAGTGTTATTTGGGTGTCAGTGGTGCCTTCTCACTGTAACCCTATAGAGCTACTCTTTATGAAAGCAAGAATTGGCATTGCTATCAAAAATTGCAATCAAATGCACCTGTAAAACAGGTGCATAAAAATTAGTTGACAATACATGCCCAACGTCTAAATGCAAACTTGTCAAGGCTGTTGGCTGTACAACTTCTGCCTTTCCACCTGGTGGATTCTGCCTCCTTCCGTGAATTTGCAGAATGTCCTGTACCACAATGGCAGGTTCCCAGTCGCTATTTATTTTCACCTAAGGCCATTCCAGCTCTCTACCATTACGTGGAAGGCAATGTTGTGGCATTGTTGGGCAAGGCAGTCAGCCACAAAGTCTACGTTACTGCTGACACCTTATCCAGCAAGCATGGACAGGGACAATATATTTTGTTCACAGCATACTGGGTAACTCTGCTTGCAACTCGGAAGGATGCAGGACAGGGCTCAGTGCTGCAGCTTGTTGTGCCCCCATGTCTACATGCGGCTGGTGATGATGCTAGATTTGTCAATTCTACCCCCTCCTCCACCTCCACCATCCCCTCCTCTGATGAATTGTCCTATGAACCTCAAGTACCCCCTAAGCGTTCAAAGGGCTATTCATAATGAGTCATGCTAAAAAGAGCCATGCAGTGCTTCAGCTGGTGTGTCTAGGGGACAAGAACCACACAGAAACAGAGATTCTTGCAGCTCTGCAGGGACAGGCCCAGAGGTGGTTCACACCATGCCAGCTAGAGCCAGGAATGGTGGTGTGTGATAATGGCACAAACCTCCTGTCCACCCTTAGACAGGGAAAGTTGACACTTTCCTTTTCCATGCCTGGCACATGTCCTCAATTTGGTGGTGCAGCGTTTCCTAAATAGGTACCCAGGGTGGGAAGATCTACTAAAGCAGGCCAGAAGAGTCTGTAGCCATTTTTGGTTATTATACACAGCCAGGAAGTTAACAGGCAGCAGCTTCAGCTGCCCACAGTTAAAATGGTTGCAGCCAGACTCAGTGGAGGGAGATTTCTGCAATATATTTGGCAAGATCAGAATCACCATATATATAAAATAATATGCAAAGTGGTTAGAGGGAAGCTTCAGAATGGCACAGATGTTTTTATTACAAAATATGTGAGCAGACTGCAGTTCCTCTTTAAACTTACAGTAGCTCAATTAAATATATGGCGTTAAACTTGCAGTAATGCACAGAACTATACTGCGTTAAACTTGCAGTAACGCACAGAACTACATGCTGTTATACTTGCAGTAATTCAATAAAATATACTGTGTTAAACAGTCACTACACTCACACTGACTTAACTATCCCTACATTCACACTAATGTAAAGATGAATGGTCATACTACATTTACACTGAACTATCCCTAGATGCACACTAAACTGATATTCTACACTGACAATAGAATCAGAATAGCACATTATAGCACACTTACTGTCTAATAGCATTGAACAGAGCCATGTTCTAACTCTCTTCATGCCACTTACACTCTACAAATGGCCACTATGGAATACTTTTACAGTGTGGGGCAGGATTAAAAGCAGTAAGCCATGATTGGATACAGTCATCATGACAGCGTCCAATCATGGCTCTGACAGTGCTCTGTGCCCTGATTGGGCAAAGCTTTCATTGCTTCAGCCAATCAGGGCTTTCAATGCACTGTGTGAAGGCACAGTGCACTGTGGTCATTTGGCGGGCCGAACAAATGGTCAAACGACCCTATAATAAAGTTTGGCCCAAACTCATGCTCAGCTGAACCGTTCACCCATCCCTACTTGTATCTATAATTCAGATAGCCAGGTTAAATGAATGGTCTCTAAAAATTTAGAGCTTGTGTCAGAGGTAGGTTGAGGAATGTTAGGGTCCTCATATAGATTATAAAGCAAGCTGTTGTATGCACTAA
Organism: Lithobates sylvaticus; assembly: GCA_028564925.1. Lineage (NCBI taxonomy): Eukaryota > Metazoa > Chordata > Amphibia > Anura > Ranidae > Lithobates > Lithobates sylvaticus. The sequence continues at coordinate 651,859,163 of CM053026.1, forward strand.
ATGCATATGGCATTTCTTGATGATTTTGTCCATTACCTTGATAATTTTGCACAGGTATGGAGTTGAAATAAGTGTGAAATGTTCCGTCTAATTAAGTGAATTTTAACTTGGGCCAACAGAAATTTGCCTCCTTTATTACTATTTGAGTAAAAGGTGGCTTGTAAAGCTTTGAAATACCAAGCATTTTCATTTTTTATTAGTATGAATGTTACTAATGTCTTTGTGCTAAATCCAAACCCAATTGAAATCAATGGAAGCCAATGTTAAAAAACAGTATTGGTCATTTTCTAGGTTAATAGGAAATTGATTGTCAAAAAAATGTCATGGGGGATTTATCCCTGCCTTATGGAAAATCTATTAAAGTAAAAAAAAAAAATTGTTTTTTATTTGGCACAAAAAATTATATAAATAATTCTTGAAGGGCAACATTTTTTAATTTTTAAAAATGCTAAATTAATTTTACTGCGCAAGCGCTGCACCTGCGCAATACGGGGCGGACAAAATTTGATAGGTGGCCTCTTCCCTTATATAGTTGATGACAGCTCTGGAAGCTTTCATTTGGCTAATGTTACCACCACATGTTCTGGGATCATTGGATTTTTTAGTGGCAAGTTTTAAAAAAAATTACTTTTACTCTATTGGTAGGTCACAGTTTTTTTGTGAATGAATTGGGGTGCAATATCTGTGGGAACTTTATTATTAAAGGATACTGTAATAAGTAAAGTGACACATCTGTAATAAGTACACAACCACTACAGCAAAACTGACATCATGGATAAAAAAACGGCATGGGATCCCCCCTGTGGGGGAACCCCAAACCAAAAAATTAAAAAAAAATGCGTGGGGGGCCCCCAAATTCCACACCAGGCCCTTCAGGTCTGCTATGAATATTAAGGGGAACCCCGCGCCAAAATTAAAATAAATGGCATGGGGTCCCCCTTTAACATTCATACCAGAAGGGTCTGGTATGGATTTTGAGGGGGCCCCCGCCCACGCATTTTATTTTTTATTTTGGTTCAGGGTTCCCCTGTGGGGGAATCCCATGCCATTTTTATCAATGAACTTTTATGTGTATTGCTGGGACCAACATTATAGCCACTAGCGCTAGTGCTAGTACTTTTAAATTACTTTTTTCATTTAGAAATGTAATTTTGCTCTCGGACTGTTCTAAACACGGGAAACATGCACCATTTTACAGGCATACTATAGACACCCCCCAGGTACAAAATTTAAAGGAATAATACACTTTTATTGTTTCACTTTAAGCATTATTGAAACCACTGCTCCGGAAAAAAACATCCGTTTTTAAAACTTTTTTTTTTTTTGCATTGATACATGTCCCCTGGGGCAGGACCCAGGTCCCCAAACACTTTTTAAAACAATACCATACATATAAGCCTTTAAAATTGGCACTTTTGATTTTTCATGTTTGTGTCCCATAGACCTTAACGGTGTTCGCGTGTTCGAACAAATCTTTTACCTGTTTGCATGTTCTCGTGTGAACCGAACCAGGGGGTGTTCGGCCCATCCCTACTCAACACACAACCAATAATGTCTAAACCGCTGGTAACAAAAGTGAGTACACCCCTAAGTGAAAATGCCCAAAATAAATGGTGGCCCAATTTGTAAATTTTCACTTAAGGTTGTACTCACTTTTGTTGCCAGCGGTTTAAAAATGAATGGCTGTGTGCTGCATTATATTGAGGGGACAGAAAATGTATACTGTTATACATGCTGTACACTCACTACTTTACATTGTAGAAAAGTGTAATTTCTTCAGTGTTCTTACATCAAAATATATAATAAAATATTTATAAAAATGTGAGGGGTGTACTCACTTTTGTGAGATACTGTATATAAACACACATATAACATTCCACTTTTTTCTATTTGTTCTAAGCAATCTTTAGCAGTGTTGTGTCATTGTAGACTGTAAACATGTTCAGCAAAGGAGCAGCAAACCATATTACACTCTGTTGGCTCCTATTACACAGCTGGTGGTAAATTAATTTGAAATTTTATAATTCTGTGCAGATTCATTTTTAGGAAAAGTGGTCCCAATAGAACTAAAATATAAGTTGCATTTTCTTGAATTTGTAGATAGAAAATTAAAATTTTCTTATAAATACACTTTCAGTTAACTTGATATCTTTGCTTCATGCAAATATAGACAATTTTTCTTTGCTTCCTTCAGCCTACAAATTAAGGGGAGTGGTTAATTGGTCACAGGTGCTTGAGGCCTATATAACTTTCTGTAGAGCACATCTGATATTGCCAGACTGCTGGTTGGAAGCTAAACAGTAGGGACCTTGAGTGGAGAGTGTGAACAGGTTTTGCTTTTGACTGGGGCTTTTCCTTGTAGCTTTTTAACACCTTTATCTGTCACTTTTTAAACAGTTTTTTTTCTTTGCTTCCTTCAGCCTACTAATTAAGGGGAGTGGTTAATTGGTCACAGGTGCTTGAGGCCTATATAACTTTCTGTAGAACTCATTGTGAGTCTGCTCATCTTTGAGCTTGCTGGAACTTAGACCAAGTGGAACTGGACTAAGTGGTGAGTTCAAAAACCAGAGTTATGCCACGTACACACGATCGGACTATCCAGCGTACTTAGTCCGATGGACTTAGTCCGGCGGACAATCCGACAAACTTTCCAGAGGAGGTCCGCCGGACTTTCCGAACGAGTGGACTTGCCCACACATACCCGGACTTTTCCAGCGGACTAGGTCTGGCGGACAATCCGACGGAATTTTGGCGAAGGTTTGAAATGAACGGACTTGCCCACACACGGAATAAAGTCATTTTGAACGTAACTCCAGGTAGACGGGACTAGCGAAGGAAGTCAATGTCGCCGCCTCGATCGGCGAGATTGACACCTTGCTAGCCCCGTAACCTGGTATGGATGTAAAGGGGAATCCCTATGCCAAAAAAATGGCATGGGGGTCCCTCCAAGTCCATATCAGACCCTTATCCAAGCACGCAGCCCAGTCGGTCAGGAAAGGGGGTGGGGATGAGCGAGCGCCCCCCTCCTGAGCTGTACCAGTCCATGTGCCCTCAACATGGGGGGGGTGCTTTGGGGGAAAGGGGGGCCCTGTGGCCCCCCACCCAAAGCACCTTGTCCCCATATTGATAAGGACAAGGGCCTCTTTCGGACAACCCTGGCCATTGGTTGTTGGGGTCTGCGGGCGGGGGGCTTATCGCAAACCGAGAGTCCCCTTTAATAAGGGGGCCCCCAGATCTGGGCCCCCCACCCTATGTGTATAAGTATGGGGTACATGGTACCCCTACCCATTCACCTAAGTGAAAAAGTGTTAAAAAAAACACAACACAGGTTTTTAAAGTACTTTATTACACAGCTCAGGGGTTGTCTTCTTTCGACTTCGGGGGTCTTCTTGCCAGGCACCTCCGCTATCTTCTGCTCTTTTACCACTCTTTTACTAGTGGAGGAGCCCGGCTTTCTCCTCCGTCGCTGTCGCCGTCCGGGGGTCTTCTTCTGGCTTCGGGGGGTCTTGTCCTGCTCTTTGTTTGTTCTGCTGGGCCTCCGCTATCTTCTTGCAGCTCTTTTACTAGCGTTGGCCCGGTCTTCTGGTTCGTTGCTGTTGCCGCCACCTTCTGCTTCTTCTTCGTCTTTCATCTCCCGATGTTGACACAACGCTGTTTCCGCTTATAATGGCCGGGACGCGTTGCACGGCCACTTATATAGGGACAAGGGGCGGGGTCACCAGCTGATGTCACGTGGTGACCCTGCCCCTTATGATGTCACAGTCCCAGCATACCTCTGGGTTGTGACATCATAATGTGTGGGGTCACCATGTCGGAAGAAGACCCCCCCGGACGGCGGCAGCGTCAAAGGAGAAAGCCGGGCTCCTCCGTTAGTAAAAGAGTGGTAAAAGAGCAGAAGATAGCGGAGGTGCCCAGCGAGAAGACCGCCGAAGTCAAAAGAAGACCCGGAGCTGTCTAATAAAGTACTTTAAAAACCTGTGTTGTGGTTTTTTTTTAACACTTTTTCCCCATGTACCCCATACTCATTCACATAGGGTGGGGGCCAGGATCTGGGGGCCCCCTTATTAAAGGGGGCTCCCAGATTCCGATAAGCCCCCCGCCCGCAGACCTCGACAACCAACGGCCAGGGTTGTCGGGAAGAGGCCCTTGTCCTCATCAACATGGGGACAAGGTGCTTTGGGGTAGGGGGGCCGCAGGGCCCCCGTTCCCCAAAGCACCCCCCCATTTTGAGGGCACACAGACTGGTACAGCTCAGGAGGGGGGGGGCGCTCGCTCGTCCCCATCCCCTTTCCTGACCGGCGGGGGTGCGTGCTCGGATAAGGGTCTGATATGGACTTGGGGGACTCCACGCTTTTTTTCGGCGTAGGAATTCCCCTTTAAATCCATACCAGGTTATGGGGCTAGCAAGGTGTCAATATCGCCGATCGAGGCGGCGGCATTGACTTTCTTCGCTAGTCCCGTCTACCTGGAGTCACGTTCAAAATGAACGGACTTTACTCTGTGTGAGGGTAAGTCCATTCATTTCAAAAGTCCCGCGGACTAGCACACAGATGGCCGGATTGTCCTCCGGACTGCCGAGTCCGGCAGATAATTTTGAGTCAAAACTTCTTTTGGGAAGAAAAAGTCAGCCGGAGCCTACACACGGGCAGATTGTCCGCCGGATAGTCCGATCGTGTGTACGCAGCATTAGAGGATCTGGACTAAGTGTGAGTTCAAAAACCAGAGTTGAAAACAAGAGGTTATAACAGGGGTCAAAGTACCTGTGTAGTGTGAGTGTGTACCTGTGTAAGTACATGAGTGCTGGGAGTGCACGTGGGCTGTATTAAATATTAGTGTCAGGTAGTACCTGTGTATTGTGAGTACCTGAGTGTTGTCTAAGTAGTGTGGGTGGATTGTTAGTACTTGTGTATTGTGTGTGTGTACGTAGGTCAACGAGTGCATGTGGGTCAGCGAGTGCACGTTGGTCAGCGAGTGCACGTTGGTCAGCGAGTGCACGTTGGTCAGCGAGTGCACGTTGGTCTGCGAGTGCACGTTGGTCTGCGAGTGCACGTTGGTCAGCGAGTGCACGTTGGTCAGCGAGTGCACGTTGGTCAGCGAGTGCACGTTGGTCTGCGAGTACCTGTGTATTGTCTTGTTGAGTACCTGTGTATTGTCTTGTTGAGTATTAGTGTCAGGAATCTAGTTGTTAGGTAATTTGGGCAGGGTATAATCCCCAATCCTCTTTTAATTAGTAGTTACGATGCCCGGGGAGTGTGGAGATGCGACTCGGTGTACATCTTGCGGCATGTATGTATTCCTTGATCGTCTAATCGAGGACAAATACTGCTGTGCAAAATGTAAGCACATTGTTTCCATGGAAGCCCAGGTTATGAATCTGGGGAAGCAATCCTCTTTTAATTAGTAGGTATGATGCCCGGTGGGTGTGGAGATGTGACTCGCTTACATCTTGCGGCATGTATGTGTTCCTTGATCATCCGATCGAGGGTGAATACTGCTGTGCAAAATGTAAGCACATTGTTTCTCTGGAAGCCCAGGTTATGAATCTGGGTAAGCAACTGTCAGCACTGAGAAGACCCTCCATACTAAAGGAGAACCAGGAATGTATACGGCAGGGGCCAGCACAGAGGCAGGTGGAGGCAAAGAGGTGCGGCCACTAGGAAAGAGTAGATGGGTGACAGTCAGGGAGGGTAGAGGGGGAAGTGCCAGGGAGGCCGATCCAGGGCTGGAGCATCCCAATAAGTACACTCCATTGAGTGACATTGGTGAATCAGGTCAGGGACCAGCACTGCTGGAGCTGAGGGACTCTCCTATCTCCCGGGGGAAGAACTCCTCCAGTGAGAGTGGGGTGAAGCGAAGGGAATGGAAATGGAAAGAAAAGACAGATTTTGGTGGTAAGGGACTTAATTCTTAGAAGGAGACAGAGGGCAATCTGTAACAAAGACCTGAAGTGCCAAACTGTATATTTTTTACTGGCCACTTGGGTTCGGCACATTCTGGATCTGGTGGACAGATTACTGGGAGGGGCTGGGGAAGACTCGGCTGTCATGGTGCACGTTGGTGCCAATGGCAAAGTCAGAGGCAGATGGAGTGTCCTAAAGAACGATTTTAGTAACTTGGTAGCTAAATTGAGGAAAATGACCGTCAAGGTAGTATTCTCAGGAACATCGAGCCACACCAGTAAGGCAAAGGGAGATTAGGGAAGTAAGCAAGTGGCTGAGGAGCTGGTGTAGTAAGGAGGGGTTTGAGTTCCCGGAGGACTGGTCCGACTTCTCAGTCGATCACCAGTACTATAGAAGGGACGGACTGCACCTAAATGAGGAGGGTGGATCGATCTGATCCTGATCTGAGCTGGAAGTAAAGATGGGCAAATATTTAAAAAGGGTTTTTAAACTAGGCAATGGGGGGGGGGGCAGAGGTAGAGATAGTCAGCGCGGAACATATTCCAGAGGGTAGTATTGGGGGCATTAGTACACTAAAGCACATAAACCCAAGGTAAGTATAGTAACAAGTCCAATCTCAGAACACCTAATAAGAGAATAGTATGCGACCGGTCTAAACTATGTGGGAGCCTAGCAGACAATATGGGTGAACTGGAGATACTGTTGTACAAGGAGGATTTGGATTTTGTGGAAATTTTAGAGACCTGGTTAAACAGCTCTCATAATTGGCTGGCAACCAATCCAGGGTATACCCTTTATCGCAGGGCTAGAGAGGGTGAAAAAGGGGGAGGGGTATGCCTATATACCAAGAATAATGTACAAGTGAATGTGAGAGATGACATCACTAAGGGAGCTAGGGAGAAGGAATCCTTATGGGTAGAGCTCAAAAGGGATGAAGCTAAGGGGAAAATAATACTGGGAGTATGCTATAGGCCCCCTAACCTGAGAGAGGGGGGGGAGACGGATCTCCTATCACAAGTTGGATTAGCAGCAAGGATAGGAAGTGTTGTCATAATGGGGGATTTTAATTATCCAGACATAGACTAGGCAGAGGGAACCACACATTTGTCTTAGGCTTGCCAGTTCCTAAATATCTTGCAGGACAATTTCATGGTTCAGATGGTAGATGCACCAACTAGAAATAAAGCTTTACTAGATCTAAGGATTACCAACAATATAAACCTGATCACGGATGTGAAAATATGGGCAATTTAGGAAACAGCGATAGCAGGTCAATTGGCTTCAGTATAAATCACACAAAGGGGAATACAAAGACACTGAATTTCAAAAGAGGCTTCAGACTTTATAAAGAATGCAACAAGAAATGCAAGGGTTCAATTAGGGCGCCTAAGATAGAACACGAAAGACACATAGTGGAGGAGAGCAAAAAAAAATCCCAAGAAAATCTTTAAGTATGTAAACAATAAAAAAGGGAGGACAGACCATATTGGCGCCATAAAGAATGAGGAAGGACATCTAATGCATGAGATGGAGAATGCACAAATGAGTGCTACAAGGGGATCCACTGATGGTGCCACTGTTAGGGATCTATTTAACACTTACTTCATTTCCCCGGCTGGTGAAATGCAGTGACAGATGGACGTCATTTCCTAATTTTATTCATACATTTTTATTTTCAACTGTTTTGATTTAACAACCTATATCTGTAGTTAGTCTACAGTTGCGGATGTGACAAATAAAAAAAAATTACTATGAATAAAATATTTTCAGTAGTATTGTTGGTTTTTCTGTCCAAAAGCCTGCTATGTTGTACTGTTTTGTTATTGTTTTTATAAAATTTTGGATGTTGAAATTCTATTGTGATTATTTTAGTTCAGGTACCATTAGTACTAAGGCTCCATTCACACTAGCGCGTTTTTTGATGCATTTAGCATTTTGCAGAAATGCAGGGAAATGTTTTAACATGGGTTCCTATGGAACATGTTCACATCAATGCATTTTTGTGCCTCTGCGTTTTTGGAAAGGGCCGGGGACTTTTTTTCATGCAAAATGCAGCGTTTTGCATGTAATAGAAGTCAATGGACCCGCATCCAAAACGCAAGTGCCACGTTTTTTACCGCGATTTTGCCGCGATTTGCGTTTTTTTTTTTTACAGTGTATATAGCTGGTTGCTAAGCAACCACAGTGTAAAAAAATGTAAAAAAAATTCAAACGCAAATGCGGCAAAATCGCATGTCCAAAAATGTATAAAAAAAACGCGTGTCCAAAAACGCAAGAAGCACTGCAAAAAGCACTACAAGAACGATCAAAAGCAAAATGCATATACTGTTGCTGTCAGTGGATATAATGTTGCTGTCAAGGGATCTATCTACTGTTGCTGTCAGTTGCAATGTTGACCTGCCACAAGTGCCACATAATGTGGCACATATGCCACATGACCTGCCACATGTGCCACATGATGTGGCACATGTGCCACATGACCTGGTGGCACATGTGCCACATGACCTGCCACATGTGCCACGTAACGTGGCACCTGTGCCACATGACCTGCCACATGTGCCACATAACGTGGCACCTGTGCCACATGACCTGCCACATGTGCCACGTAACGTGGCACCCGTGCCACATGACCTGCCACAAGTGCCAAATGACCTGCCACAAGTGCCAAATTACCTGCCACAGGTGCCAAATGACCTGCCACAGGTGCCACATGACCTGCCACAAGTGCCAAATGACCTGCCACAGGTGTCAAATGACCTGCCACAGGTGCCACATGACCTGCCACAGGTGCCACATGACCTGCCACAGGTGCCAAATGACCTACCACAAGTGCCACATGACCTGCCACAAGTGCCAAATGACCTGCCACAAGTGCCAAATGACGTACCACAGGTGCCAAATGACCTGCCACAGGTGCCACATGACCTGCCACAAGAGCCAAATGACCTGCCACAGGTGCCAAATGACCAGCCACAGGTGCCACATGACCTGCCACAAGTGCCAAATGACCTGCCACAGATGCCACATGACCTGCCACAAGTGCCACATTACCTGCCACACGTGCCAAATGACCTGCCACATGTGCCAAATGACCCCCAGCACATGTCCCTCTGCACAGCACATATCCCCCAGCACAGCACATCTCACTCAGCACAGCACATCTCACCCAGCACATGTCCCTCTGCACAGCACATCTCACACAGCACATCTCACCCAGCACATGTCCCTCTGCACAGCACATCTCACACAGCACATCGTACCCAGCACATGTCCCTCTGCACAGCACATCTCACCCAGCACAGAACATCGCACCCAGCACAGCACATGTACCAAATGACCTGCCTCATGTTTGTATTGAAACACTGCTTTTGTATGCACATATTCTCTATGAAACAGAAGACATGTATGTAACTACAACACTCATGCCTAGTAAAAGACAACAGACATATAAAGGTTAGACTTACATTTGCCAGTGCGGTCTTTCTGAGACAATGCATCCCAATCATCATAGGACAGGCGACAGATCTCCAGCCAGGCATTGTCCCTATTCAGCTGGTCTCTGTAGTTGCTGGTGGTTTTGTCATACAGACATGTTCTCTCCCTAATGTATCTAATAAGGGATTCGTTGTCCACAGCCTCCCTTCTAATCACCCTGGCTCTGCTGGACATTTTTGATCTGATATACAGAATACAGAAAGAAGACAAGTCTTCTGATCTCTGTGTTTGGGGAGGAGGGGCTGCCTGCAGTGGGGGTGTATAACCTGGTTAAATTCCTTTGTACTTCCTGTGAACTTGCCTGAAGGAGATGGTCAAAATGAACAGGGATCACACTTACAGACGACTTCCATTGAACTCAATGGATACAAGTCACCTAGAAGTCGTTTTCAAGTAGTACAGGAACCTTTTTTGAAGTCGGAGCGACTTCTGTAGTGTGCATAAAGACGGCTCCATAGGCTAACATTACAGCGCAACTTGGGGGCAACTTGGGGCGACTTGGGGCATCTCGGGGCGACCTAAAGTTGGATCCTGAGTCGCCCTGGTGTGAACTGGCTCTAATTGACTAGTTCTCCATTCT
>CM053026.1:651869602-652066869 GCA_028564925.1 Lithobates sylvaticus
AGGAGCATTTCCTTGTGTACATTTGTGGGTGAGGCAGAGGGTCTTGAATGTGATCCTGTCTTTTACCTTGAGCCAATGGAGGGTCCTTAGGGATGGGGAGATGGATTCCCAAGGTTTCTTTCCGGTGACTCGCTGCTGTGTTTTGGACAATTTGAAGGCGCGCAATCTGGTAATCCAGTAATCCTATGTAGAGGGAGTTTGCGTAGTCGAGACGCGAATTGATGATAGTTCCTACTACTACCGCTTTTTCCTTTTCCGGGATGAATGGGATAAGTCTGCACAGCATGCGGAGGAGATGATGGGATCTGCTGATTACCGATCCTATTTGTGCCTCCATGGTCATCTCTGAATCAAAGATTACTCCGAGGCTTTTCGCTTTGGTGCTTGGGAGGATGGTCTGTCCCAGGATGGTTGGTGGTGTCCATGGGGTCTTCGTCTTTTTCCTTTGGTTTGTTTTGAGGAGCAGTAGTTCTGTTTTCGATCCATTTCGTTTGAGGGAGCTAGTGGTCATCCAGTCATCTATCAATGTGAGACATTTTCCTAGTTCCTGGTACTGGTCTTTTTGTCCGGTGATCCGGAAGTACAGTTGGCAGTAAGTAAGTTAGAAGTAAGTTACTGGTTGGCAACCCTCCTTGACCCCCGGTATAAGAGGAAGGTCTCAGAACTCATCCCATCCCCACAGAGTGCAGGAGATAAAATATCTTGAGGACACGTTTAAGAGAATTTTATTGAACATTTTTCCTGACTCCAGTAGGTTACAGTGTGGTGGAAAAGGTTGTTTTGAGTCTTCTGTTGGTCAAGAGAGGAGTGCTGGAGAAGGCATCCGCCTAAGTGAGGCATTTCGGAATTTTTTTTAGTCCTCGCCTCCCAGGGCTGTCAGCTTCCACATCCCATCGGCAGCATCTGCATCACATGGTGGACGATTACCTCGGGCCAAAACAGAGATGGAGAGCTTTCCAGCTGACGATCCACTGACTTACTGGGTCATGAGAATAGACCACTGACCAGAACTTGCCCAGTATGCTATTGAGTTGTTGGACTGCCCTGCATCCAGCATGCTTTCAGAATGGGCATTCAGTGCTACAGGAGGTTTCATTACTGATCATAGAGCGTGTCTGTCCACAGACTCCGTGGCCATTTGACTTTTATAAAAATGAATTAGTCCTGGATTACCAGCAATAAAGCCCCTGATGCAGATGTCACTGATTAAGTATTTTTGGGATGTGGAATCTCTGCAGGACTTTGAGGCTGCCTAACTTTGAGGGTGTTCAACCATTTCATCTGGAAGAATGTTTTAGGCAGAGGGTCTTGAATGTGATCCTGTCTTTTACCTTGAGCCAATGGAGGGTCCTTAGGGATGGGGAGATGGATTCCCAAGGTTTCTTTCCGGTGACTCGCTGCTGTGTTTTGGACAATTTGAAGGCGCGCAATCTGGTAATCCAGTAATCCTATGTAGAGGGAGTTTGCGTAGTCGAGACGCAAATTGATGATAGTTCCTACTACTACCGCTTTTTCCTTTTCCGGGATGAATGGGATAAGTCTGCACAGCATGCGGAGGAGATTAAGGGATCCGCTGATTACCGATCATATTTGTGCCTCCATGGTCATCTCTGAATCAAAGATTACTCCGAGGCTTTTCGCTTTGGTGCTTGGGAGGATGGTCTGTCCCAGGATGGTTGGTGGTGTCCATGGGGTCTTCGTCTTTTTCCTTTGGTTTGTTTTGAAGAGCAGTAGTTCTGTTTTCGATCCATTTCGTTTGAGGGAGCTAGTGGTCATCCAGTCATCTATCAATGTGAGACATTTTCCTAGTTCCTGGTACTGGTCTTTTTGTCCGGTGATCCGGAAGTACAGTTGGCAGTAAGTAAGTTAGAAGTAAGTTACTGGTTGGCAACCCTCCTTGACCCCCGGTATAAGAGGAAGGTCTCAGAACTCATCCCATCCCCACAGAGTGCAGGAGATAAAATATCTTGAGGACACGTTTAAGAGAATTTTATTGAACGTTTTTCCTGACTCCAGTAGGTTACAGTGTGGTGGAAAAGGTTGTTTTGAGTCTTCTGTTGGTCAAGAGAGGAGTGCTGGAGAAGGCATCCGCCTAAGTGAGGCATTTCGGAATTTTTTTTAGTCCTCGCCTCCCAGGGCTGTCAGCTTCCACATCCCATCGGCAGCGTCTGCATCACATGGTGGACGATTACCTCGGGCCAAGACAGAGATGGAGAGCTTTCCAGCTGACGATCCACTGACTTACTGGGTCATGAGAATAGACCACTGACCAGAACTTGCCCAGTATGCTATTGAGTTGTTGGACTGCCCTGCATCCAGCATGCTTTCAGAATGGGCATTCAGTGCTACAGGAGGTTTCATTACTGATCATAGAGCATGTCTGTCCACAGAATCCGTGGTCATTTGACTTTTATAAAAATGAATTAGTCCTGGATTACCAGCAATAAAGCCCCTGATGCAGATGTCACTGATTAAGTATTTTTGGGATGTGGAATCTCTGCAGGACTTTGAGGCTGCCTAACTTTGAGGGTGTTCAACCATTTCATCTGGAAGAATGTTTTAGGTATAGGTTTCATGGGCACAATTAACACCCAAAGACCAATTATTCTGCATCTGTTTGACAGGCGCATATCATTATAATATACATATATTATAATATATATATATATAATATATAATAAACATATCATTTTTTTACAGCAAGGCCAATTCTTGCTTTCATCAGGAGTACCTCTAAAGGGTTATGGTGGGAAGGCACCACCGACACCCAAAGACCAATTTTTCTGCACCTGTTTGATAGGTGCATATCATTGCAATTTTTTACAGCAAGGCCAATTCTTGCTTTCATCAAGAGTACCTCTAAAGGGTTATGATGGGAAGGCACCACCGACACCCAAAGACCAATTTTTCTGCACCTGTTTGATAGGTGCATATCATTGCAATTTTTTACAGCAAGGCCAATTCTTGCTTTTATCAAGAGTACCTCTATAGGGTTATGGTGGGAAGGCTCACCTGACACCCAAAGATTATTTTTTCTGCACCTGTTTGACAGGTGCATATCATTGCAATTTTTTACAGCAAGGCCAATTCTTGCTTTCATCAAGCGTACCTCTATAGGGTTATGGTGGGAAGGCGCCACTGACAACCAAAGACCAATTTTTCTGCACCTGTTTGACAGATGCATATCATTGCAATTTTTTACAGCAAGGTCAATACTTGCTTTCATCAAGGTTACCTCTAGGGTTATGGTGGGAAGGCGCCACCAACACCCAAAGACCAATTTTTACACACCTGTTACTTCTATCCAAAGTCAAAGTAACACCAGAATGTATCCAAAAAATCTCTAATCTTGTTCCTAGTGCACTACATTGTGGCCTTATCATACACACTGGCTCCCCCAGCTGTTGCTGAGCAAAATAAAGGCAGCTTGCAGGGAAAATGTATTTTTTTGGCTTTATAAATGCAATTATTGCTGCGGCAGATTCTAGACACGGTACAGATCTGCCACTTTACAGGTAGACTAAGGGGATCCCGGGCACTATATTAGGAGGAATTTTTAATTTTTATGCTTTCACTTTCACTGCTCATTTAAAAATGAAGTTTTCACAAACTTTGTTTTTATTGATACATGTCCCCCAGGGCAGGACCCAGACCACGATAACCATTGTATGCCAAATTACTTGCATATAAGCCTTCAAATGGGCACTTTTGATTTGTGACGTTCGGGTCCCATTGACTTTAATGGAGTTCGTTATTCGGGTCCAAACATTCGTTGTGTTCGAAAGTTCTGGTGCGAACTGAACAGGGGTCTGTTCGATCCATCCCTAGTTGGATTTTCACTTTCTAACTGTTACCAAGAAATATTGCTGTGTCTTATATGCTCCTAAAGAAGCAGGAACACTGCTAAACATGTAGACCAGCTTTACAATGATGGTGGAGCACCCCTGATATTATATACTATGTTGGACTGCCATTTTATATATACTAATACTAATTACAGCAGGTAGAGGGGAAGCTTTTCCATCACCCAGTACCTTGATGCAATTTCTTTGTTATACAATTTTTTAAATGGTTTTAAAATGAGGTACAATAGAGAGTTATTATAGTCTAACGGTCTACTTTAATGACAGGTTTATATATTGCTCAGCGTTATAACCTGGGTATTTGAGGGGGTGTTTCTATGGAATTAATGAAAACAGAAAGACAAAAATGGGAGTTTAAGGGTGCAACATAATCAAATTAAAAACAATATTATTTTCATAAATTTTATTAAACAAAATTCAAATTCATTATATTAAAACCAACACATAAATATTATGCTGTTGTTGTACAAAAGTTTGTTGCCTCTACATGATTCACCATAATCATGGCTTCTTCTGGAGCTTTTGCAAATACATTTTAATAAACAGCTAATTAAAAGGAAAACACCATACATATAGAGTATTGTATGTCTAAATTTATAATTTATATATTTTACAATAATACAATAATATACATATAGATCATCTGATAAATGCATTCTCACCCCAGATGTAAGGAAAACTCAAAAAGGGCTAGCAAGACCCTCTAGGTCAGGGAACCTCAAACTAAGGCCCTCCAGCTGTTGCGGAACTACGCATCCCATGAGGCATTGTAAAACTCTGACATTCTCAGACATAACTAGGCATGATGGGAATTGTAGTTTTTGAACAACTGGAGGGCCATAGTTTGAAGACCACTGCTCTAGGCAGTCTTGTAGAATATCAGCTTGTCAAAGAGGGGATAAATCCCTTAATCAAACCTGCAGAGACATATAATAATTATATTTGAGCATAACAAGTGAATTCCCATTCAGTCAACCAAAAATGTCTGTATGATGCATTTAAACCTACCCTTTTTTTGCAAAAGGTCAAGGAAACAGGAAAATCGGTAATCGTATTACTACTGATATATACTTCCAACAATGATATGTAACTTGATAGAGACCATGTCATTTAAAAAGACCTACAGACCGTCATAGAAATCTATTCAGACAATCAAACCCATCAGAAGCAAATAATATGTTATATACCTCTTATCTAAATTAACAATTCCTTCATCTGAAATAAACAGATTTCCTTTCCTTAAAGCGGAGGTCCGCCCAAAAAAAAAAAAATGAAAAGCCAGGAGCTACATATACTGCAGCTGCTGGCTTTTAATAATAGGACACTTACCTGTCCTGGAGTCCAACGATGTTGGCACCACAGCTGATGTTTCCATCAGCTGTCGGGTGCTGCTACCGCCATTACCAAGGGTGAAAACTGTTGCAATCAATAGTGCAATCAATTAGTGTCAAACAATCTAAATGCACAAAATTCACTTGAGCTCAAATTAAGTTTGCCAAAATCAACTTACTTCAATCAAATGGTATCATGCATATATCAGACAGGGCGAGTGGCTGCAGCAATGCCACTGCCGACCCTGAGTGTCTTATATACCCCCTCCATCCCGGCAACATCTGAGGTCACCACTGGGAAGCAGACACCCATTGGTTGTCCCTAATCCCCCTTACCTGTCTCAGTGTAATGGGAGAGATGATTCTCACGTTAGAAGCAAATAAATCTAATAGCTGCAGCGTTCTGCGCAATCGCATCAGATTCACTAACCTAGAACTGACACCAAACCAGAGACCAGAAAGCAAAGCAAAAAACAGAATCCACAATGATCTCACATACTCCAGATGCCTCCAACCTGTCAATAAATGCATTTGAATCCAAACACAGAAAACCTCAATGTGCAAAAACAGTATCAATTGTGTCAATAGCTAATCGGTGTAGAATTTATACACTGAACAACAACACAATATTGTAAACAACAAATATTCTGCCCAGATAGACTAACAACTTATAAAGAATAATGCAAGCTGACACACAGGATAATTCAGAACGCCTCAATCAGATAAATAAAAGAATACAGTGCAGCGCAATAAATTTAAGAAAAAAACTGTCCAGATCTTCATATAATTGATGGAAAAAAAGAGTCCTGTCAGTAGATAAACATAAAGAGCCTCCTAAGGTGCAATGATGAACAAAGACAAAGAAGTGGTGATTGTAACCCCTCCACCACAGATACCCCAGCCTCTCACCTCATGAACTTGACCTGTAAAATGTCACACAGCATTTGACCCACATTTGAGGTACCGATCGCTAATGGATCCAGCCGGTGGTGATATCACACATAAAAATGAAAAGAAGGGGACAGAGGCTAGAAGTCTGGTAATTTACCATGTGTTATGTGTATCTACTGACAGGACTGTTTTTTCCACCAAGACAATATTAGTAGCATTAGGATTACACGATTGAGCACGATTGAAGTAAACAACCTCATTTCTATATAAAATAAAACAAGAAATGGGGACAGTGAGACCCTGGAGGGGAGAAGGGGGCAAAATGTAAGCCATCCAAAGAAAAATATATAAAAGATGTATATGTGTATATATAAACACACAAAAGCAAGGCTCTGTTTTTTACAGGTCTATCCAAAAAAGGGGGGTAAAGAAAGCCATAAAAGGGAAGTGAACAGCATTGGTGCCATCCAAGCGCCAGGTATCACCCCTAAAGGTTGAAAACCTGCATGCACAAGATGACGCCCTGGGTGTCCGTATGAAGACCCACTCCACTGAAATAGCCAAGGGCCCAGAAAAGCCCCCAAAGGGCCCAAACTCATGTCCAGAAATGAAACAACAACCATCAGATGAACTTCATAATAATTTGAATATGATTTAATACACTTTAAAATGCATATCGACTAATACGGAAGGGGGAGGGAGAAAGGAAAAGGGACATGGGGTGGAAACGAGGGAAAGAGAAGAGGTGGGAAGAGAGGGAAAGGGGAGAAAAAAGGGGGGAAGGAAGGAAATGTTTTTTTACAACCATCCAGATGCCAGAAAATTAACCTATAGGAATGGTTTAAAACTAAGAGCATCATTCAATTCTGGATATTTGGTAGCAGACAAATTAAAAATCCATTTTGTTTCTCGTTGTAGGAATAATTTGATACATCCCCTCCACTCTCATTAAGGGGAATATGCTTTAAAGCAAAAAACGTCATCTTATGCGTGGCACTTTGTGCGTCGGAATTCTCTACAGACGATCAGAAAAAGTCAGATCGGATTTGTTGTCGGAAAATTTTAGATCAACAAATCCGATCTGACTTTTTCTGATCGTCTGTAGAGAATTCCGACGCAAGGAATCACAGGAACACAGATAACAAGCTGAAGATCAACCAGCAACTTCAATCATTGGCAGGTTTCTTTATATAGGCCCATGTGAAGTGCTGGTGGAGATGCTGGGTCCTAGAGCACTTCTCCTGTCATTGGTGTCTGAAAGATGCTGGGTCCTAGAGTCCTTCTCATGCCCTGACAAAGGAATTATATTTTGGCTAAAAAATATAAAGCCTACCACCACGACAAGGTTTTGAACAGGACCCTACACTAACACTAACTACACTACCAATCCCTCCCCCAATCCATCCTCCCCTAGCAGATATAAGAAAGAGTCCAAATTAAAAAAGCAAATATAAATCAGCAAATAAACATCCCAATCCAGCAAAGAGACAGTCCAATCCAGCAAAGAGACATCCCTATATATTAAAAAAAAATACATCCCAAATCCAGCAAAGAGGCAGCCCAATCCAGCAAAGAGACAACCCAATCCAGCAAAGAGACATCCCTATATATTCAACAAAGAGACATCCCAATCCAGCAAAGAGACATTCTGATAAATTCAGCAAAGAGACATCACAATCCAGCAAAATGACAGACCAATCCAGCAAAGAGGCATCCCCATATATTCAGCACCAGGTACGTGACACAGCCCTACACACATTTGTAAAGGAGCTCTTGATTAAACAAAGCTGACACATGTCACTGAGACACAGAGAGGAGCTGGAGATGAGCACAGTACAGAATACAATACAGGCAGCACATACACAAGGAGTGCACATGCAGGAAGTAGCCAGAGGTGGCAGTAATAAGCCCATTGTTAGCTCAAAGACACAGAGCAGCAGCAGCTGATGAGTCTTTCTTTGTAGTATGCCTATATTTAGAAAGCCAGCAAAGCCAAGCAGCACCCCTGCCTTCTCCCTACCCTATGGGATTCCTTGGCCCCCTAAATGTGTATGGGCTGTCCCCTCCTGATGGTGGCCCTGCTTCTCATTTGACAACAGTCTCAGTTAACAGCAGTCGAACATACCTACATGATATGTATTGCAATGGTGTAGTCTCCATCAGAAGCCCTTGTGACAGGATGACAATACAGGAGAACAATTGGGAGGAACGATTTTACCTTATAACAGGAAGTGCCTAAATAATAACCTGTATGGCAGGAACGCAAAGTATTTTTTTAAATGAAGGCTGCATGTGTAAAAATATTGAAAACCAAGTTTTGAAATTACATTAACATGTTTAAGGTTTTAAAGTGCCTGGAAACCATTATGAATTTAAAACGATTAAAATAAATAAATTACTGCCAACAAAAGTATACATATCCTTTTACTTTATCAATGGGTTTTAGTATATACTTAATTAATTTTACTTGAAATACACAGCAGTGGCTGTAAATTGGAAGACAGATAAAGTCCTTATTGCCTCCTTGTCTTTGATCAAGAGATTGGAGATAAAATATTACTGGAAGTACAAGGTTACAGGATTCAAAGACTTTATTCATACTTCCCACTGAGCATCAAAACCTGGATTTGCTGTCATGTGACAGTATTTATGTTATACGGTGACCTAGTACACCAGGGGGCTTCTAAACAGCTTTCCTGCTACGATCAATTACGGTGGAAGCCAGGGGATATATTATATCAGTAGGCATCCTAAAATCCCCAAATCTACAATGAAACAAAATATTCAAACTGAAGTAAATGGAAATTAACATGATTCTCATCCGACAGAAGGGGGAGAGAAATATGAAAGCGCATCAGTATGCATGCCCTATAAAATGTCATGGGAATTAATAGTCAGCTAGTGTAGTAATAGGACCAAAAGAGGATAATGGAGAAGAAGACCAATTATGCTAATTATGTTAATGCATAATGTACATCACATTAAAATATTCAGTCAGCCTTCTCATTTGCAATCACCTTTGCAATTTACAATATGCATATCCATTTACAATAACCATTACATGCCATCAGACATCCTAACCTTTACTTTATAATCACCCTTTCATTTCCAAAGAATTTGTCATAGACATTTAATCTGTGGTATTAAGAGAATTCTACAGATCAATGACTTGTTTTCTGTTTAACAGTGATGTTCTAGAACAGCGTCAAGCTAATTCTGGTGTTTTTAAGGGACACATATATGTAACAGATTGCCAGAACAGCCAAGCTTCTTTTATTAAAGCAGAGCAAAATTCAGGGACCAGTAATATTACCTTAAGTTTACTGGACTCTAATGCGACAACCAAACCGTGGATTTTTTTCCGACGGATGTTGGCTCAAACTTGTCTTGCATACACACGGTCACAAAAATGTTTTCGAAAATTCCGATCGGCAAGAACGCGCTGACGTACAACACGTATGACGGCACTATAAAGATTAAGTTCAATAGACAGCGCGCCACCCTTTGGGCTCCTTCTGCTAATCTCGTGTTAGTAGAAGTTTGGTGAGAAACGATTCGTGCTTTTCAGCCTCTTGCTTTTCAGATCGTTACTGCTCTTCAGTTTGTGCTTGTGGGTTCGTATCTGTTTTTCAGTATGTGTTGTCAGTTAGTTTCTGTCTTTCAGTACGTTCTATTTAATAGTTCGTATCTGTTTTTCAGTGCGTTCTTTTCAGGTTCTTTCTGATTTTCAGTGCGTTCTGTTAGTTCGTTCTGACCAGCCAACCGTTTCGAAGCCATGTTGCGGGTACATACTCGTCGTAGAATTCATGCTGTGCGGGGGCTTGGTGTTGGGATTCTTACTTTGATCCAAGCCCAGCCGATGAACAGGTTGAGGAGGAGTTCATGGACGAAGAATTGGTTGCTCCAGTGTGGCCAATTCTCTCACATGCCTTTGTTGCGGGAGATCCAGGAGAATAATCCTGATGATTTCAGGAATTATCTCCGGATGACGGACCCTGTTTTTCACCATCTGTTGGCTTTGTTGTCCCCTTATATTATATATCACTCCCGAGCAGATGCTCATCGCACCTTGCGGTACTTGGCGACGGGGAGAAGTCTGCAGGACATCAAGTTCTCAACAGGCATCTCCCCCCTGGCTCTGGGGAACATTATTCCAGAGACCTGTTCTGCCATCATACAGGCCCTGCAGAAGGACTATATTAAGGTACGTTTTCTCTTTTAACATCACATTCTATGTATTTAATGTTTGCTAATGTATTTTATTTATTTCATCATTCCATAATTACCATGATTGCAATATGCTGTGAATGTTCTCTCAATGCTCTTATTTTCCCCTTCATGCATATTTGCCTTCACTAACCTCCCCAGCATGCTATCCTGGGCCCATATACACCTTGCCTAGTCACTTAAAGCGGGAGTCCCACAAAAAACTTTTTTTAAAAAAAGTGAGCAGCTACATATACTGCAGCTGCTGACTTTTAAAATAAGGACACTCACCTATCCCAGGGTCCAGCGATATTGGCACCCGAGGCCGAACCGTCCCTCGGTCCTTGGATGCTGCTGTGGGAATCGCTATGGGAATCAGGAAATGAAGCCTTGCGGCTTCACTTCCCAGTTCCCTACTGTGCATGCGCTGGCCTGACTGAGGCCAGCTTTCCTGATCATTCAACCCTGACGGTACTTGAAGCTGGCCGTCCGGGCTTGCACCCACAAAGCGCCCGCAAAGTGAGACAAAAATATCTGGAGTACTCTGTGGGTAGGGGGGCCAATGATATGCCAGCAAATGTGTGAAACACTTTTAAAATACATTTTAATTTTAAACTGAACTAATGTTTAATTTGATTTACTGCTTGTGTTTCTTTTAGCTGTCTCCTCGGTTCTCCAATGGGCTTTTCTTCAATAGTGCAAACGTTATTTATTTGATACATGAGGTGACAATCTCTTCTTCAGCTAACCATTATATTGTGGGTCTGCTACACACACACCTTGTTTTTGTTGTTAATGTATGTAATGCATTGATAAAAATAATCATCCTTTTCAGCACCATGAATTAATTGTTTTGAGTCCCTAAAATGGCCTGATTGGGGCCAATTTTAGAGCACTGTGTGGGTTATTTACTAAAGGCAAATCCACTTTGCACTACAAGTGCACTTGAAAGTGCACTGAAACTGCAGTGAAAGTGGACTTGCCTTTAGTAAATACCCCCATTGTCACTGTAAACTACAACAACGTACTCCAAAAACTGGTATTGAGCATTAAAATAAGAAGCCACACATTGTTGAGTATAAAACATTTTACTGAATACATGATTATTTCCCTTTCTTAAAGCTGGAATACTTACCTTTTTTGGTAAAGTATCACACATGTACAGACCCCTAGTATCCACTGGAGCACCTGTGTGGGACACCCTAAAAAGGGTGTTCTGGTGTCCCACACTAGTGCTCCTGCATCCAGATGTGTAAACAGCTGCTGAGTGTCCTCTCCTTACACTGAATCAAGTTTGCATTTCATTCTAGTTACAAACACATTTAGACAACAAACTTCTTTTAATACAAATAGGCCTGAACAAATGTAGTTAACCTGCATCTGCCAAAAACATTGTATTAGTGGTCGAACGAACAATGTTTACTATGAACGATTACTGTGCCCACGAACCTGAAACTTGCCATTTTAAACGCCATTTTAAACTGTACAACAGTAAAGAAGAGCACATGGACCAGCACAAAAGTAATAATAATAATAGGAACACACAACAAAATACTTACTTTTCTGCAGCACTCTCTTTATCCTTCTGTACTATTCCTGCTCCCTCAACTTGAGGTCTGACCATCGTTTCCTCTGTTGATCCTTGAATCGTCGTAACCCAAAATTCTTCTGCAGACTTTTCACAACTTTAGTCATAAGTTGGGCTTTCTCACATTTGGGTTTCTGTACAATCCATATTTCTCATCATAGTCGGACCTATCCAAGATGTCCACCATCTCCACCATCTCAACAAAGGACATATTTGAGGTCTTAAATCTTCTGGGACGTTTGTGGCTCCGAGCTTTCATCGTTGCTGCTACTCTCATGCACCTGCTCTGCCTCCGCCATGTGCTCTCCCACTGTGCGGAAAGAGAAGGGGCGGGGAATATACTAGAAAGAAGGTCAGGGGTGGAGTTTCACGCATGCGCAGTGTATATAAAGCATAACACGCGTGCGCTGTACGTACGATCTGTGAGCGGAGGACGGAGTAGCGTAAGCGCCAATTGTGCTAACGAAGGTAACATTTTAACTTGGGGCATCAGTGGCCTATACTGCTTATAGATTGAGGCCTATATTGGGACAAGATTATGATAGTTTAGCCTGACATTAGTGTTTGTCTTGTGTTGTGTCTTGCAGAGAATATAGATAAATTCAATGACCATGACTTCCTCCCCAACTTCATTGATAAATACAGAGATCTGCCGTGTCTGTGGCAAGCAAAACACCCTATTTATAATAACAAACTAAAGAGGAAGGCAGCGCTTGATCAACTGTTGGAATTAGTGAAGCTGGTAAATTCCCATGGCAGACATCAACTATTTGAAGGCCAAAATTGGTGGCATGAGGAGCACATATAATAAGGAGTGCAAAAAGGTCCAGGATTCCATGAGATCAGGAGCAGCAGCAAATTACATTTATGTCCCCAGGTTCTGGTACTACAACAGACTGCAGTTTTTGTCAGACCAGACTGAAATCAGACCATCACTCTCAACTCTTCCTTCCAAACTTCCTTCCACTCTTCTTTTCACCTCAGATGAGGCTTCAGATGTACAACCTGGGCCTTCCACCCAGGAAAATGTGGAGGAGCCCAGCTTGAGCCAGGTAAAGCATTGTTCAACATATTTCTTGTCAAAAATGTTATTATGTTAACTAGATGTTATTGATCAATAATTTCAGATTTAACAAAGTGGTTTACATATCAATAGACATTAGTAGCCAAAAATGATTGGGACAAGAATGAAAAATGCTGGGGTCAGAATGATAGATTTTTCTATTTGTTAACATTGAATTTGCAACAGTCATGAGCTCCAAATTGTATGTGATTGATGACCAAAAATATAAAACTATGTACCATTTTCATACACAGGAAAGTCTCAGCCAGGAGGAGGTCGTGGAAAGTCTCAGCCAGGAAGTGGCAGGGGAAAGTGGCAGCCAGGAGGTGGCCATGGAAAGTGGCAGCCAGGAGGTGGCCATGGAAAGTGGCAGCCAGGAGATGACCATGCCCAGTAGCCTGACCGAATCGCAGGTTCCTCCCCTCTGCCTTTCAACAAAAAGGCCCAGGAAGGAGAGGAACGTGGAGGAGTCAGCGCTTGTTTTGATCTGGCAGGCTACTGCAGTCCTCACAACAACCCCCAGTATTCAAGAGGCCTTTTCCTGTATGACGGCTAATAAGATGCAGGAAATGGAGGTGGGCCAATGCATCATCAGTGAGGAGCTCATATTTCAGGTCCTAAATAAGGGGGTGATGTGCGAACTCAAAAAAAAAAAGTCACATGTGTGAGTTGGACCATACACCTCCTACACCTCCTGCCACAACTCCAATACCACAGCCACAGCCTGGAAGGAAACGTGGAAGGAAGACAACAGTGTGATGGCCTGGGTTCAGTCTGGTCTGGCATAAGACGCAGGCTGTTGTAAGACCACAGCCTCGGGACATATATGTCATCTGCTGCTGCTCCGGATCTCTTGGAGTCCTGGACCGGATTGTGCTCCCTAATAAATGGACTCCACAGGCTACCAATTTTGCCTGTCAAATAATTGATGTCTGCCCTGGGGTACAAAGGCTTCACCAATTTAAACAGTTTCTCCAGTGTTGCCTTCCTTTTTATTTTGTTATGACCCCTAATAAATTTCATTTTTTTTTTAAATCCTTGGCTATGTGTTTTAATTCAAATAGGACAATGTCAAATTAACAAGGGACACCAACCAACCTCTTTGAAGTTCAAAAATACAAGATAATAATTGTGTTGTGGTAACTTGACACACAAAACAACAAAAGATATTATGGAGATCACTAGAAAAAAAATTCAGAAGATCTTGCGGAAAAAAAAAGTAGATCTCTATTAAAAAAAATGTAACATTATTCAGGAGATCTGGCGAAAAATAAAATAAAAGATTATTCAGGAGATCATGAGAAATAATAAATAGATCAGTTTGTCAGATCTCTGTGTGAATATCAGCAGCAAAACAACTTCATTATTCTAGCATTATAAAGAAGAAGAGAATGCGCTGCATTAAAAGATGAAAAACTTTGCAGCGTGACGAATGTGCTATCTCCATTACGAACGCTAGTTTTACCTGACCGAGCGCTTCCGTCTCGTACTTAATTCAGAGCATGCATGGAATTTTGTGCGTCGGAATTGTGCACACATGCTTGGAATTTCCGACAAGTTTTTTTATCGAAAGAAATAGTTCTCAAACAGTTGTTGTTGGAAATTCCGACAGAAAATTTCAGAATTTACAACAACAAGCTCACATTGATCATTTGTTGTTGGAAATTCCTATCGTCTGTACGTGGCATAAGGATGGGCTGAACACCCCCTTGTTCGGTTCACAGCAGAACTCCTGAACAGGGGAAATGTTCTAACCAGTGAACCCCATTGAAGTCTATGGTAGCCAACCACGAAAAATCAATAGTGCCCATTTTGAATCCTTATATGCAAGTAATTGGCCATAAAAGCAGTATGGGGGTCTGGGTACTGCCCTGGATGACATATATCAATAGTTTTTTCAACAATAGTTTTTTCAGGAGCAGTGATTTTAATGATGCTTAACCAGGTAGTTCAGTTATCCTGACTGGATGTCATATGCAGCCAGCAGGATAAGCCGCGATCGCGCGTCCGCGATCAGTGGTGGGGTGTGTCAATCTGACACACCGCATCACTGATCTTGGTAAAGAGCCTCTGACGGAGGCTGTGATCAGTCATGTCAAATTACAGCTGATCACAGTATAAACAGAAAAAGCCGTGTATCAGCTTTTCCTCACTCGCGTCTGAGAGCTGCTGATTGGCGGCTCTCCTGACAGGGGGGTCTGTGCAGATTGAATATCAGTGCAGCCCCCCAGCAGATTCCCGCCCAGGACCACCAGGGATGCCGCCGGGACCACCAGGGTTGCTGATCATGGATGGCCACCAGGCATGACACCCTGGACCACCAGGGTTGCCAGTCAGTGCCCAGCAGTGTTGGTCATCTTACTTTAAAAAAAGTAATTAGTTAAGTTACAAATTACTTCTCCCAAAAAGTAATTGCATTAGTAACTCGGTTACTACATTGGAAAAGTGATTAATTACTCAGCAAAGTAACTGAAACTTTTTTTTTTTCAATATTCTATAGACGGGACTAGCGAAGGAAGGGAATTTCGCCGCCACCATTGGCGAGATTGACAGCTCGCGGGCCCCTTCACCTGGTAGGGATTTAAAGGGGAACCCCTACGCTGAAAAAACGGCGTGGGGGTCCTCCCAAAGTCCATAGCAGACCCTTATCCGAGCACGCAGCCCGGCCGGCCAGAAAAAGGGGGTGGGGGTAGGGTTCAGGGGAGGCACACCCCCTTTCATGACCTGCCAGGCTGCATGCTTGGATAAGGGTCTGGTATGCCGTTTTTTTTATTTTGCCATAGGGTTCCTCTTAAAAACTGGGGGGGGGGGGCCCATGCTGTTTTTTTCTTAATTTTTTTATCAGCACTTTTTTTTATTATTCAGCTGTCAGCGAGGAAACTTCATCATCAGTGTCACCTATAAGTGCTGCCTATCAGTGCTGCCTACCAGTGCCTATTAGTGTTCATCAGTGTCACCTATCAGTGCTCATCAGTGCCCACCATGGCCACCTATCAGTGCCACCTCTTACTGCCCTTCAGTGCCTGTCAGTGCCCTTCAGTGCCACCTATCAGTGCCCATCAGTGCCCACCAGGGCCACCTATCAGTGCCACCTCTTAGTGCCCTTCAGTGACTGTCAGTGCCCTTCAGTGCCACCTATCAGTGCCCATCAGTGCCACCTATGAGTACACATCAGTGCCACTTATCAGTGCAGCCTCATCAGTGCCTTGTGATCAGTGCCCATCAGTGCATCCTCATCAGTGCCACCTATCAGTGCTGCCTCATAAGTGTCTATCAGTGCCCATCAGTGCAGCCTACCAGAGCCCATCAGTGCAGCCTCATCAGCGCACATCAATGAACAAGAAAAATTACCTGTTTGCAAAGTTTTAGAGCAAACTATGAATTTTTTTATTTTTTTTATTTGTGTAGCAAAAAAGAAAAAACCCAGTGGTGAAACCTCTTTTGTGTGAAAAAAATATATACAAATTTAATATGGGTATATTGCAGCATGATCACGCACTTGTCATTCAAAGTGTGACAGCTCTAAAAGCTGAAAATTGGCCAGGGAAGGAAGGGGGTAAAAGTGACCAGTAGGCAAGTGGGTAAATCGCCTCTTTTATGTTCTGTATCAGAAGCCTTTTTAACAGAGTGTAAACACGGGAGCACACCTAGGAGAAAAGGAAAGGTCATATGAGGATTTAGTTATTGGGTTTACATATACATTAAAATGTATGACAAGGCAGGAAATACATATACATAACATTTCCCCAAGCTTTATCTCTTTCAAAACCATAAATATACCTGTGGATCTGCTAGAAATGCAGTTGTATCCTATTTTATTCCAGTATTTTTGTAAGCTGAATGGTGTCCGCCCTGACCAGTTGTAATTTCCTAGACTACTAAATTCTTTCCCCTCTCCATATCTCCACAACATAGGGAGTAATTGTTCTTTAAAATAAGAAATGGGACAGCTAATTAGACTCTTTGAGAAAATACAAGAAGTGTGCACAAGCCAAAGGGCAGCTCCGAATTTCTAAAATAATAAGCAGGTGTTTTGTGCATATCAAATAGATACAACAAAACAGACCAAAAGAAAGCAGAAGGAGTTCACTGTTAAGGTTTACATAGTAATACTACAGCGGGTTGTACTAGAAAGCACTTCTCCAAGTTAAAATATGTGAATAATACATGAATATTTAAAATATGTAAATAATACATGAATATTATTATTGTTATATATTAATATAAAAAGCCTACCACACTACCAATGTCTCTATATAATTATGCCTTCCATCTGTTCAAGTTACATTCACTGTTTGAATTACGTTTTCTTTTTTTTTTTTCCCTGAACTAAACAGGTGTACTTATTAAAACACATATTGAAATGTTCCAATTCATCACATTTATTAGGCATTTACCAGAAACAATGCATTTGTTTTCCAATTCCATTGTAAAATCTACTATACCAGAAAATACTGAACATATCACTTACATTTGTGCCATGAAGTATAAATCGTTGCACGACCCCATGCCTCATTAAATTCACATTTCATGCAATAGCTGGATTTTGCCAGCATATTTGCATTTTCATTGTTACCTTTTTTGGAAAGAGTTTATTTTGATGTTGTTAGCAATATGCAGATTGTAGAACATTTTATAGAATGTGGAATGAAAGCTGAATGCTCAATGATGACCAAAAAATATAAACTAGAGTATATTACCAAATGTATAAGAAAATAAACTTCATCAAAGGGGCAGTGTATACAACTAGAAAACATTTTGGAATGATTTAAAGTGGTTGTATACCCTAAAATTCAACTTGCACCTACAGGTAAGCCTAGATTAAGGCTTACCTGTAGGTACAAGAAATATCTCTTAAACCTGCACGGTTTAGGAGATATTTGAAAAGAACGTTTTACAATGTTGTCTACGGCGCATGCGCGCCGTAGACAACGGTGCATTTACAGGGTTAATCCCCATCTTCAACTGCGGCTAACCGCAGTTGAAATGTCCTGCGCGCATGCGCGGAGCGACGTCCTCGCCGATCTGGCCAATCACAGCGCCGCAGCGGCGCTGTGATTGGCTGGAGCGGCCATACCCGGAAGGGTATCTGTTTAGATATGGATGCGGCCGGAGGGGGAGAAGAACATGGCGTCGGGGGCCCCGATCTAAGGTAAGTGATGCATAATGAGCTAGTATGCTAGTCATACTAGCTCATTATGACTTTGTCTTGTAGGTAGTTAACAAAAAAAAAATGTTTTAAATGGGTATACAACCGCTTTAAAAAAGAATGTACTTTTGAACTGAAAAGCTATTTTAATACATGACACAAAGACCAGCAAACACATACCAATATAGCCTCCTCCAAACAAGATGAAGAAAATCTCAAAACCCTGAATCCAGAGGTCAAATTCATTCTTGCATGAGAAAATTGTTTATATTCAATCTTATTAAAACTTGAATTAAATGTGTTGATGACTCTCCAGAACAAGAAGGGTGATCAAATGGTTGAGCTAAATAAAAAGACCTAAAACATTAAAAAAGAAGAGCAACCGGCTTTTGTAACTATTTTTTTCCCAAGAAATATAATCATGTGGTTATTATTCTTGAGGTGTATGTATAACAAAAACAATTTCTTTTGAATAAAGCAAGGAAGGGTTAAACACAGTGGTGGCCGAGGGTGGTGACAGTACCCCACCCTCGGTCGGTCGGGTCTGGAGCACTTACCCCAACTATGGTGGGCAACGCTTCTTCTGTGCTTTACTGCCAGCTTCGCCTGCTCTGAGGTGGCTTTCCCTTCCCCTGCTCTCCACAGGCATTAGGGCAGCTTCCTTTTCCTCCCTCCTTCTTGGCGGCCAATTGGCACTGTTCTCTTTTTGGCCAATCGGGAAACGGGTCCCAGACCCACTTCTGATTGCCCATGTTGAGGAACAGTGTTTCAATAGTGAATGTTCATTCTCTGTAGTAATACCTGGGTGGGCTCGTAGCGCAATGCTCTGCTCCACGAGCACACCCTATTTTGAAGCCTATTAGAGCCTCTGGCTCTAATCAGGTGCTTAAAAAAAAACAGCCACTACAATTCATGCGCCTGGCATCCTGAAAGGGGCGAGACACATTATTAGGGGGTGGTGGCCGTGGATAGAGCATGAATAGGCAGCCGTGAATAGAGGGTTCGGCACTCGGGAGCCCGTAATGGACGGGCCGCCACTGGTTAAACCCATCATTTATTTTTTGCTGTCTTTGTCCTGTTAGAGAGATTTCCCTTCACTTACTGCTCTCAAGGCACAGCAAGAAGTGGGAGCGAATTTCTACAAACCTAGAGGAATTCCCCTTTTAGATAGTTGTCACAGAAACAGGTGTCCCTACTACACTTTTGCTAGTGACAATACTAAAATTTTAAATTTGTGGCTTGGTGACAATAATCACCAATACAAATAATGCAGCTAAATCTCCTCAGTGGGTACAGTGACAGCAGAAATCCTTACAGGGGTCCTAAACCCTTACCTACTCTATCCAAAATAGAAACAAAGTTTTGGCTTTAGATACATTTTAGAGTAGAACTAGATAAACCTATGTATTTTTCCTGCGGCTCCCCCTTTTTTGTTCATTTATGTATGGGATTCTCACCAAGAATCTATACCGGAAGGGTCTGATAAGAGTTAGGGAGGGGAACTCACACCATGTTTTATTGTGGAGGTTCCCCATTAACATCTAACTCAGACCCTTATTTGGAAGGGTCTGGTATAGATGAAGGGAATCCCCAGCTTCTTTGCTAACAAACAGAAGTGCACTTTTTGTAAATGTCAGCTTTTCATTTGTAGGTTATATACATTGTACAGAAACACAGTTTCCCCAAGCAGGGTCAAGGTACCTCTCTAGCATGTTATGTTGTATTTTGTAATTTTTCACTCTAAACACTGCTAAAATTGCTGCTCCCCATCAATGGATTGTTTTAAAAAAGTTTTTTTGCCTAGGTGCGTGTTCTACAGGGCAGTGCCCAGACCCCACGCCGCCAGCCCAAATCCCCCACCCCCCCCATGATATTTGTTTGATAATGGCTTGCCTACTAGCCTAGAAAATGATAATTACTGTCTCTGAACATTTGGCTCACATTGACTTCAGTAGGGTTCAGATTCAGCACCCAAACTTTAATATTTTAATCTAACGTTCGCAACCTGCCTGGACTCAAACCCAGGTACATTTGACACATCACTGTTAGTTATGCTCTTGTTTGAGACAAGTTTGCTTTAAATGAGTGATAAATAATATTTTTGATTATGGTCATTTTCTGACCACACCAATAGATTGTCATGTTTTGTCAGTAATAGCTGTAAAGAATATGTTGCTGCATGGGAACTCAGCTCACATCCACTTCCAGGCAGTTGCTGATTCCACAGCTTTGCTGTACTGAAGTGGACTACAAAACTTCTCAAAAGGCAAGCCCGTGCTGCATGTCCAAAGATCAAGAGGTTTATTAAAGATCATAAATTACATTGGTAACATTGGTGTATAAATGTTTTGACATGTTTCACGCCTAAGCAATTCAGCTTGAAATGCATCAAAGTACTCATACACCACAGTTACTATTGTGATTTATTATCTTTAAAGCACCTACTGGTCTCAGAACATGTTGCATAGGTTTATCTTTTGAGATGTATGCCATATTTGGGCACTCGCCTATATACTGTTTGTGGCTATCATATCATAAATCTATTTTTGTCTGTTTCACCCTGCACCCAAATAAAATATGCCTGCATGTTCCAAATGTACATATTGACTAATCTATTTAATTATTGCTTGTGAAATTTCATATAAAACAGACAGATTTCATAAACTCTTTCATGCAGCATTTTTATGCTTAATACAGAATAAATTAAATGTCCACAGTAATTATTTCTTTTAATTCTTTAAATGATGAGAAAAGCATATTTTAGTACACTAAGCCCTTTTCAGATTAACTGCGTTTGTG
The DNA here is from genome assembly GCA_028564925.1 of Lithobates sylvaticus. Taxonomy (NCBI): domain Eukaryota; kingdom Metazoa; phylum Chordata; class Amphibia; order Anura; family Ranidae; genus Lithobates; species Lithobates sylvaticus. The sequence goes on from CM053026.1 coordinate 651,890,493, forward strand.
CATTCTGTCCACAGGCAAAATTGTAACCTTGTATATTTCTTTCTGAAATTCAAATCAGATAATTCTGTTTGAATGATTATTATTTGAAGAACTGACATTGAAAAAGTAGGGGAAATTATGGAAATGCAAAGCCATAATATGATCAGAATCATCAAAGGTATCTGTAAGAAGGGATAAGATGTGAAATATATGACATGCTGCATTTTTGACAGAGGATTTGTAAAAAATTTTTTTGTTATTTTAAGATATATTAACTTGCCCAAAATGTGATACAAATAATATAACAAACCACAATCACCCATATCAAAGTTTGGTGACACCCCAGTTATTACATGTGCCGTGGAAACTTACTGCTATTTGCACTGATGGCCAATGAACAGCATTCTCAATAAAAAAAAATACTGTGCATTGTTGGTCAAGGTAAATGTCCCTGTTACAATAGTGGTCAGTGTAAATGTCTCTGTTACATTGGTGGTCAGTGTAAATGTCCCTGTTACATTGGTAGTCAGTGTAATTGTCCCCTTTATCTTGGTGGTCAGTGTACATGCTCAATGTCCCCATTGCACTAATAGTTAACAGGGATGAATAGACTTAATTGCAGAATTACAGATGTTTCACCAAAGCTGGGGTGTATTTATGGCAATTTACTTGAAAGCAGCTTCCATAACCAAAGAATCTACAGGTAAATATTTCAGGTGTATGTATTTAAATTTATGTGTAAAAAGTTTAGCGCTAACAAGTGTCTCTGTGCAGAAACGGTACTACAGAATGGAATTCTGTGTACACCTGTTGCTGCTCAGAATTTTTATCTTAAAAGATCAAAAATTTTGATAGTGAGATTAAAGTGACCAATTAGATCACCTAATAAAAAATAGTGCATCAGTATGAAAAACACATATCACAGTGTTGAAACAAAACTAGGTAAGTATACAGTGCAAACATATAACAAAACAGGTATGTGTACACTCAATATGAGTTAATAGGCAAAATAGTCAAAAAAATGACCAAAAGATCATATGAAAAAGGCCTATATATATCCTCAGAGTAAAAATAGAAATGGTAAAAATTTCATATATATGTTGGAAAATATTACACAAATAAACATAATAACTTCCAATTGACATTCGTAGAGAGCTAAAATGAGTGATTATATCAAAATCTCACTCAAGAAATTATTATGTATGTGACTGTCCAACATCTCACTCAAGAAATATGACTGTCCATAATATTGAAGCAATTCGTATATGTCAAACAGTTGGTCAAAACCCGGCGTGTAATCAGGGTAAATTCAGATACTATGTCCTCTCTTATTCGGACGGCATCATGAACATGAAGGATTATTCAAATGCGCTTACCGTCTGCGGTGGACCCACTGACCGAAGGTGAGGGGTCAAACAGGCGTGGTAGGCTACCAACAGGTGCCTAAAGGTGGATCAATCTGCAAAGCTGGAGATTGGAACAGTCCAGGACTGTCGTCTTAATCGGTACTCACCAACTTCCCGGAAGCGCTAATCACAAAACTGGTAAACCAGGTTGTTCAATCATGGGTGATCGATTTTCCTCCAAGATTGTCGGCATGGATCAAAGAAAAAAGAAAAAAGAAGAGAGCCTCCTCATAGTGTAAAAAAATCCCATTAAAAAGGATTATATTTATTCAAGGAATAGGTGCACTTCCATCAATAAATTTCATGAGGGGAAGTTATTCCATAAAATTAAAATAGAGTAAAAATAGAGTAAAAAAACGCAGAGAGGCAGTATAGCTGGAGTATTTAAATTGACAGTGATGGATTCTCCACCAGAGAATGTTTGGTGAAAATCACATTCTTTGTAAATATAATTTCACCCGTCCCTTTTGATGAGTGTAGATTAGGGATGAGCCGAACACCCCCCGGTTCGGTTCGCACCAGAACCTGCAAACAGACTTAAACTTCGTGTCAACTTTAGAACCCTGTACTCGAACGTTCAAAATCAACTCATTTTAAAGGCTAATATGCAAGTTATTGTCCTAAAAAGTGTTTGGTTACCTCGGTCCTGCCCCAGGGGACATGTATCAATGCAAAAAAACTTTTAAAAACTGCTGTTTTTTCAGGAGCAGTGATTTTAATAATGCCTAAAGTGAAACAATAAAAGTGTAATGTTCCTTTAAATTTCGTACCTAGGGGGTGTGTATAGTATGCTTGTAAAGGGGTGCATGTTTCCCGTGCTTAGAACTGTCCCTGCCCAAAGTGTCATTTCTGCAGGAAAAAAAGTAATTTAAAAGCACTGATATGGTAATACAGAGAACAGTCATTAAAAGTCATTGATAAAAAAAAAAAATGTGGTGTCTCCGTGGAGACAGGATGCGCTGCGCTGGACCATCGGGAGAGATCACCCATCGCTGGACCCCAGAGAAGAGATTAGCCATCGCTGGATAGCAAGAGTGGATTACCACCGCTGGAATCTTTTTTTATTTTTTTATTTTTAATAAAGGACTTTTCCCAACGGTGTCTGTGTGTTTTTTTTAAAAAATCTTTACACTTTCTTTGTGATATGGTAGGGGTACTTTTGTACCCCCTTACCATTTCAAACAGGGGGGCTGGGATCTGGGGGTCCCCTTGTCCCCTTGTTAAAGTGGGCTTCCAGATTCTGATAAGCCCCCCACCCGCAGACCCCCACAACCACCGGCCAGGGTTGTGGGAATGAGACCACATGGGGACATGGTGCTTTGAGGGGTCACAGACCCCCAAAGCATCCTCCCAATGTTGAGGGCAGGTCCCCTCTTTTCCTGCAGACTGCCAGGTTGCATGCTCGGATAAAGGGTCTGGTATGGATTTTTGGGGGGAACCCCACGCATTTTTTTTTATCAATGACTTTCAATGGCTGTTCTCTGTATTATGGGGAGCCGACAATTCATTATAGCCGCGAGTGCTTTTAAATGACTTTTTTTCCTGCAGAAATGACACTTTGTGCAGGGACACGTGCGCCCCTTTACAGGCATACTATACACACCCCCAGGTACGAAATTTAAAAGAATATTCCACTTTTATTGTTTCACTTTAAGCATTATTAAAATCACTGCTCCCGAAAAAACGTCAGTTTTTAAAACTTTTTTTGCATTGATACATGTCCCCTGGGGCAGGACCCAGGTCCCCAAACACTTATTGTGACAATAACTTACATATAAGCTTTTAAAATTAGCACTTTAGATTTCTCCCATAGACTTTTACAGGGTGTTCCACGGCTTTTTGAATTTGCCACGAACAACCCAAATTCTTCGCTGTTAGGTGAACAGGCGAACAGGCAATTTTCGAGTCGAACATGAGTTTGACTCGAACTTGAAGCTCATCCCTAGTGTAGATATCCCTGTTACATTGGTAGTCCCTGTAAATGCCCCCATCCCATTGGTGGATTTGTGGTTTATGTCCCTGTTATATTTGTAGGTTGTAGGAACAAGTGGCATGATTTCAGAGATAGTACAGATTTTTTACTGACACAGGAACGTGTTTTACTTTTCACTCACTGAGATGCTTAGGAGAAACTTGTATGAAAAAAAAAAACTATTTTTTTCCATTTGTTATTAATCAGAGGGGGTCTTTTGGGCAGGTGGAGAGTTTGTTTAGAGTAGGTTACTTTTCTCTTATTGTTTGTGTTTTCATTACATTAAATATATATCTTGATTTTTGATGATCTTTTGGGAAAATTTAAATTCTCAAAGCTCCTTATTTCTAGTGGTTAGTGGAGGAGAGCCCCTTTACATTGGTGGTCTATGAAATGCTTCCTTAATTGACAGTTGGTTATGAAGTGCTCTTACTGTTGTTCAGTGATGACAATGGGAAAAGGGTCTCTTTACAATACAAAGTGATGACTTATTGAGTGAAATGTTCCCTTATATTGGTGTTCAGTGTTTACTTAACTGTAGTAAAGGTAAAGAGGCCTTGAACCATCACTGCTGCAGAAACTCTAAAAAAAAGTCCTATAAACACTGAACCTTTCCACCGCTGGAGATCCTACCACTTAAAGAGTTACTAAACCCACAATAGTGAAATCAGCCTGTACAGTATATGCAGAAAGCATGCTTGTTATACTCACTGTTGAACCTAAGGGGCTAATCCTCTGCATTGTGTAAAAAGGCGGATTGATCCTGTCTTCTCTGATCATCTCCTTCTTTTACTGTCCCCAATTCATCTGCTAATAGAACAGAGCCTTGGAGGCATTATGTACATGCTCAGTTTGGTGTGTATTGCTGTAGAGTATTTTCTTTTTTTGAGAGGATGCATGTGATCAGCACAGGGCCAATCAGCACTGTACAGACAAAAGTCAGGGGTCATGCAGCATCATAGGACAGTCAGAACAGAATGAACTCCTCCTACGAGCTTTAACAACTGCTATATACTGCCAATGAGAAAGGGTATTTAGCAGTTTATATTAACTATAATAATTTAATTTCCATGTTCTGTGTACTGTGGGAGACCAGATATAGTGAATGCAGGGTAATTTAGTAACACTTTAAAGAATGTTTGGCAGAGATTTTCATCCCTCTACCCCACACTGCCACCCATTTATCAGTTATACAAAAATGCCTTCTAAAGCCCTTTTTATACCTACTTGATAAACATACTTACCGGATCCCTCGCAGGCCTGCTCGTGGGAGCAAAAAAATATGGATGCAGCATTGCAGTCTGTGCTGACCAGTCACTTCTTCATTACCCCATCCTGCTGCTGCAGTCTTCAGGATCCTGAGATAACTTTGTCACTAAATAAATATTATATAAAATGTCCATGTAATCCAGGCAGTGGTGTGGACTCCATTTAGATTACTTTTTAACTAAGAAATTAGATGTGGGGAATGCATCCAATCACAGCTATACATCTATAACTAGCAGTAGAGAGAGCAGCTTATCTATGTAAAACAGCAGCCCCAAGCCCTGCCCATAGTAGAGTAGCCATCACAATCATTACAGCTTAAAACCACTTTTGGATTCCACAGGGGACAAAGTGGATGTAGTACTTGGTCACATTCTGATCCTAGCTGTGATTGTGCAACAAGAGAATATTATCTATTTTTGGGCCCTAATTATGGAGTTCCTGTAAGGAGAGCTACAACCAGCTGAGTGGTTTGTGTTTCCTATTCAGAGTAATGTGTCTATAATAAAGGTAATCCAAAACAATAGACTTGTTCTAGATTAAAAAGAGAATTAAGCTAGAACTGGACTACTGTAACAATAAATGGTGCCACATCCCTTAGAAATTTAGAAAATATAGAGAGAGTTGGTTGGGACTTTTAAAGTGCGAAGATAACAGTCAAAAGTTATAGAAAAATATAAATTTAATAAAAAAATTATAAATTTAATAAATAAAGAATATAGAGTGAATACATATAATAAACATTCAAATTAATCACAAAATGTACAGAACTAAATGCAAAAGCTGAACAGTCTCTACATGTTTCACCATACAGTAAGGCTTCGTCAGGAGAACTTTAATATCAGACGTTATGCATAGGAGTCACTATAATGCAAACATACAAATTAGAACAATAAAAAAATGTTTAATCAGATCGTAAAAGAATCTTTGTTATATTTTTAAAAAAACAAATTGACATAATGATTTTGACACACATTGTTAATTTGTTTTTCATTGTTCTAATTTGTATTTTTACAATATAGTGACTCTGTACAATCATTTTGGGGTACAATCCAAGGAGCAACTCAGGAAACGCTGGTCAGACCTGAAACTGAGGGAGGCCGATCAGTACAGAAAGATCAAGCGAGTTCTTCAAAAAAGTAAGTAGTTGTGTTTTGTGTTTGCTTTCTTGCTTGCATACTGCTCCATGTGGTTTGATTTTTACAAAGTTGTACATTCCAAAATGGCCACTTTCAGGTTCGTCTGTGCATTCGATCGTACTCAGCCTCGATCTTTCTGCCACTGTCCTGTTCGTGTGTGTGTCCATTCGATCGTACGCAACCTCGATCGTTCGGCCACTTATAATACGAGGTTTGGTGAAGTTTTTATTGAAAGGAAGTTTGTTCTCACTAGAGATGTCATCAAGAGCGTAAACCAAATTTAGTCAATGTAAAGGAGAGGTCACTAAGTAGCTGTTTACCCATCTTGACTCTAGAGCACTAGTGCTGGTACACCCAAACCCCCTTTTTATTAGGCTTTTCCACACATGTGCTCCAGTGGATACTAGAGGGGGTCTCCATCACACAAACTTCTACCAAAAATCTAGTAAGTTTAGCACCTTTACAAAGTGACTACATTCATGTAGTTGGCATTTGTAACTGGCCAAACAAAAAATTGAAGAACATCATTGATGTTTTAGGAAAAATATGAAAACGCACCAAGTAATTAACACACATTTGTGCCTGCTTCTGAACACATTTGCAACTTAAGAACTGTGTGAAATTTGGAACATGCACACATTGTGTCCACATGTGCTAGCTCCCATCATGGTGGATGAATGCCAAAGTTTTTTTGGGGGTGCAACCACTTTACGAACTACGAAAGTGGTTGTGGTGAAGGGGTTGCACCCCCAAAAAACGTCCATTCATCCCCATGATGGAAAAATGAACATATAGTCATGTCTGATCTTGTCTTCACTTACAAAGTTGAACTTTCCTAGTCAAGTCCACTTTGCACTGCAAGTTTCTTTTCCAGGGCACTTTTTCACTGCACTTGTAGAGCATAGTGGATTTGACTTATGTAAATGACACCCACAGTGCTTTGTACGAAAACACGGAGCACAGCATTTTTGAGAATACACACATGTCTGACCTGGTGATGAAAAGGAGTATTTTGGGTGTCAGTTATGCAGTACAAACCTTCTCTAGACCAAAGATTAGGTATCAAACACACAACATGAGAATAATCTTTTTGGGAAGAAGAGACTGTTACCTCCTTTTGCCCAGAAAGTGCATTCCCACTGTCGAAGGCAAAGGGAAAAAATTTCAAGGTAAAATAAGCTAAAAAGAATACGGAAATGACAAGAAATCATAGGTTGGTTGAAAAAATAAGATTTATTAAAAAATGCCTCTCACACATCGTCAGGCAGAGCAATGGCCCCCCTACCCACAAAGTAGTCCATATATTGCTCGCGGACCGCGCGGGCATTTAGAGGGGGCAAGCCTGGACGTTCCACTTGAAGGGCTGTGAGGTCAGCATTTGGAGGGCCCTCCACATCTGGGCCAACGGGCACCACATAGTTCCTGTTATGTCTTTTGAGGAAGTTGTGCAATATGCAACAGGCAAGAACTATGTGGTTCAGTTTGTATTCCGCCAAGTTAATTGCCGTCAAGAACAGGCGGAAGCGGCTGGCCAGGATGCCAAAAGTGTTCTCCACAACTCTTCGGGCTCTGGACAGCCTGTAGTTGAAGACCCTCTGGTCTGGGGTGAGGGTCCTCATCGGGAACGGCCTCATCAGATGGGGAGTCAACGCAAACGCTTCATCTGCGACAAAGACGAAGGGGAGTCCTTCTGCATTCTCCTCTGGAGGTGGCAAGCACAGACTGCCACTTTGGAGACGCGAGTAGAACTCCGTGTGCGCAATGGCACCACCATCCGAGATCCGGCCGTTCATCCCCACGTCCACATACATAAATTCATATGTCGCCGACACCACCGCCAACATCACTACACTATTAAACCCTTTATAATTATAATAGTAGGACCCCGAGTTGGGCGGTGGGACGATGCGGACGTGTTTCCCATCAATTGCCCCTCCGCAGTTAGGAAAGTCCCAACGGCTGGCAAAGTGGGAGGCCACAGTCTGCCATTCCTGTGGCGTGGAAGGGAACTGTGGAGTGAAACAAGAAAAACGAATTAGTCACTTTGCACATAAACATTGCAACCAGATTAGACAATCAACATCTTGGAACAAGAGCATTGTATAAAATTGGAGGCTGGAAAGTATTTGCACAGAAAAGTAGAGGCTCCCCTTCACAGATTACTCACCCCCCATCAATCCCCACACTTCTGATGGGCCATTGGCAATAACTAGGGTTTTTGGGGGGGGGGGGGTGTTGGACAGGTAACCCTCTGCACTTCATTGATTGGCAAATGGCTCAATAATGTGTGCTAGTTTGGGCAGACCCTCTGTACTTAACACTATTGGCAGCCCCCAGGAAAGGTAAACTAACATTTCAACCCCCCCCCCCCCAAAAAAAAAAAGGAAAGCACATTGTGACATTCTGAAATTACCAAGCAAGCTAATAGGAGGGAAAGAACACAAAAAAAATAGGAAATGGAAAGTATGGAGGCAGCCCCTTGCACTACATGCTTTGCAGAATTCATCCCCAAAGATGCCCACTATAAAGAGGTAGGTATATAGTGTGTATTGACCTTGGGAAAGCCAGCAGATAGAGGATTGGTACCATCTGACAGAGCAGTTGGGGGAGGGGGTTCCTAATGAGTTTGCCCCCCCCCACCAAAAAAATAAAAATGAAGTAAACCACACAGCAAACATTTGTGCATATTTTAGGGGGTGTTGGGGGGCAAACAATACTATGCAGCAGACAAAAGACATTGCTTAAGTGACTAGGCCATGGGTGTCTATTGGGGCAGAAGAGCATGCTGGGGAGGTAAGTGAAGGGAAAAATGCATGAAGGAGAAAAGGGGCACAGCATATTAGAACATATTGCAATCATGGTAATTAAGGAAGGAGGTCAAAAATAGAAGACATTAGCAAACAGAGCATACATAGAAGGGAATAGTAAAGTAGAAATGTTACCTTAATATAGTCCTCCTGCAGGACCTGGATGATGGCAGAACAGGTCTCTGGAATAATGATTCCCAGGGCCTGGGGAGAGATACCTGAAGAGAACTTCAAATCCTGAAGACTTTTCCCTGTCGCCAAGTACCTCAACGTGGCAACAAGCCTCTGCTCCGGAGTAATGGCTTGTCTCATGCAGGTATCCTGCCGGCTGATAAAGGGGGTCAGCAAAGCCAAAAGACGGTGAAAATCGGGGTCCGTCATCCGGAGAAAGTTCCTGAAATCATCAGGATTATTCTCCCGGATCTCACGAAGCAAAGGCATGTGCGAGAATTGGTCACGCTGAAGCAACCAATTCTTGGTCCACATACTCCTCGTCACTCTGTTCATGGACGGGTCTTGGGTCAAAGCTAAAAGCCCGACACCAATTCCGCGTACAGCACGAACTCGGCGACGAGTACGCACGGGAAACATCGCTCACAAGGTCACAAAAGGTCGGCTGGTCAGAACGGACAAACAGAAAGCACCGATAAACAGCAAGGCCTGAAAGAACGAAATGAATACCAGAAACGAGCAGACAATAAGCAGTGCAAATCAAAGCGTCCTATATCAAGATATAGGCCGCAATGACCAACAAATGCGAACTGACTACACGCACTAATAAACAGATACGCACGACAAGCACAAACTGAAGAGCAGTAACGATCTCAGAAAACTGAGAAGCGCGAATCTTAAGTCACCAAACATGTAGACTTCCCTTTTCTAGTCTCGTGGAAGACGACTTACGTCACGGCGTTCTTGCAGACCGGAAATTCCGACAACGTAGTCCGACCGTGTGTACGCAACACCAACATCGGACAAAGTACGACGGACAGGATCCAACCGACATGGTCCGCGGATAGTCCGACCGTGTGTATGGGGCTTTAGTGTATGGCGAAACATGTAGAGACTATTCAGATTTTGCATTTAGTTCTGTACATTTTGTGATTATGTTTATTATATGTATTCACTCTATATTATTTATTTATTAAATTAATATTTTCCTATAACTTTTGACTGTTATCTTCGCACTTTAAAAGTCCCAGCCAACTCTCTATTGTTCTAGATTACCTGATCATAAGCATATATTACTATAACATTTCTCAACCAGGGTTCCTTAAAGAGGTGGTCCACCCGATTTTTTTTTTAAAAAGTCAGCAGCTACAAATACTGCAGATGCTGACTTTTAATAAATGGACACTTACCTATTCCAGGTTCCAGCGATGTCGGCAGAAGATCGCTCGTCTCTCAGATGCCCCGCCACCATCCTCTGTCAGGGAATCAGGAAGTGAAGCTTGCGGCTTCACTGCCCGGTTCCCTACTGAGCATGCGCGAGTCACGCTGCGTGTCTTTATTGGTCCCCGTTGTGTCCTGGGACCTGTGTGTTTCCCAAGACACAACGGGAACCCTCGGATATGGGCGGGCATCCTCGGATAGGGGCGGGGCAGCTATTTCCGGAAGTGGGTGCAGATACCTGTATTATACAGGTATCTGCACCCCCCTCCCCCCTGAAAGGTGCCAATTGTGGCACCGGAGGGGGGGAGGTATTCGATAAGCGGAAGTTCCACTTTAGGGTGGAGCTCCGCTTTAAGCAGCAATCAATGAATTGATCTAAACTTACACTGACTATCGACATGGATGAGAATGGGACTGAGAATGTGCTACATGCAATTACATAGTTACATAGTTACATAGTATAAATAGGTAAATAGATCCAAGTAGGTGTAGATTTCATATATAAAATCACATAAAAATCAATAACTATAGAGTTTCTTCAGAAAAATCGCATAAAAGTCACATAAAATCGCATGAAAATCACATTTGAGAGATCATATAAAATCGTGAATGGGTGAATTAATGTGCATAGATAGGTGATAAAACCCAGATAAAATTAAGATTACAATAAAATTGCTTCAGTAGAATCGCATAAAAGTCACACATTAAAAATTGCATAAAAGAGTGAATATAAGTGAAGAAATACGAATTCACATATAAAATCTTAAATAATATTTCATCAAAATATTTCAGTGTCAGCAGAGCAATGTAGTGTGGGTAAATAATAAGGTGCAAAGAAAGTCCGTGGGGTGAACCCTTCCTCTATTAGGGCTATGGTGCAGGCTTCTGTGACACTGGTTGTGAATCCAAATTATAGTGAAAGGTATCGGTGCTGGTGGGTTTTTCTCCTCAGAGTTGTGACAGGTAACTGTGGGTGACTTCTGTTCTTCCGTGAGATATGGTACAGGTGTCCCCTTACCTTACCGCTGTAAGGTAACAGCGTATATATATATGTTGGGTCCCAGGGGGCCTCTGATTCCTTTGAATGGCGTCTCCCTTTGGTTCCAGATGTTATACGTCTCCTTAATGGCTGTCCCTTCTAACTCTGGTGCGGGTGTATGTACCTCACGGATGAGTAAAGAGGGGATACTCTATAGTGTAGTATGTTTTTGTAAAAGGTTTATTACAGATAATAGCAGAAAAAATAAGACTCACATTTCAGGTATTGAAGTACATGCATAGAAAAACGAGCATCGAGCTCGTACCTCACTTCCGGTATCTGTGTACGTCCCGACGCGTGTTCGTCACGGTCACGTGCCTTCATCACCCCTGTAATTATATTTGCCACAAATTATATGAAAAAGACACATGATGGTAGGACAAGAACATTATATTTTAAAAGAAACAACTTTAACAAACTGCGCTTTATACTTCATGACACAAAATGGGATCAATCAGCTCTGTGTTATTTGTGAGGTTTTTATTGGAATTTTCACAGTGTAAACAGTTTAAACTTTCCAAACAATTCAAACATTTCAAACATTTTAAAGATCTTAACCATAACTCACCAGCACAGTAGTTCTGACCAAGTCAGAGTAGCTAAGGTATCATAGTAATCAGAAAGTGATTAGAGAGATAAACATATGTCCTTCAATATTGCTGTTTGTATCAGCCTAGGGATTGTATAACTTGTACCATTCTGTCCAAGGGCTCCAAGTTTGTGTAGCTGATGGTAAGCGATTATGTGAGCTAGCAAACATTAATTCAAAGTTGGCGTGGGTGTTGATAGTTTGTATGACTTCCTTTAGTAAGGGGGATGCTTGCTGTTTCCAGTGGCGTGTAAGCACTAATCTTGCACTAATGAGAATGTGGGAAAGTACCGTTCTTATATCTCTAGGGTATGATTCAATAGTCAGGGAGAGAAGGGCAAGTTCCGGGGATAGTTTCACCTTGCATTTAAGAACCTGACTGGCAAGGCGGGACACCTCATGCCAATACCACGCGATCACTGGGCAGGACCACAGAGCATGGCACAAAGTCCCCACCTCTCCACAGAGGCGCCAGCATAGCGCCGAGTTTTGGGGTGCAAATTTCGCTATTCTGCTGGGTGTTAAATACCAACGAAGTGCTATCTTGTGTGAGTTTTCCCACAAGTTCACGCTTCTGGTTGAGGCAAAGGTCGCTGTAAAAGCTTTTTGCCACTGCTCTGGGGTGAATATTGTTCCTATATCTTTCTCCCAAGCTTCCATTGCTGACGTTTTTGTGAATATTTCTTTGTTACTCAGCATTTTATAAAATAAAGATATTCCTTTGGTTCTAGAGTGCTTGTTATTAAAGAATTGGACAATATTCCAAGGTAGTGCAATTTGGTTGTAAGGATTAGAGCGGAAGAAGTGGGAGATTTGGAGGTAGGAATATTGGTCCTGGGTGGTCAAGCCATATTCTATCTGTAGGGATCTGAAGGTTTTTAACGCTGGTCCAACCATCAGGTCCTCAATCAGTGCTATTCCCCTCTCTACCCAGTTTTCTATGCGTATGTCTGGTATAGATAGTTGGAGGCTTTGTAGTGGTGAAGGTACATTCACCGTTTTTGTTTGTAGGAATATGGACTCCACTAATACCTCCCATGCCTTGATAGTCGCTACTATAGGGGGGGATAAATTCTTGTCTTTTAGTATCCCTTGTTTAGGTTGAAAAAGTAGGTGGTAAAGGTTATGCGTTCGGATCTGGGCCTGTTCAGTTTCAGTCCATCTATTACTGTCTGAAGTGGGGAACCATGCTTTTAGTTGTGAGAGGATGGTGGCCAGATAGTAGTCTTTTAGTTTGACTAGTCCCACTCCCCCCACCTTTCTAGCTGTGACGAGATGTGATTGTGCACATCTTGCCCGTTTCCCTTGCCAAAGAAAATGATTGATGATAGAGTGTGCCGTGTTAAAGAAGGAGTTCGGTATTGGGATTGGGAGGGTTCGGAATAGGTATATTAACTGAGGTAGTATGTTCATCTTAAAGGCCGCCATCCTTCCAGTCCAGGATAGCTCTACTTTCCCTAGTGTTTGTAGGTTGTTTTTTAATCTTTCAAGGAACGGTAAGTAGTTAGACTTGTAGAGATCCCCTGTTCTAGGTGTTAGGGTGATACCCAAGTACTTTATTCCCATTTTTTCCCATGTGTATGGGTACATAGCATCAAGTCTCTGTTGTATCAAGTGCGGCACATTTTGACCAAGAATATAGGATTTCGTCTCGTTCACTCTGTAGTAGGATAAGTTACTGAACATTTGCAATGTAAGGTGTATTGAAGCCAGGGATTTTTCCACTTCTGTGACCATTAGTATGACATCATCCGCAAACAAACTGATCGTATGCGTTGAGTCGTTCATTTTGATCCCCTTTATGTGGGGATGATTGCGAATTTGGCACGCCAGGGGCTCCATGAGTAGGTTAAATATTAAAGGTGACAATGGGCACCCCTGGCGCGTCCCATTCGTGATATCAAATGAGTTTGAAAGTACCCCTGAGGTGAAGACCTGGGCTGAAGGGGTTGTGTATAAGGCTAGGATTGATGAAAGAATTGGACCTGCAAATCCAAATGTCGTCAGGGTCTGGGTTAGGTATCCCCAGTGCACACGGTTGAACGCCTTCTCTGCGTCCAGCGCAAGAAGCAGAGAAGGCGTTCCAGTGCTGTTAGTGCTGTGGATAATATTGATCAACCTCCTAGTGGCGTCCGAGGTTTGACGTCCTCGGGTGAATCCCGATTGGTCAGGGTGAATAAGTGTGGGAAGGATGTCAGTTAGTCTTTGGGCTATTATTTTGGCATATATTTTTAAATCATTATTTAGTAATGAAATCGGTCTAAAGTTTTGTGCGGTGGAGGGATCTTTCCCTGGCTTCGGTAGGGTTATAATCAAGGCTCTAAGCATCTCTGGGGGAAAGGAGGCAGAGGCAGTAGCATCATTAAAAACCCGCTGGAGGTGTGGAGCTAATATGTGATTGAATGACTTGTAGTATTCTCCCACGAAGCCGTCAGGGCCGGGGGATTTATTGGCTGGCAAAGAGGCTATTGTTTTGGTGATCTCTGATATGCTAAAGGGGAGATTCAACTGTTGACGTTGATCTTCTGTCAGTTGTGGCAAGGGCAGTTTGGTGAGGAAATTGGAGATTTCCTCTGTAGTAGGCTGTGGGGTTGTTGGGTCTTCCTTCAGGTTATATAAGGATTTGTAGTACTCAGCGAAGGCATTTGCGATATCTTTGGGATGGAATTGTTTAATTTTGGATGCCGGGTGCACTATAAAAGGGATTTTGGTTTTGTACCTGTGTCCCTGTATTCTACGGGCCAGAAATTTCCCAGCTCTGTTGTCGCTGGAGTAGTATTGTAGTTTCAGTCTTCTGGAAGACTTTTCAAAGTCCCCCAGAAGACTCATCCTGAGATCATGTCTCAGTTTTGATAATTTTTCTGTGAGAGCAATTGTAGGGGTTTGTTTGTTTTGGGTTTCGAGTGAATGAATATTCTCAGTGAGTTCTGTTATATGTCTCTGCCTCTGCCTCTTCAATCCAGCCCCTATTTTGATAAACATTCCCCTCATATACGCTTTGTGAGCGTTCCATAAAGTGGTATGGTTAGTTACAGAATTAACATTCAATTCGAAGTACTCTATTAGGTGTTTCTCTAGTAAGTCCTTAGTGTCTCTTCTCTGGAGGATGTAAGGGTTGGCTCTCCACACTGGATTAAGTCCCGGGGACAGTGCGTCTGTTATGGTGAAGGACACAGATGCGTGATCTGACCACGTGATCTCATTGATCTTGGATTCTTTGGTGCGTACTAAGACATTGTGGTCAACTAGGAAGAGATCTATTCTTGAATAAGATCTGTGTGCTGCAGAAAAATAGGTAAAGTCCTTCTCTCCGGCGTGACAACAGCGCCAGACGTCAAATAAATTGTGCTTATAGATAGTGTCCTGCATAGCTGGGCCTGTGCGGTTAGGAATGGTCGTAGAGTCCATGGCCCTGTCCGGGACCATATTGAAGTCACCGCACAGCACCAGGGACCCCCGCTTGAGAGCGTCGACTTTCTTTAGGAGTTTGTTTAGGAACTTCAGCTGGTGGGAATTGGGTGCGTAGACATTTACTATCGTGTACTGCTTGGAGTTGATGTCGCAAATTAAAATGTGGTATCTGCCGTTGGGGTCTTTGTGTTCTTCATGTAGCTGAAATGCTACTGAGTCTTTAATGGCAGTGAGGACCCCTCTCTTTTTAGTATCTGCACTTGAGGTGAAGATGAAGGGATAGCTTCGGTGTAAGCATTTGGGTTGAGCATTGGTGGAAAAATGCGTCTCCTGCGCACAGATGATATCTGCATTGTGTTTTGTAGCCTCATTCCAGAGTGACCTCCTTTTGGCTGGATGATTGAGGCCTTTTGTGTTAATGGACAGAAAGGTCACTCCCATGAGGAATTGGTGTGTATGAATTGAGGTAGCTTCCACTTAATATCTGGCTCTGTCCAAGAAGCGCGCCGCCCCTCTTTGAGGAGGGTGGCATGGTTCTGGAGGGATCTGTAGAGTGCGTGGTGTAGAGTGCTTGTACTCACGGTTGGTAGTGAAGTCCTGGGTTTTGAGGTAGTCACGCATTTTTCCAGATGTCTTGTTGCGGCTTGGTCTTGAAAAGTCTTTGTATGGCGGATTCCTGGATCAGTTGTAGAGAGTTGAGGGAGTCCCTGGAAGAATGGCTGATTGGTGCTTCGAAGGGTGTGCTGGTAGGTAACGAAAAGAAATAAAGAGAAAACAAACAAAAAACAACAAGAGCTTCGCCAGAAGCGAGCTGGTGTGCAAAACCGTTTTTTCTTGCCTCTAGTCTGGTGAGGCATTTTGGTTGCAATGCAACTGTTCAATAAACTGAGAATTGAATGCATCTAAGTGCAATTCAAATGCTGTAGGGGTCAAGTTCGTGAGATTGTGGGTGGACCGTCAGGTTGACGGGACTGACGCTTACCCATGAGGATATGACACTCTTTCAGGTATGCCTCCTGGAGTTCCTTGCAGGTGCTGCTTTCCACTCCTCTGCAATCTGTTGGGGTTTCCTGCTGTGTGTGGAGTTATTTTCAGTTTCCGGAATAATATGCCATTCCTTTAGGAGTGCTAATCCTTTCTCCAAAGTGTGTACAATGAAGTTTTTGCCGTCTTTAGTGATAGTGATGTTTGTGGGGAAGCCCCATCTGTAGGTGATCTGGTGGTTTCTTAGGGCTTTGGTTATTGTGACTAGGCTTCTCCTTTTTTTCAGGGTGTATTGGGAGAGATCTGCATAAAATTGTAGATGCTGGTATTGGGGGGGGATGGTGTCTCTCTTACGCATGGTTGCCATAAGTTGCTCCTTAGCATGGTAGAAATGGAGCCTCAGTATCACATCCCTTGGGGTCTGGTCAGGGAGATAGGACGGTTTAGGGAGGCGGTGGATTCTATCTATAGTGATCTCCAGTACTGTTAGTGTGGGGATGAGTTCAGTAAACAATGTTGTTGCATAGGCCTTAAGGTCATTTTGCAGTACTGTTTCCGAAATTCCTCTGATCTTCATGTTGTTCCTCCTACTTCTATCTTCCAAATCTGCCAGTTTAGCCTGCAGGGTTTCTATCTCCCCCTCGTTCTCCTCTTGTGCATCTACAATGTCGTTGATAGTAGTGGCATACTCCCCCATTTTACATTCTATGTGGTCTACTCTAGCCTCCACTTCTTGTATATCCGTGTTGAATTTGTTCATACAAGACATCATGTCTGCTTGTATGGTGCTGCGGAGGGAGAGCAGCATGTCTTTGAGGACTGTGTCCAAGACTGGCTGGTTGTTTGTGGGGAAGGATTCTATGCGCTCCGGCAGCTCTCTGGTGTCATCCCCAGAGTCTGCCTCGTGTCTGCTCCCCGGACTGCATCCAAAGCCATCCAGCCTGAATTTTGCTTTGGCCGGGCTGGTCGCTTGCGGGGTATCAGGACTGGCTTGTGTGCTTTTTGGGGATATATCTCTATTGTGGTGGGTGGCTGATGGGGAAGGAGGAGGACGGGGCCTGGTGTTCAGGGCCGGTGTGGATGTGGCGGCGGCGCCATCTTGCCTACCTCCGTCCTGCCGGTAAGAGAAAAATTCTGTCATTTTCTGCGGTTTCCGTTCCTCCTTCCTCTTTTTGGTCATAGCCGGTCGGTTGCTGGAGTGTCCGGTGATGGTTGTGAGCTGTTAGGTAGCTCAGGGCAGTCGTTTTGAGCCGTTTTGGGTCCCGTCTCTGAGGAGCTCCGGTCTCAAGCGGCCATCACAGTCCGCGGCTAGCCACGCCCCCACAAAAACATGATATACTTACCTGCTCTGTGCAATGGACCCTTATTTTCTTAGGTCTCCCACCGGCACTCCTGGCTCCTCCTCTTCATGGTGTTCCACCATTTTCACTTTCCAAACCTATCCTAGAAGTTTCATGCATTTCGGTGTTCCACAAAGCAAACTAGGGACATTAAGCTTGTTTTTTGGGGAACTTAATGTGGCTTAACATACAAAGAAGACCTTAAATGTGTCCCACAAACTTCACACAATAGAAGACCCTATCCATGCCAACATAGTCTGAACAATTCAGCTCATTTGGTAAATCACTCCAAAAGTTATTCACAATAAGCTATATTTTACAATGCTAAAATATTTAATGTGAACAGCTTAATGTAAAAAGAGCTTAATGTACCATAATGTGCCTAAACCTCAATCAATTGTCTTTAGCAGCCTAAGTTCTCAACTTCCCAAACCTATACTAGAAGTTTCATGCATTTCAGTGTTCCACAAGGCAAACTAGGGATATTAAGCTTGTTTTTTAGGGAGCTTAATGTGGCTTAACGTCCCTACACTCCTCTTGAGTGCGTTCGTCATATATCACTTCCTCTCAGTCTGGATATAGGTATAAGATATTCCAACCGCTCCCAAGCACCAAACGAGACAACACTTGCTTGGTGCCAACATGGACTGAACTTTATTACAAAGACAAGCTAACATTTATACAGAGTAGAAGAGGAGATCCCCCCTCCCTCTCATATTACTCTAACAATACACCTGTAACAACTTAACATAAACTAATTAGCTAATTCCTTTAAGCAGCCGATGTGACTCAGGATTTCACTACAGGCCAGACTTCTTGTCACCGAGATAAACACAGTTGATTATAAATTATCATAATTACAACCACACAACATTTCATCACAATAGCAGGAGACCACCAGTAACAGACGGAGCGTCTCCTGCATTGTGCAGAGGACAATGGGATCAGCCAACTCAATTAACATCTTGAGTTCATGACACTAGCATCTGAGAGTGTATGTCCCAACAGCATGAGACACACACATTATATATATATATACACATATATACAGCATTGAATCTGACTGGGGTTCTCCTTCACCCTGTGCCCCTTAAAATCCAGGGCCCATAATCGGTGGGCAGGAGGCTCGTAGTTAGTCCTCTCAAAAAGCCTGTGTCCCGGCTAGGTCTGTCACATTTCTCCCCTTTCGGCAGGAGACTAACACAGGAGGAGACCCCAGACGGGTTGACTCCGAAGTTAGTCCATAGTTCCAGTCCTCTAATGCCTGTACCCACACAGTACCCCAAACAAATTGTTTCAAACAGAGCACTACTCACCCAGCCAACCTCTGCCTCTCTCATAGAACATATCTGCCGCTGGGGAGAGGCCTGGACTGGTCCTTCTCCCTGGAGTCTTTTCAGCCGCTGGAGAGAAGACAGGGTGACTGGGCTCAGTCCATCATGCTGTTGGGGATCTGGGCCGACCGCCCAGCATCCCTGGAGTATACAAGTGGGGACTGAAGTCCCATCCACCGATATCAGCTCAAGCTGCAGTTGTGAAGTGCAGATTGCATCCTCTCCTTGGGTCCTGAGCTGCTGCTCGGGAGTGACCACCACCTCCTCACCCTGGGCCTCCAGAACTGCCACAAGTGTGGGGCAGAGGTCTTGGACCCTCTGTCCGGTTGCCAGCACTTTAGCTGGGTTGGTGTTATCATTCTGGGGCGCCGTCTGCTGCTGGACAGTGTGACCGATTGCCCCAGCTTCTTGAAGCTGTAGAGACACTGTAGGTGCTAGGCAGAGGCCAGCGGTGCTCTGCCCTGTTGCCAGTGATTCAGCTGGGAGTAGCAGCTTCACTACATCAGCTTGTCTCCGGAGAGAGGGGCCAACTGCCCCGGCTTCCTGGAACTCCACAGATACTGCTGTTGGTGCTGGGCAGAGCTCAGTGAAGTTTGGCCCTAATACCAGCTCTTCTGATGGAGGCTCATCAGGCTGTTTTTCCTCAGCAGAAAAGTCTATTAAATCCCCTGTCTCTACAACTGATGTCTGGGGATAGAGGTTCATCATCTGTCCGTGGGACCTAGAAGATGCCATCAGTGCTGGGCAGAGGTTAGCAGAGCTCTGCCCTGTTGTCAGCACTTCAGCTTTGGGGATGGAAATCTCCAGATTTTCCACTGCCGATTCTCTGGCATGCTGCTGGACAGGCACATTCCTCCATCCAAGATCATCCCATGCAGAAACAGGATCATCAAGGTCAGTCAGCACTTGCTGCATCCGCCATAAGACCTCCGCGTCCATAGCTGCAGGGGCAGGTTGGCAAAGCACACTGTTACTCTGCCACATTGCTGACTCTTCAGACAGGATTTCCGAGTTGTCCATTGGCATTTCCTTATAGTCCCAGGCAAAGGGAGCCCAGCCCTGGCACTGAGCAGAGTCTAGCAGCCGTCTGTAGGCGATCTCCAGCTCCCATTCCTGATCGGCCAGAAACTCCAAATCTTCAAGTGCCCAGTGCACTTCCGAGATGTTCAGTAGCCCTTTTCTGAAATCCATGATTTCATCCAACCGCCACTCCAAATCACTCCCAAAGTTAGAGTCCCCTGTCAGCTTCACATACAACAGTCCCAGGCCGCCGTAGCTTAAGCCTTCCGTTGGGCTGTCATCTGCTATCCAAGGGCATGCTTGGGATACATGCCACCGGAGGGCTCTGTAACTCTCATCCAGCTTCATCTCTGCCCAGATCAGCCTGCTTAATTCAGCTGTCTGCTCCTTGTGCGGTTTTTCTCCCAAAAACAGCACCCGCAATCCATACTGCGACCAGTACCTTTCCTGGATGGAGGGGAGAACTTTTCCCTGGTGACGCCGCTCACAGGCTAGCGCTTCCTTCCAGAGTTCGCAGCGAATAGAATCAAACCATCCCAGCAGGACCTGCTCTGATACTGGTCCTCTGTGCTGTAGCTGCATCTCTCGCAACCTCCTCCTGAATTCCTCTTCCATGGCGGCTGGTATCTGTACCTCTCCTCCTCTCCTGCTATCCGGACCTTGGATCCAGGTGGAGGTTTGGATGTCCCAGACTGCAGGAAGCATGATCCCACTGCTTGCCAACAATGTGACGGAACGTCCCTACACTCCTCTTGAGTGCGTTTGTCATATATCACTTCCTCTCAGTCTGGATATAGGTATAAGATATTCCAACCGCTCCCAAGCACCAAACGAGACAACACTTGCTTGGTGCCAACATGGACTGAGTCTTTATTACAAAGCCAAGCTCACATTTATACAGAGTAGAGGAGGTCCCCCCTCCCTCTCATATTACTCTAACAATACACCTGTAACAACTTAACATAAACTAATTAGCTAATTCCTTTAAGCAGCCGATGTGACTCAGGATTTCACTACAAGTCAGACTTGTGGTCACCGAGATAAACACAGTTGATTATAAATTATCATAATTACAACCACACAACATCTCATCACAATAGCAGGAGACCACCAGTAACAGACGGAGCGTCTCCTGCATTGTGCAGAGGACAATGGGATCAGCTAACTCAATTAACATGTTGAGTTCATGACACTAGCATCTGAGAGTGTATGTCCCAACAGCATGAGACACACACATATATATATATATATATATATATATATATATACACATATATACAGCATTGAATCTGACTGGGGTTCTCCTTCACCCTGTGCCCCTTAAAATCCAGGGCCCATAATCGGTGGGCAGGAGGCTCGTAGTTAGTCCTCTCAAAAAGCCTGTGTCCCGGCTAGGTCTGTCACAAATAGAGCTTTCTTTTGGTGGTAATTGATCACCTCTGCAGTTTAGGCCGATACGTATTCTTCTACTAAATATTTTTGGTAAAATTTTTGGTAAAAAAAATCGCAATAAGCGTATATTGATTTGGTTTGCACAAAAGTTATAGCGTCTACAAATAGGGGATAGATTAATAGCATTTTTATTATTTTATTTTTTTAACTAGTAATGGCGGCGATCTGCGATTTTTATCGTGACTGTGATATTGCGGCAGACATATTGGACACTAAATTCACATTTATACAGCGATCCGTGCTATAAAAATGCATTGATTACTGTATAAATGTGACTGTCAGGGAAGAGGTTATGTTCCCTGGGAGTGATTCTAACTTTAGGGGGAGGGGAATCACAAGGAGAGGAGACCGATCAGTGTTTCTCTGTACGGAGAACACACCATTGGCTCCTCTCCTCTGACAGGACCATGGATCTGTGTGATTACACACACAGATCCATGGTCCCGCTGTGTTACCGGGCAATCGCGGGTGCCCGGCGGACATCGCGGCCACTGGGAATGCGCATCAGGTGCCCAATGACACGGAGGGGGCACATGCTGCCGGCGGTGCTCGCGTGCTTCCTGGAGGGCCAGGAAGGGGAGGGAGAATATGACGCCCTCCCGCCCTGAGAGCTGCGCCGCCTGGCCGTCAATTGACACCTGTCGGTTGCATAGTGGTTAAGGGGAACCCCGATTTAAAATGTAAAAAAAATTGCGTGGGGGTCCCCCTAAAACCCATACCAGGCCCTTCAGGTCTGGTATGGGTTTTAAGGGGAACCCTGCTCCAAAATAAAAAAAAATGGCGTAGGGGTCCCCCCAAAATCCTTACCAGACCCTTATCTGAGCACGCAACCTGGCAGGCAGCAGGAAAAGAGGGTGCCGAGAGAGAGCCCCCCTCCTGAACCGTACCAGGCCACATGCCCTCAACTTGGGGAGGGGGCTTTGGGGTAGCCCCCCAAAGCACCTTGTCCTCATGTTGAGGGGGACAAGGGCCTCATCCCCACAACCCTTGCCCGGTGGTTGTGGGGGTCTGTGGGTGGTGGGCTTATTGGAATCTGGAAGCCCCCTTTAACAAGGGGACCCCCAGATCCTGGCCTCCCCCCTGTGTGAAATGGTAACGGGGTACAAATGTACCCCTACCATTTCACAAAAAAAGTGTCAAAATGTTAAAAACGACAAAACACATCTTGGGACAAGTCCTTTATTAAAAAATAAAAATGTGCCATGATGTCCATTTATCTTCTGTTATCACGCCGTGACGGACAAAAAAAAAAAGAAAAATTTGCAACGGATCCTCCTCCATGGGAGGCTCCCGCCATCTGACGCTTCTTCGCTTGTGACAGTTCTTATATAACTGAGGGCAGGGCCACCCAGTGACGTAACCGTGTGACCCCGCCCCCTCTGATGCCACGGGGACTTCCCCATGGCTTCCCTGTGGCATCAGAGGGGGCGGGGCCACCGGTTACGTCACTGGGTGGCCCCGCCCTCAGTTATATAAGGGAGTTATATATTAATGGACTGGGGGGATCCCATGCTCTTTTTGTTCAATGAATTTTATCTATATTGCCGAGACTCGACAATTCATTACACCCGCGATCAGTTTTAAATGACAATTTTTCCTTTAGAAATTTCATTTTGCTGTGGTACTGTTCTAAACACGGGAAAATTGTGCCACTTTACAGGCATACTATAGACACCCCCCAGGCACAATATTTAAAGGAATATTTCATTTTTATTGTTTCACTTTAAGCATTGAAAAAATCACTGCTCCCGAAAAAAATGGCCATTTAAAAAAAAAAAATTGATACATGTCCCCTGGGCAGGACCCAGGTCCCCAAACACTTTTTATGACAATAACTTGCATATAAGCCTTTAAAATCAGCACTTGATTATTCATGTTCCTGTGGTATAGTCTTTAAAGGTGTTCGTGTGTTCTGCCAAATTTTTTGCCTGTTTGCATGTTCTGCTGCGAACCGAATAGGAGGGTGTTCGGCTCATCTCTACTAGACAAGCCCAAAAACATGTCATCAGTGTACACAGGGTGTATCTAGTACATCCAGTCCTTCTGCTCTGCTGCTGAGACCCTTCCCTGCCTCAGTACCCAACAATTCATCAGGAGCTGTCAAAAAAAGAAGCAGTCTGGCAAAGTTTATCAACAACCACATCACAGAAAGGTACATTGAGACATTGTATCAATTGTAATTTTCTGTGTTTTGCATCTACAGATCAGTTTGTCTCATTCTTTGTCCTTGAAGTTATTCCCCAACAAGAAAGGGGAGGTGACTTTGATAAAAAAAGATCCTCCAACAAGAAGCTAAGTGGATCTATAATCGAAAAGCAACTAGCCCACCAGGAATGAACACAGCATTATCCTTTAAACCTTTTTTTATAAGGAATTTACCATTCAGGAAGTACTTAGATTGGCCACTATTTCTTAAAAATCTGATCACCTCCATATATATTATAACCTCTCCTATATGACATTTCAACTCACTGTTGTCATATTTTATTCCTCCTTTTTCATAGTTTATTTTTCATTATTATTAGGTTGTTTTCTCTACGAGAGTCATTTATTCCAACAGTACTAACTATTTGGCTGACTATTTGTGACTGTCTAATAGCATCATTGAGAGCGGGTTGATTCTCTATCTATGATGGTTACTTGATGTGGCGTTCGGGTGCCCCTGGTGGACGAGGAGGTTTCTTTCTCCTCGGTTCCCATCTGCTAATTACATTCTGGTGGGTGGCGCTTGCGCCTTGAGCCCTGTGACGGAACGTCCTTACACTCGGCTTGAGGGCTTCCGTCAGTATACCGCTTCCTAAGTCCTGGAACATGAGTCCAATGGATCTGGCTATAAGAACCCCCAAGAACTAGACAACACCAGTCTTGGAGTACGTCAAGAATAACTTTTATTTGAGATGTCACACAAATATATACAGCCGGATGACTAAAACATAACCTAATTAGCATGAGCTAATTATCTAATCATTGACCCAGACTAGTTGACTGTGAAAAGACTTTTCAGGGTAAGACTTTAAGGCTCCTAGCTCATTGAATGACTATTCAAGACATATTACCATAAACATCAATACAGGGTTAATTAGCACAACAACATTGTGGAATATTCAAGCCAGACTAAACTCATTTACACAACAGACAGGTGGCTGGAGTTGATGACATTAGCATCTGACAGCTTGTGTCCTAACAGTATGATTCAGTCTATTGCTGATATGGCATATACATATCCAGAGTCTATGTGTCTTGGGGGGCCAGCATGGACCTGAATCCAAGTAAAAGCAGCTCAGCGGTCCCCAGGCCTACAGCTCACAAACAGCACCGTTCCAATTCAGTGGTCTTGGTGACACCAAAGTGTCCAGCAAGCTTGTGATCATGGCACAATGCAACCCAGGACCGGGAGTGGGTAAGAGGCCACTGGAAGCCGCCTTCAGTCTTCCTGGTAAGTTTCCAGGGGCAAGGATAGTGTTGGAGGGGAAAGTGCTCCTAGCTCATAAAACGAGAGAAAAATGAATGTTTTAACAGTTTTTAAGTACTCAAGAGATCAGGAATTGGGTGAATATAGCATTAGGGCGGTCTTTATGGCCATAAACATTTCCAATACAGGGTTCGGGACAAGATTAGCACAACACTCGAACATGCTTTGTGGAATAGCCCTTTCAAGCCAGACTGAAATGGGCGTCACTACGAGAATCATTTACACAACACTGGACAGGTGGCTGGAGTTGATGACATTACTTTTCTGCCTTGGATAAAGGCCATCTGGCTGCTCTAGGGAGGAAGAGAAAATTAGTATGCTGATGTGTCCCGAAGCACATCATTTATGAAGGACCAACAGAGTATGACGGGCAGTCTATTGCTGATAGGTTCATCGAAGGCAAATATGCCGTCTTCCACATATCCAGAGTCTAGGTACCAGGGGAAGCGGGTGGTGTGTCTTAGGCACGGTAGTCCACACAGGGGGTCCTTCTTCTCTACAAAAAATATTCCTGCCAGGACGTGGCACCCTTTTTTGGACCTGAATGGAAAGACCCTACCGAAAGGATATCTTGGCCCCCCCAGGGGATCCCTTAGCCTACAGCTCACTGAGAACTGTGTGCAGCGGGGCAGTCTCCTGAGCACCGTTCCATCCCCCAAATGTTGGAGCGCGGTCAATTTGGATGTTAGGTTATGAGGGAATTCAGGGTTGGGGTACCCCCTCTGTCTGATGAGGACATGGTGTTCGAGGGCCTGTTCCAGTCGGAGTCTTGAACGTAAGGCGGCCTCCGCTCCGCAGTGGTTGAGAGTTGGGGGTCCTCATAAAGCTGCGCCATGGCATCAAAAAAAGGTGGAGAGAATGGTCAATGCTGCATCCTTTTGTTCCACGAGACGGTGGGCCCAGATTTGGGGATCCCCAGTCAATAGGGCTATCACAAAACCCACCTTGGTGGTCTCTAAAGAGAAAGTCCTGGGTTGCAGGGCAAAATGGAGTTCACAAGAGTTACGGAAAGTTCTGAAGCTACCACGGGCACCCGTAAATTTCTCTGGGGTAGGTACCTTGGGCTCAGGTGGTAGCATCACTATAGTCTGGGTAGGTGCAGGCCCCGTTGGGGGTATTGCTGGGTGAGGAGTTCCTTGGGTACTGGATGGACCAGACAGGGCCAGTACCCGTTCCTCCAGCCGGGTGTAACCCTGCTGGAGGTTCTTCACCGCTTCGGTCAGACCTGCCAGGTGTTGGCATAGCCCCTCCATGGCGGGGGCTCCCTGCTCGGGCTCAGACATGGCTGTCTGCTACTGTCACGTACCTGGTGGTGCGAGCCCGAGATTGCAGGGAGAGGCCTCCCTTGCGTCTCCCACTCCTGGTCCCCTGGTGTGGGAACAGGAGAGACAGGAGTGAGGAGGAGCACGGGTGCCTGGCAGGATCAACAGACCGGTGGGAAGGGAACAGGTTAGCTGAGCAGGCAGGATCTCTGAGAAGCAGGTTCACAGGTAAAACTGGATAGCAGAGCTGGCAGGATCACAGGAAGCAGGCTCACAGGGTAAACTGGATAGCAGAGCTGGCAGGATCACAGGAAGCAGGCTCACAGGTAAACTGGATAGCGGAGCTGGTAGGATCACAGGAAGCAGGCTCACAGGTAAACTGGATAGCGGAGCTGGCAGGATCACAGGAAGCAGGCTCACAGGTAAACTGGATAGCGGAGCTGGCAGGATCACAGGAAGCAGGCTCACAGGTAAACTGGATAGCGGAGCTGGTAGGATCACAGGAAGCAGGCTCACAGGTAAACTGGATAGCGGAGATGGCAGGATCACAGGAAGCAGGCTCACAGGTAAACTGGATTGCGGAGCTGGCAGGATCACAGGAAGCAGGCTCACAGGTAAACTGGATAGCGGAGCTGGCAGGATCACAGGAGCAGGCTCACAGGTAAACTGGATAGCGGAGCTGGTAGGATCACAGGAAGCAGGCTCACAGGTAAACTGGATAGCGGAGCTGGCAGGATCACAGGAAGCAGGCTCACAGGTAAACTGGATAGCAGAGCTGGCAGGATCACAGGAAGCAGGCTCACAGGTAAACTGGATAGCGGAGCTGGCAGGATCACAGGAAGCAGGCTCACAGGTAAACTGGATAGCAGAGCTGGCAGGAACCGGACAATGGCTTGGCAAACAGGTTCACAGGTAAGCTTGGATAGCAGAGCTGACAGGAACTGGACAATGGCTTGGCAAACAGGTTCACAGGTAAGCTTGGATAGCAGAGCTGACAGGAACTGGACAATGGCTTGGCAAACAGGTTCACAGGTAAGCTTGGATAGCAGAGCTGACAGGACTGGACAATGGCTTGGCAAACAGGTTCACAGGTAAGCTTGGATAGCAGAGCTGACAGGAACTGGACAATGGCTGGAACCAACAGGTGAACAGGCTCGTTACAGAGGGTCAGCCTGCAGACTGGACAAGGCTGAACAAGGAACCAAAGTTCATCAAAAGTCAGGTAATAGATCTGAACCAGGGCAGGGTACAATGGATCAGGCAGGAGGATGGTCACTGGAAGCCGGGGTCGGGTACAGGCAGAAAGCAGGATGTCTTAATGGCAAGCCGGGTCAAAGGAACAGCACCGTTCCCCCAAATGCCAAGGCCCATAATTGCAAGGCAAGAGGCTCGCATTCAGTCCCCTCCAACAGCCTCTGTCCCGGCTAGGTCTGTCACAAGCCCTATATCAGCTGTCTATATTTTGGCTGGGGGCTTCATGCGCACGCGCATCTCAAGGGGCACCCGCACTGGATGTGATGTCAGTGAGCCATTTCCAGTTCATCACTTCCGGTGGGACCGTATATAAGGCAGTAAGGGACTGGCTCAGCTACCAGGATGCAAATTACGGCGACGGTGAGGGATCTTCTTACTTTGGTTGTTTTACATGTTATCTTTATATTGTTAATTGAATATATAGGAAGCTAGCCAAGTATGTTCACAACCAGCAGTCTCACATTTAGTGGCCAGTTATAAAATAATAGCTTCAGTCTTGTTTATGACCCATGCTATAGCCCTATATGCTATATTTTAAATACATGGGGACACTGAATGGTTATCTATATGATAACCGCTCTTGTCCCTCTGTGTTGCATAATATGATTCTAAGTGCTATGCACATTAATCTATCTGGGGCTTAACCCATATGGTTGTATGTTTCATCCATATTAATACGTGCCATTGTGCTAACATGCTGCTAATACTGCCACATGTTTTGGGATTGTAAAATATAGCTTAATGTAAATAATTTTTGTTGTGATTTACCAAATGATCAAAAATGTTCTGAATATGTTAACATAGACAGAGTCTTCTATTGTGTGACGTTTGGGGGAAATTGGTTAACATTTAAGCTCTTTTTTGTACTTTAAGCCGCATTAAGCTCCCACAAAAAACAAGCTTAATGTCCATAGTTTGCCTTGTGGAACTTCAAAATGCATGAAACTTCTAGGATAGGTTTGAAGAGTTAAAAACTTAGGCTGTGAAAAGTTTCAGGGCAATTGATTAAGGTTTAAGCACTTTATTACATGTTAAGCTACATTAAGACATTTTCACATTAAATGTTTTAGTATGTCCCCTAGAATGCTACTACAAATGTTTGTATTCCTGTCCATGTTGAATTATAATATAATATTGAAAATATGAAAATATGACTGATCATGCCAAAAAACTGTCTTTTATTCAAGGATAGCAATCACATGAAGCCATTTATTATCACATCGTTTTTTGGATCCTTTTTAAAATCATAATGATAACAGAAATCACCCAAATGGCCCGGACAAAAGCTTACATACCCTGGAATGTTTGACCTTGGTACAGACACAGAAGGTTGCACACAAAGGTTAAAATGGCAATTAAAAGTTAATTTCCCACACCAAGTGGGAGGAGGATGTCGTCTATGCCCAGCCAAGACCCGAGGTTGTCTTGTGGGCCCATTATATAGACGACATCCTCCTCCTATGGAATGGTGGTGAGGCAGAGCTTGCCAGCTTCATGTGCCACTTAAATTCTAATAATAGAGGAATACATCTCAGCTATGAGGCCAGTATGGAGAGCATACACTTCTTAGATCTTTCTATTACAGTGGGTTGAGATAAGTTCATCACCTCTACATATTTTAAACCCACGGACCGTAATTCTTTTATTCCAAAGGACAGCTTTCATCATACATCCTGGCTGAAGTCGGTACCGAAAAGCCAATATCTTAGACTCAAGCGCAATTGTACAAATCAGGACACCTTTCTTTTACAATCAGAAGTCCTTACCAAACGGTTCCTAGCTAAGGGATATACATCCGATTTTCTTAGAGATACTCTCAATACTGTGGATAGGACTGATAGGGATACCTTGCTGATTGATCGGCCATCAAACCAGAAGAAAGACTCCTACCAGAGTCCGTTTATCACCAACTACTCTTGTCAACATTCCAGAGTTAAGCACATTGTTAGTAAACTCTGGCACATTTTGAAGAGCGATAAAGTACTAAAGACCTTTCTTCCTGATAGGCCTGTCTTCAGAGGAGCTCCTTCTTTGAAGGACAAATTGGCCCCTAACATTTTGAATCCACCAACCGTGAAAATTAGCTTTTTCTCTACACTTACTGGCTATTATCAGTGCAGACGATGTCAAGTCTGTACTCTTAACCGATGTAGAACCAGAAGAACTCTTGCCTTCACGTCAACATGTACCTCACAAAGTCATGCCATAGAACCTTTCATCACATGTTCCACTGCTGGTGTTGTTTATCTGCTCCAATGCCCATGTGGGCTTCAGTATGTGGGCCGGACGAAAAGACCACTTCAAGTGCGTCTTAACGAGCATATAAACAATATCCGCAGAGGGTTCACAAAACACTCAGTGTCCAAACACTACCTCTTAGTCCACAATAGAGACCCTAGTAATACCATCTTTCTGGGTATTGATAAATTCAAAGCACATTGGAGAGGTAGTGGTCTCGTTAAGAGTATTTCCAAGTTGGAAATGGCTTGGGTGCATAAAATCAAAAGCTATACCCCCTTTGGACTCAATATTGACGTCGATATAAATTGCTTTATCGACAATTCCTAGCAACCTCGTCTCCTTAGTGTTTCTGTCTTTAAGTCTGATTAAGATAGACTGTAAAAAAACATTTTTTTAGAAAAATTTTTTTTTTTTTCTTTAGATTTTTTTTTACAATTTTTTAACATTTTGGTAAAAAAAAAAAAACTTTTTTATTTGTATTAATTTGCCATTCGGTGTGAATCTCTGACGTTAGGAGAGGATTGTTTAGATACAGTCCCACCTTGACAGTCAGGGCACAACATTTACATTCTATTTAACAGAATAGATACCAAATTGGTTTGGTGTCCCTATATACTATATCAATATTTTGGATAGATATTGGAAGATACTACAGGACTACGTCCATTATTATGGCAAAAGTAAGTTGTGTTTGCGATTTAAACGTTGTAAACGCAATTTTTTGTCCTTTTTGAATATCATTCCAATCTTGGAGATTTAATAACGGCCAGTGCCTTTTTTAGTTGCTGGTTGTGTAGGTATAACAGCAGACAATGTTTGGTTTTACATATATGTCCCTTTTTGACTATTTCCAACCTGCCAAGTATGGGCTTGCAGCCCTTCCCACACTATTGTAGTCTGGATAGAGTGGTTCACCATAACCAAGATGGCGGACGCTGTTTCGACGTCCGGGATTCAAATCGAGGCTTGGTTAACTGGTTTAGTATTTAATGCGGTGCGTCAGGACGCTGCCCGTGCCCCGTGACGACGTCCGCATAGTGACGAAACGCGTAGGGGGAGGAGCTACGTCCTGACGTCACCGCTATTGTCGTAGACCCGGAACCACGGGCTGTTTGCGAGACCGGCCGGCTCGCCTTTTTGTCCTGATTTCTTTATCCACTTTCTTTTACTTATTAAATGTACCAAAGATTTTACACTATGCGAGTACTTTCATTCTTTCCGGTACTGGTTTGCTGTATGCCACTCTGATTGACCCCGAGCTGATTCAATATTGGATACGTCCTGATTGACAACTATAGGAGAATATCACCACCTAAAGCTCCAGGATCCTATATCCCTTGCTGGGGTTAAGAGCCATTTGCCCATACGGGTCCCCTGTAACAAGGGACCACGTATTTCCGGTAAGGGGACAAGTGTGCTTTCTGGTGGAGGTTTATTTCACTATACAGCGTGTTGTCACTTTGGTTTTTAATATCAGAGGATTCACTGAACAGTTCCAGTCTTCGCTATCACTTGTGATCATTGGATAGTATCTATATTTTTTCACATGGACTTTAATTGGACCATTGGATAGTATATATTTTTTCACATGGACTTTAATTTAATATTGAAATGTCATAACTGTTAAAGTTTATTGTGTGATTTGTTTTTTCATTGGGGTTATGAACTCAGCCTGTTATTCACTATACATCATGCACTTTTACGTATAGTATCACAAATATAACGATAAGGGTTTATGATAATTAGCATTTAGATCTACCTTATTGAGTTTTTTTGCCCCCCAAAGCCATAGGGTGGGTTGTAGACTCTGGCAGGTGTTTACTAATCTAAATACACTTCAGGTGTTTATTATTTATTTTATTTTGTTAATTTTTTGAGTACATCTTTACTTGATTGATTCAACCTACTCACTGGCCGACATGATATCAAGCATTTTTTCCATACATGTTATGATATATGAGGATTTATTTTTTTAGTCACATTGTATCTATTTACACTGAGTGCCGGTATAGATCTAAACAGATTTTTTTTTAATAATTATAAACACACTCTAAGTGTTTATTATTTATGTATTTGAGTTTATTTTCGCCTAATTGATTCAGTCCACCTATTGGTTGATATGATATCAAGCGTTTGTTCATACGCACCACGATATATGAGCATTTAATTCACCATATTATTTTCTCTATGAGACACACTGTATCTATTTACACCGAGTGTTGTCCATTCACAGTTTATAGCGCAGCTCCTTTTCCCCCCTTCTGCATTTGATGTAGTATAACATTTTTAGCAGCAGCTTTTTGGTCACGGGATAGCGCAATTTTTTCACTTTTCATTACAACAGAACTGCCTTAATGTTTGTATTTTGTATCTGCCTCAAGTTCAGTTTTAAGCTTAGCATAATCTTTTTTCAAAAGAGGAAATTCGGAAAAAGAACTTTGGCCAAGTGGCTTTCTTAATTTCAAGGGATTTCCAATATATACAGGTGCATCTAAAAAAAATTGAATATCATCAAAAAGTTAATTTATTTCAGTAATTCAATTCAAAAAGTGAAACTCGTATGCTATATAGATTCATTACACACAGTGATATATTTCAAGTATTTATTTATTTTAATTTTGATGATTATGGCTTACAGCTAGTAAAAACCCAAAGTTCAGTATTTCAGAAAACTACAATATTTTATAAGACCAATAAAAAAATGATTTTCTGATACAGAAATGTTGGCCTACTGAAAAGTATGTCCGTGTACATTATATATGCACTAAATATTTGGTCGGGCTCCTGTTGCATGAATTACTGCACCAATGAGGTGTGGCATGGAGGCGCTCAACATGTGGCACTGCTGAGGTGTTATGGAAGCCCAGGTTGCTTTGATAGCTCATTCAGCTCATCTGCATTGTTGGGTCTGGTGTCTCTCATCTTCCTCTTGACAATATCCCACAGATTCTCTATGGGGTTTAGGTCAGTCGAGTTTGCTGGCCAATCAAGAACAGTGATACCATGATCATTAAACCAGTGTAAACGTTGGGGATAATAGCTCCATGGGATTAAGTGCATAAACTGCTTAAACTTGAAACAAAAGACATTTATTTATAAGAAAATCAAAAATAAGGCTTCCTTCAGCACACAGGTCAAAAATACAAAACAAAGTCCGCTTATCTTCAGCATAAAATAAAGTCTGCTTATCTTCAGTAAGGATGGGCCCGGTGCTCGATGCGAACCCACGTTCGCATCGAGCACCGGGCGTTCGCTCGCTCGGCGAGCCCAGAACTATTTTGGCCGCTCGCATCACGTTCGTGTGATGCGAGCGGCCCCGCAATGCATTGCGGCCGGCGCGGCCGACGCAGTGCATTGCTGGCTGATGATTGGCCAAGCATGCACTGTGACCCCGCATGCTTGGCCAATCACAGCCCCGGAAACTCGAAGAGCCATAATTGGCTACAGGCAGGACGCCTGTAGCCAATTACAGCTCAGGGGCTGTAGTACACGCCCCCCCCTATAAAACGCCGCCACGCCGTCTGCGCCGGTCACATGCTGTTCCGGCGCAGATTGAGCAGGCTGTTCCTGTGACACTCTGCTGCATTTAGATAGATAGAGAGAGAGATTCACTTGCAGAGATTGAGTTAGATAGATTCAGTTACAAAGATTGATTGACAAAGAGGGGCTTGTAGTGTGCTCGTGGCAGGCAGGCAGAGCTCCTATATTTTGTTACCAGAAGCACCTATAGGACTTGTAGTGTGTTCGTGGCAGGCAGGCAGAGCTCCTATATTTTGTTACCAGAAGCACCTATAGGACTTGTAGTGTGTTAGTGGCAGGCAGGCAGAGCTCCTATATTTTGTTACCAGAAGCACCTATAGGACTTGTAGTGTGTTAGTGACAGGCAGGCAGAGCTCCTATATTTTGTTACCAGAAGCACCTATAGGACTTGTAGTGTGTTAGTGGCAGGCAGGCAGAGCTCCTATATTTTGTTACCAGAAGCACCTATAGGACTTGTAGTGTGTTAGTGACAGGCAGGCAGAGCTCCTATATTTTGTTACCAGAAGCACCTATAGGACTTGTAGTGTGTTAGTGACAGGCAGGCAGAGCTCCTATATTTTGTTACCAGAAGCACCTATAGGACTTGTAGTGTGTTAGTGGCAGGCAGGCAGAGCTCCTATATTTTGTTACCAGAAGCACCTATAGGACTTGTAGTGTGTTAGTGACAGGCAGGCAGAGCTCCTATATTTTGTTACCAGAAGCACCTATAGGACTTGTAGTGTGTTAGTGGCAGGCAGGCAGAGCTCCTATATTTTGTTACCAGAAGCACCTATAGGACTTGTAGTGTGTTAGTGACAGGCAGGCAGAGCTCCTATATTTTGTTACCAGAAGCACCTATAGGACTTGTAGTGTGTTAGTGGCAGGCAGGCAGAGCTCCTATATTTTGTTACCAGAAGCACCTATAGGACTTGTAGTGTGTTCGTGGCAGGCAGGCAGAGCTCCTATATTTTGTTCCCAGAAGCACCTATAGGACTTGAAGTGTGTTAGTCCCATCACACACACAGAGCTATATTTTCTTCCCAGAAGCACCTATAGGACTTGAAGTGTGTTAGTCCCATTACACACACAGAGCTATATTTTGTTCCCAGAAGCACCTATAGGACTTGAAGTGTGTTAGTCCCATCACACACACAGAGCTATATTTTCTTCCCAGAAGCACCTATAGGACTTGAAGTGTGTTAGTCCCATTACACACACAGAGCTATATTTTCTTCCCAGAAGCACCTATAGGACTTGAAGTGTGTTAGTCCCATCACACACACAGAGCTATATTTTCTTCCCAGAAGCACCTATAGGACTTGAAGTGTGTTAGTCCCATTACACACAAAGAGCTATACTTTGTTCCCAGAAGCACCTATAGGACTTGAAGTGTGTTAGTCCCATTACACACACAGAGCTATATTTTCTTCCCAGAAGCACCTATAGGACTTGAAGTGTGTTAGTCCCATCACACACACAGAGCTATATTTTCTTCCCAGAAGCACCTATAGGACTTGAAGTGTGTTAGTCCCATTACACACACAGAGCTATATTTTCTTCCCAGAAGCACCTATAGGACTTGAAGTGTGTTAGTCCCATTACACACACAGAGCTATATTTTCTTCCCAGAAGCACCTATAGGACTTGAAGTGTGTTAGTCCCATTACACACACAGAGCTATATTTTCTTCCCAGAAGCACCTATAGGACTTGAAGTGTGTTAGTCCCATTACACACACAGAGCTATATTTTCTTCCCAGAAGCACCTATAGGACTTGAAGTGTGTTAGTCCCATTACACACACAGAGCTATATTTTCTTCCCAGAAGCACCTATAGGACTTGAAGTGTGTTAGTCCCATTACACACACAGAGCTATATTTTCTTCCCAGAAGCACCTATAGGACTTGAAGTGTGTTAGTCCCATCACACACACAGAGCTATATTTTCTTCCCAGAAGCACCTATAGGACTTGAAGTGTGTTAGTCCCATTACACACACAGAGCTATATTTTCTTCCCAGAAGCACCTATAGGACTTGAAGTGTGTTAGTCCCATTACACACACAGAGCTATATTTTCTTCCCAGAAGCACCTATAGGACTTGAAGTGTGTTAGTCCCATTACACACACAGAGCTATATTTTCTTCCCAGAAGCACCTATAGGACTTGAAGTGTGTTAGTCCCATCACACACACAGAGCTATATTTTCTTCCCAGAAGCACCTATAGGACTTGAAGTGTGTTAGTCCCATTACACACACAGAGCTATATTTTCTTCCCAGAAGCACCTATAGGACTTGAAGTGTGTTAGTCCCATTACACACACAGAGCTATATTTTCTTCCCAGAAGCACCTATAGGACTTGAAGTGTGTTAGTCCCATTACACACACAGAGCTATATTTTCTTCCAGAAGCACCTATAGGACTTGAAGTGTGTTAGTCCCATTACACACACAGAGCTATACTTTGTTCCCAGAAGCACCTATAGGACTTGAAGTGTGTTAGTCCCATTACACACACAGAGCTATATTTTCTTCCCAGAAGCACCTATAGGACTTGAAGTGTGTTAGTCCCATCACACACACAGAGCTATATTTTCTTCCCAGAAGCACCTATAGGACTTGAAGTGTGTTAGTCCCATTACACACACAGAGCTATATTTTCTTCCCAGAAGCACCTATAGGACTTGAAGTGTGTTAGTCCCATTACACACACAGAGCTATATTTTCTTCCCAGAAGCACCTATAGGACTTGAAGTGTGTTAGTCCCATTACACACACAGAGCTATATTTTCTTCCCAGAAGCACCTATAGGACTTGAAGTGTGTTAGTCCCATTACACACACAGAGCTATATTTTCTTCCCAGAAGCACCTATAGGACTTGAAGTGTGTTAGTCCCATTACACACACAGAGCTATATTTTCTTCCCAGAAGCACCTATAGGACTTGAAGTGTGTTAGTCCCATTACACACACAGAGCTATATTTTCTTCCCAGAAGCACCTATAGGACTTGAAGTGTGTTAGTCCCATCACACACACAGAGCTATATTTTCTTCCCAGAAGCACCTATAGGACTTGAAGTGTGTTAGTCCCATCACACACACAGAGCTATATTTTCTTCCCAGAAGCACCTATAGGACTTGAAGTGTGTTAGTCCCATTACACACACAGAGCTATATTTTCCTCCCAGAAGCACCTATAGGACTTGAAGTGTGTTAGTCCCATTACACACACAGAGCTATATTTTCTTCCCAGAAGCACCTATAGGACTTGAAGTGTGTTAGTCCCATTACACACACAGAGCTATATTTTCTTCCCAGAAGCACCTATAGGACTTGAAGTGTGTTAGTCCCATTACACACACAGAGCTATATTTTCTTCCCAGAAGCACCTATAGGACTTGAAGTGTGTTAGTCCCATTACACACACAGAGCTATATTTTCTTCCAGAAGCACCTATAGGACTTGAAGTGTGTTAGTCCCATCACACACACAGAGCTATATTTTCTTCCCAGAAGCACCTATAGGACTTGAAGTGTGTTAGTCCCATTACACACACAGAGCTATATTTTCTTCCCAGAAGCACCTATAGGACTTGAAGTGTGTTAGTCCCATTACACACACAGAGCTATATTTTCTTCCCAGAAGCACCTATAGGACTTGAAGTGTGTTAGTCCCATTACACACAAAGAGCTATACTTTGTTCCCAGAAGCACCTATAGGACTTGAAGTGTGTTAGTCCCATTACACACACAGAGCTATATTTTCTTCCCAGAAGCACCTATAGGACTTGTAGTGTGTTCGTGGCAGGCAGGCAGAGCTCCTATATTTGTTCCCAGAAGCACTTATAGGACTTGAAGTGTGTTAGTCCCATTACACACACAGAGCTATATTTTCTTCCCAGAAGCACCTATAGGACTTGTAGTGTGTTAGTGGCAGGCAGGCAGAGCTCCTATATTTTGTTACCAGAAGCACCTATAGGACTTGTAGTGTGTTCGTGGCAGGCAGGCAGAGCTCCTATATTTTGTTCCCAGAGGCACCTATAGGACTTGAAGTGTGTTAGTCCCATTACACACACAGAGCTATATTTTCTTCCCAGAAGCACCTATAGGACTTGAAGTGTGTTAGTCCCATTACACACACAGAGCAATATTTTCTTCCCAGAAGCACCTATAGGACTTGAAGTGTGTTAGTCCCATCACACAGAGCTCCTCTATTTTCTTTGCATAAGCACCCACAGGACTTCTAGTGTGTTAGTGGCATCACACAGAGCTCCTATATATTCTTCTCAGCAGCACCCACAGGACTTCTAGTGTGTTAGTGGCATCACACAGAGCTCCTCTATTTTCTTTGCAGAAGCACCCACAGGACTTCTAGTGTGTTAGTGGCATCACACAGAGCTCCTCTATTTTCTTTGCAGAAGCACCCATAGGACTTCTAGTGTGTTAGTGGCATCACACAGAGCTCCTATATATTCTTCTCAGCAGCACCCACAGGACTTCTAGTGTGTTAGTGGCATCACACAGAGCTCCTCTATTTTTCTTTGCAGAAGCACCCACAGGACTTCTAGTGTGTTAGTGGCATCACACAGAGCTCCTCTATTTTCTTTGCAGAAGCACCCATAGGACTTCTAGTGTGTTAGTGGCATCACACAGAGCTCCTATATATTCTTCTCAGCAGCACCCACAGGACTTCTAGTGTGTTAGTGCATCACACAGAGCTCCTCTATTTTCTTTGCAGAAGCACCCACAGGACTTCTAGTGTGTTAGTGGCATCACACAGAGCTCCTCTATTTTCTTTGCAGAAGCACCCATAGGACTTCTAGTGTGTTAGTGGCATCACACAGAGCTCCTATATATTCTTCTCAGCAGCACCCACAGGACTTCTAGTGTGTTAGTGGCATCACACAGAGCTCCTATATTTTCTTTGCAGAAGCACCCATAGGACTTCTAGTGTGTTAGTGGCATCACACAGAGCTCCTATATTTTCTTCTCAGCAGCACCCACAGGACTTCTAGTGTGTTAGTGGCATCACACAGAGCTCCTATATTTTCTTTGCAGAAGCACCTATAGGACTTCTAGTGTGTTAGTGGCATCACACAGAGCTCCTATATTTTCTTCTCAGCAGCACCCACAGGACTTCTAGTGTGTTAGTGGCATCACACAGAGCTCCTATATTTTCTTTGCAGAAGCACCCATAGGACTTCTAGTGTGTTAGTGGCATCACACAGAGCTCCTATATTTTCTTCTCAGCAGCACCCACAGGACTTCTAGTGTGTTAGTGGCATCACACAGAGCTCCTCTATTTTCTTTGCAGAAGCACCCACAGGACTTCTAGTGTGTTAGTGGCATCACACAGAGCTCCTCTATTTTCTTTGCAGAAGCACCCATAGGACTTCTAGTGTGTTAGTGGCATCACACAGAGCTCCTATATATTCTTCTCAGCAGCACCCACAGGACTTCTAGTGTGTTAGTGGCATCACACAGAGCTCCTCTATTTTCTTTGCAGAAGCACCCATAGGACTTCTAGTGTGTTAGTGGCATCACACAGAGCTCCTATATATTCTTCTCAGCAGCACCCACAGGACTTCTAGTGTGTTAGTGGCATCACACAGAGCTCCTCTATTTTCTTTGCAGAAGCACCCACAGGACTTCTAGTGTGTTAGTGGCATCACACAGAGCTCCTCTATTTTCTTTGCAGAAGCACCCATAGGACTTCTAGTGTGTTAGTGGCATCACACAGAGCTCCTATATATTCTTCTCAGCAGCACCCACAGGACTTCTAGTGTGTTAGTGGCATCACACAGAGCTCCTCTATTTTCTTTGCAGAAGCACCCACAGGACTTCTAGTGTGTTAGTGCATCACACAGAGCTCCTCTATTTTCTTTGCAGAAGCACCCATAGGACTTCTAGTGTGTTAGTGGCATCACACAGAGCTCCTATATATTCTTCTCAGCAGCACCCACAGGACTTCTAGTGTGTTAGTGGCATCACACAGAGCTCCTCTATTTTCTTTGCAGAAGCACCCATAGGACTTCTAGTGTGTTAGTGGCATCACACAGAGCTCCTATATATTCTTCTCAGCAGCACCCACAGGACTTCTAGTGTGTTAGTGGCATCACACAGAGCTCCTCTATTTTCTTTGCAGAAGCACCCACAGGACTTCTAGTGTGTTAGTGGCATCACACAGAGCTCCTCTATTTTCTTTGCAGAAGCACCCATAGGACTTCTAGTGTGTTAGTGGCATCACACAGAGCTCCTATATATTCTTCTCAGCAGCACCCACAGGACTTCTAGTGTGTTAGTGGCATCACACAGAGCTCCTCTATTTTCTTTGCAGAAGCACCCACAGGACTTCTAGTGTGTTAGTGGCATCACACAGAGCTCCTCTATTTTCTTTGCAGAAGCACCCATAGGACTTCTAGTGTGTTAGTGGCATCACACAGAGCTCCTATATATTCTTCTCAGCAGCACCCATAGGACTTCTAGTGTGTTAGTGGCATCACACAGAGCTCCTATATTTTCTTTGCAGAAGCACCCATAGGACTTCTAGTGTGTTAGTGGCATCACACAGAGCTCCTATATTTTCTTCTCAGCAGCACCCACAGGACTTCTAGTGTGTTAGTGGCATCACACAGAGCTCCTATATTTTCTTTGCAGAAGCACCTATAGGACTTCTAGTGTGTTAGTGGCATCACACAGAGCTCCTATATTTTCTTCTCAGCAGCACCCACAGGACTACCGACTACAATGGCTGGAAGACCGCCAAGGGGAGGCAGAGCGTGCAGAGCCAAGAACACAGGGCAGACAGTCTCTGTTTCTAGTGGACGTGGCCGTGGACGTGGACGTGGTCGTGCATCGTCATCAGCACGTGGCCATGGGACACGCGCGTCTTTGTTTTCGGCAGCTGGACATGTGGAGCCGCATCATGCTGAAGGCTTGGTAGAATGGATGACCAAGCCCTCCTCATCCTCCTCATCCTCTCTCACCCAGGCTCAGGGTACTGACAGAGCATCATCAGCCACCCCTTCCCTAGACCCACCATGTCCTCCTGAGGAGTCCCCCGAACTCTTTGAGCACAGTGTTGGGTACATGCTCCAGGAGGATGCCCAACGATTCGAAGGCTCGGATGACGATACCCAGCTTGAGGAATCTGGCAGTACAGTTCCACCAGCTGCAGCTTACTGCCAGGTTTGCTCTAGTGGTGAAGAGGGAGGGGATGATGAGGTCACTGACTCCACGTGGGTGCCTCAAGGGAGAGAGGATGAGGAGGAGGACGAGGAGGAGGAGGATGCGGCGTCACATGTCCAACGAGGCAGGATGCCCCCTGGAGGCCAGGTAGAGGCCAGCACAGCAACTGTACAACACCGCAGAGCTCCGCCTGTGCAGGGCGCTGCCTCTGCACGTTATCAGAAAAGTTCTTTGGTGTGGGCCTTTTTTGAGACGAGTGCAGCAGATCGCACCACTGCTATTTGCAATATTTGTCTCAAGCGTATCTCGCGTGGCCAAAACATCAGCCGCTTGGGCACGACAAGCATGACCAGACATATGGCGACCTGCCATGCAGCTCGTTGGCAGGCACACATAAAAGACCCACACCAAAGAACTAAGCGGACCTCTCCTTGCTCCTCCTCAGCTGGGATCTCCATCCCCACTACACCTTCAGTCCTCTCTGAAAGCTGCTCTGAGAGGACTGAAGGTGTAGAATTCGGTGTGTCACAACCAAGTACTTGCAGTACACCGACGTCCGAATGCAGCAGGCAAATTTCCCTGCCCCAGCTGCTGGACCGTAGAAAGAAGTACACTCCCAGCCATCCACATGCCCAGCGGTTGAATGCTAGCCTTGCTAAATTGCTAGCACTTCAACTGCTGCCTTTTCAGTTGGTAGACTCGGCCCCCTTCCGTGAGTTTGTTCAATGTGCGGTTCCTCAGTGGCAGGTTCCCAAACGCCACTTTTTCTCGCGGAAGGCGATTCCGTCTCTCTACC
Organism: Lithobates sylvaticus; assembly: GCA_028564925.1. Lineage (NCBI taxonomy): Eukaryota > Metazoa > Chordata > Amphibia > Anura > Ranidae > Lithobates > Lithobates sylvaticus. Next base: position 651,931,354 of record CM053026.1, read on the forward strand.
GGCATGTGGAGGGCAATGTCCATGCCTCGCTGGACAGGGCGGTCAGCGGTAAGGTGCATATTACCGCTGACTCATGGTCCAGCAGGCATGGACAGGGACGGTACCTTTCTTTCACGGCCCATTGGGTCACTCTATTGGCAGCTGGGAGGGATGCAGGACAAGGTGCAGTAGTGTTGGAGGTTGTTCCGCCACCACGCCTCCAAAACGCGACTACTGCTACTGGTTGTGACACACCTCTCTCCTCCACCCCCTCCTCTTCTTCTTCCTCCAGTGCTCTGTCCTTGGAACCAGCGGTGCTCCGTAGGCGTACAAGGGGCTACGCAAGTACGCAGGCAAAAAGATGCCATGCCGTGCTTGCGCTGGTGTGTTTGGGGGACAGGAGCCACACTGGGCCAGAGGTTCTGGCAGCTCTGCAGGGGCAGGCCGAGAGGTGGTTGACGCCACGTCAGCTTAAGCCAGGAATGGTCGTTTCTGACAATGGCACCAACCTCCTCTCCGCCCTGCGACAGGGCAGCTCACCCATGTGCCCTGCATGGCTCACGTCCTCAACCTGGTGGTGCAGCGGTTCTTGGGCAGGTTCCCAGGCTTACAGGATGTCCTGAGGCAGGCCAGGAAAGTCTGTGTGCATTTCCGCCGATCTTATAATGCCAGTGCTCGGCTGACTGAGCTGCAAAAGGAGCTGAACCTGCCCAAGAACCGCCTAATATCTGACATGCCCACCAGGTGGAACTCAACGTTGGCCATGCTGCAGCGACTGCACACGCAGCAGAGGGCCATCAATGAGTACCTTTGCGACTACGGCACCAGGACAGGGTCAGGGGAGCTTGGGTTTTTTTCCCCACGTCAGTGGAGCATGATCAGGGATGCATGCACTGTCCTCTCACCATTTGAGGAGGCCACGAGGATGGTGAGCAGTGACAGTGCATGCATCAGTGACACTGTCCCTCTTGTCCACCTGTTGGAGCATACGCTGCGTGGGATAATGGACAGGGCACTTGAGGCAGAACAGAGGCAGGAAGAGGAGGACTTCCTTGCCTCTCAAGGCCCCCTTTATCCGGACAGTGTTCCTTCTGTCCCACCCATCACACAGGAAGAGGATGAGGAGGAGGAGGAGGAGGAGGAGGAGGAGGATTGTGTGAGCATGGAGGTGGAGCCTGGCACTCAGCATCAGCAGCAGCAGTCTTTTAGGGATGATGTACAGTCCCAACAAGCCAGTGGACTTGTACGTGGCTGGGAGGAGGTGGCTGGCGATCATGTCATCCTCAGTGACCCAGAAGACTCCGGACCGAATGCCTCAGCTAACCTACGCTGCATGGCCTCCCTGATCCTGCAAAGCCTGCGGAAGGATCCTCGTGTTCTTCGGATCAAGGAGAGGGACCATTACTGGCTGGCCACTCTCCTTGATCCGCGGTACAAGGGTAAGGTTGCGGACCTTATCTTGCCGTCGCAGAGGGAGCAGAGGATGAGACATCTCAGGGAGGCCTTGCAGAAAGGTCTGTGCAACGCGTTCCCAGAAACTGGGAGGCTACAAACTCCTGGTCCTGGGCGACGAGTTGCTGAGGCTTCGGTCAGTGGCAGAAGGAGCGGTGGGGAAGGTGGACGTCTGACCGATGCGTTCAGACAATTTTTTAGTCCGCAGCCCCAAGGTATGATCGGTTCCAGCAACCATCGCCAGCGTCTGATATACATGGTGCAGGAATACCTTGGGGCAAGGTCAGACTTGGACACCTTTCCCACCGAAAATCCTCTGGCTTACTGGGTCCTGAGGATGGATCACTGGCCAGAGCTTGCACAGTATGCAATTGAGCTACTGGCCTGTCCTGCCTCCAGCGTTCTTTCCGAACGCACATTCAGTGCTGCTGGAGGATTTGTGACTGATCATAGGGTGCGCCTGTCCACCGCCTCGGTTGATCGACTGACATTCATCAAAATGAATCAGTCTTGGATCACCACCAGCTACCAGGCACCTGAGGCGGATATAACCGAATAATTTTTAATGTCACATCCCTTCAAGACTGCCTATGCTGATGCTGAGTGACTGTCCTCTTATGTTCACTGACTATCCTCTTCCTCCTCCTCAATGATCCATGCCACAGCACCAGTGCCTAAGGCACAATTTTTCAGCCCCTGTTTAACAGGGGCGTGTACTTACAATTTTTTAAAAAAATGCTTCGCAACACGTGTGACTGCTGTGCTCCAAGTACAGTCTCTGTGAGGGCCGTGTTGCAGTGTTGTGGCACCAGCACCAGTGCCTAAGGCACAATTTTTCAGCCCCTGTTTAACAGGGGCGTGTACTTACAATTTTTTAAAAAAATGCTTCGCAACACGTGTGACTGCTGTGCTCCAAGTACAGTCTCTGTGAGGGCCGTGTTGCAGTGTTGTGGCACCAGCACCAGTGCCTAAGGCACAATTTTTCAGCCCCTGTTTAACAGGGGCGTGTACTTACAATTTTTTAAAAAAATGCTTCGCAACACGTGTGACTGCTGTGCTCCAAGTACAGTCTCTGTGAGGGCCGTGTTGCAGTGTTGTGGCACCAGCACCAGTGCCTAAGGCACAATTTTTCAGCCCCTGTTTAACAGGGGCGTGTACTTACAATTTTTTAAAAAAATGCTTCGCAACACGTGTGACTGCTGTGCTCCAAGTACAGTCTCTGTGAGGGCCGTGTTGCAGTGTTGTGGCACCAGCACCAGTGCCTAAGGCACAATTTTTCAGCCCCTGTTTAACAGGGGCGTGTACTTACAATTTTTTAAAAAAATGCTTCGCAACACGTGTGACTGCTGTGCTCCAAGTACAGTCTCTGTGAGGGGTTGCAGTGTTGTGGCACCAGCACCAGTGCCTAAGGCACAATTTTTCAGCCCCTGTTTAACAGGGGCGGGTAATTACAAATCTTGATCTAATAGTTCACAGCAGGGCCCATTCCTGCGCCCACCAAGAGTAACTATGAGGGCCTACAGTCTTGTGGCAACACCGTCCACCACCACCGCCAAAGGCCCAATTTTTCTGCCCTGTTCATCAGGTGCTTGCAATTACAAATCTTGATCTAATAACTCACAGCAGGGCCCATTCCTGCGCCCACCAAGAGTAACTGTGAGAGCTTACAGTCTTGTGGCAAAACCGTCCACCACCACCACCACCACCACCACCACCACCACCAAAGGCCCAATTTTTCTGCCCTGTTCAACAGGTGCATGCAATTATAAATCTTGATCCAATAACTCACAGCAGGGCCCATTCCTGTGACCACCAGTCTCGTGGCTACACCAACATCTAATAGGGCAAATTTCTGCAGAGTATATACGGCAGGCCCCTACTTTCAAACATCCAACTTACAAACGACTCCTACTTGCAAACGGAAAGAGAAAACAGGAAGTGAGAGGAAATCTACCCCTAGGAAGGGAAATTCTATCCTGTTAGATTTATTTTGGGAAAAAAGTATCTCCTCTTTACTGATGCTTTATCACCAATCCTTGTTTCAATTAAAACCCCACTTTTCCAAAAACATTTGTCATTGGGACGGAAAGTGAGGTGACATGTTCTGAACAGATGTGCAAAGACAGCAAATGTTACAGGGGTGATAACCCCTCCCTATGTTCTCCAAAAAGCTTAAAAATAGATTTTTTTGGGATGGAGCTACACTTCATAATGTACCTGTTCAGATTCTACTTAAGATCAAACCTAAAGCCGCAAGTGGTTTTAAATGGCTTCTTTTTTTCCTTTACAAATGTCATTTTGTGCAAGGACAGTTCTAAACACGGGAAACACATGCCACTTCACAGGCATACTTTGGACACCCCCCAGGTACCATATTTAAAGGAAAATGTCACTTTTTTTTTTTTCACTTTATGCATCATTAAAATGACTGCTCCCGAAAAAACGTTAGTTTTTAAAAGTTCTTTTTGCATTGATATATGTCCCCTGGGGCAGGACCCGGGTCCCCAAACCTGTTTTATGACATTAACATGCATATTGGCCGTTGTAATTAGCACTTTTGATTTCGAACGTTCGCGTCCATTATAACGTATAGGGTTCGAAAATTCGCGCGAACTTTCGGTCCGTTCGAAGGTTCTGGTTCGAACCGAACCCGGGGGTGTTCGGCTCATCCCTAATCTTCAGCACAAAATAAGGTCTGCTTATCTTCAGCACAAAACAAAATCAAGGAAAAAGCACATACAGTTTTTGTAGCTGGGTCTTCACCCCAGAGTTTAAAGTCCTTGCTGAATCTTTAGCAGCCTCCAAACAGCAACACAGCTCATCAGACAGGTGTAATCACCTACTCCTCCTCACCTCCAACTCTCCACTACTTCCTGTCTCTTTATGAGCTGTTTCCTGGAGGCCCTTAACCCCCTGTGTGCTGAATCCCTTTGGTCAGGGAGGGAGGCTCTTTCCCACCCAAATATCACTTCAGAGCCTCCCAAATTCCAGGTCCCAAATAACTCTATTAATAAAGAGAGGACTGCGAGTTAGTCCTCACCTGCTTGACTAATCCCGGAATCCCTCACCCATGTTGGGTGACCCCCTGAACAATACTGTGATTCCCTTAAAGGGACCACAACCCAAATAATGGTGCTATATCGCACCCGTCCAGGACATAACTTTTGCGTCCAGTACACCAGGTATTGGTACTTTTGGCAGTGTGGGCAAGTGCCAAGTCCTGCTGGAAAATTAAATCAGCATCTCCATAAAGCTGGTCAGCAGAGGGAAGCATGAAGTGCGCTAGAATTTCTTGGTAGAGGGCTGTGCTGACTTTGGACTTGATAAAACACATGCAACTTGGATTTTGTGCCTCTCCACCCTTCCTCCAGACTCTGGGACCTAGAATTCCAAATGAAATGCTACATTTACTTTCTTTGGAAAAGAGGACTTTTGACCACTGAGCAACAGTCAAGTCCATTTTTCTCCTTAGGCCAGGTAATACGCTTCTGACATGTCTCTGGTTCAGGAGTGGCTTGACACAAGGAATGTGACAGTTGTAGCCCATGTCCTGGATATGTCTATATGTAGTGGCTCTACTGACACCAGCCGCAGTCCACTCCTTGGGAATCTCCCCCATATTCTTGAATGGCCTCTGCTTCACAATCTTCTCAAGGCTGCTGTTATCCCTGTTGCTTGTGCACCTTTTTCTACCACAGTTTTCCCTTCCACTCAACTTTCCAATAATATGCTTGGATACAGCACTCTGTGAACAGCCAGCTTCCTTAGCAATGACCTTTTGTGACTTACACTTTTGTTGAGGGTGTCAATGACTGTGTTCTGAACAATTGTCAAGTCAGCAGTCTTCCTGATGATTGTTTAACATACTGAACCAGACTGAGAGACAATTTAAAGGCTCAGGGAACCTTTACAGTTTTTTTTAGATAATTAGCTGATTAGAGTGTGACACCATGACTCTACAATATTGAACTTTTTCACAATATTCAATTTTTCGGAGATACTGAGTTGTGAGTTAAAAGAAAGAAATGCATCACTCTGTTTGTAATGAATCTATATAATATACTGTATGAGTTTCACTTTTTTAATTGAATTACTGAAATTTATTAACTTTTTGATGATATTCTATTTATTTTTAAAACGAAAGGGAAAAGACAAGTGCAACCTCCATAGTGTAGTAAACAAAGTGAACAACATTTATTATTGATAAAATACACCCTCACAAAGGGGTAGCTTTTGCAAAGCGGTGAAAGTCAAAGCTGCTCCCTAAAGAGCTTGAAGCCACAGTGGAATTCCCCTGCTTCAGCCATGGGCAGAGGGAGAAGAGCACAGGCAGGATGGAGCGCTTCTGCAGGAAAAAAAACCTGACCAGGGATGGAAGACGGACCCTGGATGGAGAGCATGCCTGACACCGCTGGGAGTGCGCAGTGAGTGCACTGGGAGATAAGGACGCGTTTCAAAGCACATTGCTTCTTCCAATTTTTTAGATGCAGCTGTATATACTATATATTTTTTTATCATTTATGCGAATCTGTGCCGTTTTTTGACATTTTTTTATGCATATTTAAATGGGAAGAAATACAGATGTAAACGGATGGTAAAAGTGGGAAAACAAACAGCAATCATTCTGCCCTTCTTTATAAATAAGATTATTGGTCTTAGATTATTGGTAAATATTACAGAAATTAAGTACATCTTAATATACATCCTTACGTTTGCTGACACACATTTACATATACATACATATACATATTTACATATACATCACTTCTAAAAATGTGTGTTTTTCCAGTGACTTTTACCTCCTCAAATATAATTGTAAAATGTATCATCAAAATGTGCCATTTTATGTCAATATCAAATAGTCACTTCTGTATCGCCATTATTATTCAGCTGCATAGGAAAAGTCATTTGTGTTATGTGGCTTCCCACTGGCATCTATTATATGTTAGTAGACCACCCTGAGACAAGTCAGCAGGCAATCACTCATGTACAAATAACGCAAAGGGACTTCTACATACCTTAAGATAATCACTCCTGCTTCTCCTTTATCTTAGAAGTTCTGGGGCTTTTTTCAGTACATTTTACACACTCTATTCCCAGTCTCAAGGAATACATAAAAAAAGGGCATTGTTTTCTGCTGTATGAAATGAGACAAGGACATAAAATACACAGTCTCAATTTTATTAAGAACAATATAAATTAGGATGATATTATTTAACCCTATTAACTTTCATTCTATAGTAAATATTTAGCTCATAATAAAAAACATTTTAAAGCAAAACACCAGGCATATATAAAGAAATAATGCAGCATTGTATTATTGCATTATTAATAAATTATTTTATAAAAAAAAATGTATGCAAGCAGTGAACGTACTTACATTTGACCTGACTTCAACCTCTTGCAATTTTTTGTACGGCAGAGCCTAAACTGGGGCTGAGGTAAGCGGCACATAGATCCAATCACTTTGCTGCAGTGCTAAAGTTCTAACTGGAAACATGTTAATAAGAGGGGAGAGTAGAGTAATAGAGAGTTAAAGTGGTTGTAAACCCCTTACAACCACTTTAACCTAGATTAAGGCTTACCTGTAGGTGCAAGAAATATCTCCCAAACCTAAAGGGTATTTACAGATATTTGCAGGAATAGCGCACTGAGCGTGCCATTTCTAACGGTGATCATGCTGTTAGTGGCGGCACCAGCACGCATGCGCGGGAGTGATGTCATTGCGGCTCCGGACAGTCACAGCACCGGAGCCACGATACCCAGAAGTCACTCCGGGATAGATGGCGGCGTCGGAGGAGGCGAACGAGGGCAAGTAATTCATAATGAGCTAGTATGCTATGCATACTAGCTCATTATGCCTTTGCCTTGCAGGGTGTCTTTTTTATTAAGAGGCTTTACTTTAAGCTCATCAGTCTTCTGCCTCTCTTTTCACTGTCGAATCACAGGCTTGGTGGTGGGCCTGTAAATGTTACTGAACTGCAGTAGAGAATAATCAGGTCTCCTAAAATTTAGGCCTGTATAGACAGACATATAAAAGCACAAACAAAATACTCCCCAGCACACTTACCAGCTAGCCTGGGCACAAGGACAGATTAGAAGCCCAGCAAGAGCACAATGGCAGCTGAAGTCATCCAATGTGTCTCCACGCCAACTCCAATAAACAAGATATACAACAATGACAACCGAACCTCTGGCAGAAAAGTTTTCTTTTGTCTTTCATCTGTGTACTTTGCTGTTTGCTTGGAGTTCAGCTTTAAGAATTTTTCAAGTTTATTTTTTAACTTTACACATTTATGGGCATAGCCATCTCAATCCCATTCCACTATATAAGCAACATACTACTCCAATTTACTAGTTAGTTTAGTTTTCTAGATCAAAAAGATTACTATTTTTTTTCATTAGGTTTTCTACCAAAATGGAGGCAATCCAAACAGATTTGAGAGACTGAGACTCATAGGGTGATTACTCTGGATCTTCCATCCATCAGTTTAACCAGGGGTTAGATGGTTGTATGGGGTGTACAATGTGCCATTTATGCAGCCATAAAGATGTATTACAAGCTACTGTATCCTATGAAATCAAGGGCAAATAAAATAATATTAAGGCATCTTCATTTTTCGAACAAACAAATTGTCAGAAACTGTAGTGACACTGATCAGTGAACCATTCAATTCCAAGTACCGAGTAAAGACATTCTGGTACCTGTTTACAGATGTTCGACAAATTATGGCAGCCAAGTATTAAACACTGTCTACTACCAGATTTTGAAGAATCGCTACTTCTGCTATGGTAAGAGGAGCACAACTTTGTGTTCAATTCGACGCCCCATCAGGGGAAGCTTTAAATTCTGTGAATTTCTCTTCTTCTCCTTCTTTCGCTTCTTGTCTACTCTTTCTCTCCTTACTACTACTCTCTCTCCTATGCCCTTGTTACCTCCCACCTCATGTAACGCGCATTGTGTTTGGAAAGTACAGCCTATCTCTAATGATGGAACTAGACCGACAAACATGGTTTGCCACTTTCATAGACTGTTGAATGCTAAAATTGTTCTGAATGAGTTCGTAAACCCCAGCTGGCCCCCTCATCTAATAATGGGCAAAGCCATAGTCACCCTGCTCTAGAATCGTACTTTGCAGCATGTTAGCAGATGGGTTGTGTTCAGCTAGTATTCTTTTCTGTGCCTAATTTATACTTACTCAATCACAATGGTCTTCCCTGGTATATTGTACACTATATTGGGACAGGTGGGGAGAGAGGTCTGTCAGCAAGGGGGTGTGAGGTGGTCATGGAGGGATATCAATCAGCGGGTGGGGGGAGTAACTGGAAGTGATATCTTTTGGAGTAGGCTCTGTCATCTGCAGGTTGGGAAATGGTCACCTGTGATATAAGTTGGAAAGTGGCTGGGGAGTGACCTGGTTGGTGATGAGCGTGAAATGGATGATGTGTTTCAAGTTTCTTTCACATTTTCAGTAATGCTTAGTGCCCTCTGAAAAGTGATCTGTGGTGTATTGCTTTTCAACGAGTGGTATAGCAGCAACTGACAGGTGTTCATGAGGTGCTACTGGCGGCTTCTTTTTTTTTTTTTTTACATTGCTGAATGGCAGTTTTACATTGTTGGACTATGCTGCTACTGCGAGCAAGTTTGAAAGGCGGTGCTGCCTGTCAAGCTCTGCAGGCTCCAAGCTATTCATTGAGCTCAGTGCCTCTGACAAGAAGTGAGGAGAGGCACTGTGAGCTCATCCTCTCAGACTGCTGCAAATAGAGTGTGCCAGCTTGTATTTAAACTGTCCGCTCTGTATGTAGCTTCTGACAGGCTGTGCAAGGAGCCCCGTATCTCCAGGACCATAGGTGTTAGGAGCCCAGTAGTGGGGTAGACCTTCAGCTACCCACCCCCTAAATTCGGGCTCTATGTGCCCCCTGGTGGCCGAGCCCTGACCCTCGAAGTCAATCATTTTTTTTTTGTTTTTCTTGTGATTTTTTTTTTTTTATTGGCCTATCTTAAGGTAAGGGGCTTGGAGCTGCAGCTCCAATAGCCCCTATGTTAATCCGACCCTGCATCTAACCGCAGATTGGCAAGCTGGGCTGCAATAGATCTTTCAAAATGATAAAAGAAACATAGCATGCTGGGGCAATGATTTCCTTTCTTTTCTCCACAGTAAAGGGAATGATCAGCACTTGCTTCCTGAAGATATAGCACACACATTCCCAGAAAACAGGTATATTTTATCATTTCGATGTTGGATATGTGACCGATTCCAAAATGATCAGAGACCAATATCTTCATGTAAGTTTCCCACCATAAGACATTCTGTTTTTCTCAACTGGAACTGCTGGGGGTCTGTAAACAAGCCTGCTTACGGAACTTGGGATAGAAACAATGGTTTATGATATACTCACACACCTGTGACTTAAAACAAACTGACCAATATTTACTAAATGTGGAGTGTGAAGACACCTCTATGTGTGTTCAGGTAGACTTGTGGACACAACAGATGAACAAGTCTGGTTATCCAGTGACTAACCATTGTCTCCGCTCTGAGAAAGACAAACACAGGATGAGTCCTATTTCACAGAATTGAGCTGGATATACAGTAACTATAGCAGTAACCCAAATAGTTATATATATATATCAGTTCATAATTGTAAATAAATAAACCGCGCTAGAGATAAGAACCAATCTATAAAAGGCGGCTGCTAAAAGTGGGATACACACACATAAATAGATGGGGATTGTATAAAGCTGTGCCAATAGAAATTTAAAAATTATTATAAAATTATACACAATAGAAAATAAAATTATTGTATAACCAGAGTTAACAGTTTTCACAATATAGTCTTATGGCCACGGAAGAGCACATAGAAAACAACCTGAAAAAATTGTATAAAATAAATGAATCCAAAAATGTCCACAATCTAATTAAAATTCAGTGCAACAAGTCCTGTTAGGTCCTAACTTATGGCTTCCATATATGATGATCGAAAATAAGGAAGAAACACCACAGTGACTCTCTTGCGTTTTAGACTGTGACATACAAGGTTGTGAAGCCCGACCACCGGATAAAATGAACGCTTACCAGATGGCCAAGCTAATAAGGCACATAGGCTGTAGGTAGGCGGCTTCCTGAACGGGGTCAACTGATGTGACTGGTCTGGCAAGGAGCGATCATCCGAAAAGGAAAGGTCCCTCTGCTCTGTCCACTCCACCAAGAAAGTTCCCACTAGTTGCTCAGAAAAAAAGGGCCGCCCATAGTGTAATACTGGCTTAAAATTTTATTTCAAAATAGTAGATTAAAAACACTAACAAGCTTTAAGATTGTTCGATCGCAAAGACGAAAAACACTGCCGGCCGACCGATGTTTTTCGTCTTTGCGATCGAACAATGGAAGCCATAAGTTAGGACCTAACAGGACTTGTTGCACTGAATTTTAATTAGATTGTGGACTTTTTTGGATTAATTTATTTTATACAATTTTTTCAGGTTGTTTTCTATGCTCCTCTGTGGCCATAAGACTATATTGTGAAAACTGTTAACTCTGGTTATACAATAATTTTATTTTCTATTGTGTATAATTTTATAATAATTTTTAAATTTCTATTGGCGCAGCTTTATACATATCAGTTCATAAGCTTTATATTGCAAGTTATAAAGATCAAAACTTTCATGACACTGCGTTCATACATACTGTATATCTTTACAAGCCAATGAATTATAAACTCTGTTACCAAACAAAATACTATAATTATCCTAAACATCTTTATAAGTATATGATTTTACATCATAACAAAATGTTGCAAGTTATCTATAAAAGATTTATCCTGAAACAATATTCCATTGCCATAAAAAGGATTTCTAAATGTTAATAGGGGTTATTTACATGTAATTACCATTGTTAAAAACATATGTGTGTCATAGGGAAGTGATAATCCCATGATATACTTAGTGTGTTGGATTTTTATCATTATTTTTAGAAATATTATATGTGTAAAGTAGTTTAAGTATGCAAATTATTATGTTTATATAATCTCACAAAAGTGAGTATATCCCTCACATTTTGTAAATATTTTATCATATCTTTTCATGTGACAACACTGAAGAAATTACACTTTGCTACAATGTAAAGTAGTGAGTGTACAGCTTGTATAACAGTGTAAATTTGCTTCCCCCTCAAAAAAACTCAACACACAGCCATTAATGTCTAAACTGCTGGCAACAAAAGTGAAAATGTCCAAATGGGGCCCAATTAGCCATTTTTTTTCTCACCAGTGTCATGTGACTTGTTAGTGTTACAATGTCTCAGGTGTGAACGGGGAGCAGGTGTGTTAAATTTGGTATTATTGCTCTCACTCTCTCATACTGGTCACTGGAAGTTCAACATAGCACCTTATGGCAAAGAACTCTCTGAGGATCTGAAAAAAATAATGGTTGCTCTACGTAAAGATGGCCTAGGCTATGAGAAGATTGCCAAGACCCTGAAACTGAGCTGCAGCACGGTGGCCAAGAGCATACAGTGGTTTAACAGGACAGTGCTCAGACTATACGTCGCACAATGCATCAAATTGGTCTGCATGGCTGTCATCCCAGAAGGAAGCCTCTTCTAAAGATCATGCACATGAAAGCCTGTAAACAGTTTGCTGAAGACAAGTGGACCAAGGATTACTGGAACCATGTCCTGTGGTCTGATGAGACCAAAATAAACGTATTTGGTTCAAATGGTGTCAAGCGTTTGTGGCGGCAACCAGGTGAGGAGTACAAAAAGCAAACGTGTCTTGCCTACAGTCAAGCATGGTGGTGGGAGTGTCATGGTCTGAGGCTGCTGCCGTCACTGGGGAGCTACAGTTGATTGAGGGAACCATGAATGCCAACATGTAGTGTGACATATTGAAGCAGAGCACAATCCCCTCCCTTCTGAGACTGGACCGCAGGGCAGTATTCCAACATGATAACGACCCCAAACACACCTCCAAGATGACCACTGCCTTGCTAAAGAATCTGAGGGTAAAGGTTATGGACTGGCCAAGCATGTCTCCAGACCTAAACCCTATTGAGCATCTGTGGGGCATCCTCAAACAGAAGGTGGTCTCTAACATCCACCAGCTCTGTGATGTCATCATGGAGGAGTGGAAGAGGACTCCAGTGGAAACCTGTGAAGCTCTGGTGAACTCCATGCCCAAGAGGGTTAAGGCAGTGCTGGAAAATAAAGGCGGCCACACAAAATATTGACACTTTGGGCCCAATTTGGACATTTTCACTTAGGGGTGTACTCACTTTTGTTGCCAGCGGAGACGGTGGTTATATCTCTCAGAGGAAGTCACAAGGGTGTGACAAAACTAGTAGGAGGGGCGTGGAGGGCTGACATATGAGGAAGTGATTGGGAAGTTTGTTTAAGTGTGACGGATGGAGGGAACACCACTAAAAAGGATAAAGCACTATTGCCAGTTTTTACTTTACATGTGGGTGATATGAGAGGAGGGCTCTGGTAACAATCAGGAAGGATAATTCCATGGTGAAATTGGCTGCCTGGGTCATACACTAAAGGAAGGAGGAACGATAGGAGGAGTACTCTAGAGGATTGACTACTGTCACAATCACTTTTATTAAGCCTTAAGGTGAGGGTACATCCGTTGGAGGGTTGCACAAGGATTGATTTGTCATATGCACAGAGGTGGATCAGAGTGAAGATGTGTGGTTCACAGCATCTGTCCATATTTATCACATATTGGACTATAATATTGTTCATAATCACCATAAATTGGACTATTCACCACTAATTGATTGTTTTATAAGTATATTGTTTTAGTAATTGTATGTAATATTCATTTAATTCATCATGTCATGTGATTGGGAATTCATGTAAAGTTTAGAGCACTTTATTGAGGATTGGGAGCCTGCATTAAGCACTTAATATATTTAGGAGGGTCATATATTGGCACTTTATGTTCATCTAGTCCTGCACTCATTTGTCTTTAGCAAATTTACACTGTTATATACAAGCTGTACAATTACTACTTTACATTGTAACAAAGTGTAATTTCTTCAGTGTTGTCAAATGAAAAGATATAATAAAATATTTACAAAAGTGAGGGGTGTACTCACTTTTGTGAGATACTGTATATATATATATATATATATATATATATATATATATATATATATATAGTGTGACAGTAGGAGATGCTGTCTAGGTGGAATTGACGGTTTGGGGGACACAGGGTATGCACATTTGCTTGGTGCAAGGCTACAGAGCATAAATGTGGACTGGAGAGAACTGCTTTTGCAGCTTTCTCCAGGTTTTGGTATTTGGTCATGGGGCTCTGTAGTTTGGAGATTCCAGAGTGTCTTGGGTGGGACGGAATCTCCAACCCTGTGTCCAGATTTTGTAAATTGCCAGCAGGGTGTGTGCTCAGGTGAGCACAGCACTTATAATGAGTGTATGGGAAGACTTCATGGCTCCCAGTTGGAGACTGCTCCACACCCAGAGAGACAGCAGGTCTCCAGGAGTCAGAGAGGTTGCAGGAGGCAGCCAGAACGTGCGACTGCAAGAAGCAGTGCAACAGCCTGAGGACTAAGGCCAGAGCGAAGCTGTGGGCGCTAAAGAGAAGCCATCCACAGTGAGGAAATCCTGTGGTCTGTGTGACCAGGACAAAGCGCAGAGGTACTGCTAAAGAGCCAGGTGGGCTAGCATTTTCTGTGAGTGTTTATTTGCTGGAGAAGAACCCCTGTGTGGGAATCCTTTATGTCAAAGACTTTCATTTGCCTTTTAATAAAAATGGGCTACCATGCCCTTAAATATAGTTCCTGACTGGCTTGAATCACTAACAAACGCATCTACCACGAGAGCTAATGGTCCCCCATGTTACAAGTGGTTGTTGGATGCGGGCACAAGACGGTGGAATCCAGGTCCTTGCTCCACAGTGAGTTCAAGTCAGGAACTATTGGCTGTGTATCGAAGTGCAGCCAGGCAAAAGGCATTGTGTGTTGCAGGTTGTGTACCTGTGAATGACAAGTCAAACTTTTTTCTTTTTTCTTCTCTGCTATGAACTGTTTGTGCGCATGAGACAGCACAATCTGTGTGTGCACTGTGCAGGTGAGGAAAGCTTGCATGAAGTGAAAAGCAACTTGCTTTAAAGTGACAGTGCTTCATTTTTGCTGGAGGGCACAAAAGTGCAGTTGAGTGACTGTGAATATGGAGAGTCCACCAGTGTTTGAATCTGCAGTGGATTGGTGCAAGCGGCACCTAGCGGCACTAAACCCAGCTAAAGAGGAAAGCAAGCCAACCCTCAGTGCAAGGAGAGAGTGGGGGCATGTTGTCTCCAAGTGCCCTTTGTCTCAGTCTCCAATACAAGGTGACAAGGCCAGACAAAGGTCTGCAACAATGTTTAGGAAGCCTGATTTGAGTCCCAGGAGTGTCCAAAAGGTTGATCAGAAGTTCAAGAAGTATGTGGTTGCCCGTAGCAACCGTGGTGATGTCAAGTCTGCGAACTATGCAAGAAACGTATTGCCGACAGAGGATCGTGGCAAGCTGAAAGCAACAATGCTTCAAGGAGTGCAAAGTCGCTGCATTTGGGAGAGTCAGCAAAGTGCAGATGGGAGACCACCGTTTCCATTAGCAACCAGAGAAAATGTGCCAATGAGAATGAGGAGCTACAGGGAAGAGGTGCCCCACCATCCTCAGAGAGATGCCAGTGAAATTATGCATGTTGGGAGAGTGCCATCTCCCTTAGCAACAGGAGAAAGTCGCCAAGTAACATGCCAGGAATGTAGTCAACTGGGGCATGGGATCTTTTCTTGTCCTAGCTTGTGGAATACAGCTGCTGATATTGTTGCTGGGCTTAACTCTTCACCTGCAAGCCCGGAGTCCTGTGTTAAAATGCTTGCATTCACCCCTGGCAACAAAGAAGAAATTCCTGTTGTGCCTGCTGCAGTTTCATCCTATGGCCACCAGGGAGAGTTGGCCAGTAAAAGTGCGATGAAGGATAGACAACGTACTCAAATGAAGCCAGAGTTAACTGCTACAGATTATGGTAAGACTGTTGCAGTTTGTGGGACTGATCCCAGTGAAGTGGGAGTATATCCAGCTGGGAGATCAGCAGGTGTAAAAATGGACTTGCTGCAGTGTGCTACGAGTAGTGGGGAGACACAGGTTGAAGCTTAACCTGCAGCAAGGTTAAGAACTCAAAAAGACTGGACTCTGTATGTGCCTGGTGTAATCCACCAGAGTGTTGAAAGTGGTAACCTAGGGGTGACCAATACAGTTTGTGTGCCAGGTTCCCTAGTGACAGGTGCTACAGAGATGCCCAGGGAAACCTCCCAGGAGCCCACAATGGTGAGGCACGTGGTTTCCCAGGACAACTGTGGAGCCACCCTAGTGGGCAAAAGAATGCCTTTGGAGAGGAAGGATGGTGTGCTGAGCGGCACACAGGGTGCTGTGTGTTCTGACCAAAAACAGCCTGTTAAAGCTTATAACACTGATATGTCTATGAATGCTGAAGGTAAAGGTACTGCTGATGATACATGTACTTATGGTGATGTGTTCAAAAGTAATGAGGAAAGAGGGATGTCTCCCTTGGCAACCAGACGCAGAGCCTCAGGGTTGTCCATGGAAGTCTCAGGGACTCTCCATGCGTTTGAGCCAGAGATTTTCCAGGACAACACTGAATTTGCTCTGGTGGAACAGACTGGGTCTACACCATGCAGTGAAAGTTTATGTGAACAGTGCGTTTACCATATGTGTAACCCAGTTGGTAAGGGGTTAAGTCAGCTGGCCACAGCTGAAGGTACACAGCTGAGTGTGTTAGCGCCTCAGGAGCAAGGTGGTGAGGGTGTATTGCAGCCTGCCTTGTTTGAAGCATTAGAAAAGGGTAAAAGCATGTTGTCAAAATGTGATTTATATAGAACTGACAAAGGTACTGTTTGTGCTGCTGAATACCAGGTGCCTCCTAGAGCAGATGAAGAGGTACTGCTGATCCCTCATAATAGAAGCGCAATAAATTGGGACGGTTGGGCCAAACAATTACTAGCCATGTTAGACAAGGCTATGTTGAGTGACAGGGGTGTGAATACAACAACTGCTATACCAGATCAGGGCGCATGCATGGCAGATGTGGTGTTTACAGCCCAGCAGCTGAATGTCAAGTGTCAAGGTGACTCGCAGAGGCTTATTGGTGAGTTAGAGGGCATGAGTGGGAGACATGCGTCTGACAGTGGTTCAGAGGAGCGTCAGGCTGTGATGGATACCTCCAGTGAGGTGGAGGCCCCTTTAAATTTCTCGGGCCCTCAAGCTGCAGTGAATGAGCCCCTCCATGTCTCTAATAAGGGAAAGGTCCCCAAAAATGTTTTGCATATTGATGTGAAGTGTGTAGAAATTACAGATATGCTAGTGGAACTGCTTGAACTAGTGAAAGCTCATTCCTTGTATACCTGGGTGCCTCCATTACAGTCAGATGTGGTAGTGCTGCATGGTACCAAAGGGTGGAGCCAGGTAATGCAAGCTGTGCTGGGTAACATTAATCACCAGTGGAACTGGTTGGTACGGTGCTTATTAATAGTCTGGCAAGTGATCTCACAGTTGCCTGTGAGGGTGCTTCCGGATAAGGTTCAGTACGGAAGGCGCTCTGGGGGGCTGCTGGAGACATCAGAGGTCTCTCCGCCTGATGCGTTGATGGACATGTCTGCTAGTGCGGTCCGAGGTGCGGCTGAGCAGGGTTTAGTAAATGGCGCGGATACTGCCTCACCCGCTAAACCTCCTAAGAAGGAAGGGCCAGATATGGACGCGGCAAAAGCAGACATTCTGTCTGTCACCTGCAGAGAGGTACAAGTTGGGGTACCCGGAGATGCTTTTAAATATAGTATGGCGAGGAACAAAAATTGTGACATGGAAAAATGTGAGCTGGCAAAGATTGGTTTTGCTATAAATGGGTCATGTGTTGCTCAATGTCAATTGCTAGGACAACTGCCCACAGAGATTTGGACAACAGGTGAAGGGAAGCCTTGTGAAGGTCCCATAGGGGGTAGCTGCTCACCTGTGTGTTGTCCCTCCTTGGGCCTGGCCCTACCAAACCCTGAACAAGAAAGAATTGACGGTATCGGTAATTGGAGAAATGGTGGTGTATTACTGAATGTTAATGTAAATAATGACCTTGATATGGCCATGAATAATTTCTTGGAAAATGAGCATGATACACAGATGTTGAGCTCTGTGGAGTTGGTAGTCAAAGGTAAAGGCAAAAGAGTTGGTAAACCCAAGAGACCTATTGTGATGGGTAAAACAGGTATTAGTGAGGGAAAAGGTGGTTCCTCATCAGGCGTAGTGTCTGGAGCAAGTTCCCTACAGAATCCGGAAACTGAGTTGGAAGGAAGTAGCAGGAAAGGCAGGATTCCACCAGAAAAGAAATGTGAGCTCAGGAACCCCAAGGATAGAGGGAGTAGGCTGAGGATACAGAACTGTAGGACCCCGTTGCGATCCAGAGTAGGGCGTGCCTGGAAACGCACCCGAAAAAAAAATTGGGCCTACGCAGCGAACAGCTGGCGCAGAAGTGCCCCAATCAAGGATTCGGGCTGGTGTGTTCCGGCCCCTTCGGGTTCGAAACAAGGGGAGGGGATATGTGACAGTAGGAGATGCTGTCTAGGTGGAATTGACGGTTTGGGGGACACAGGGTATGCACATTTGCTTGGTGCAAGGCTACAGAGCATAAATGTGGACTGGAGAGAACTGCTTTTGCAGCTTTCTCCAGGTTTTGGTATTTGGTCATGGGGCTCTGTAGTTTGGAGATTCCAGAGTGTCTTGGGTGGGACGGAATCTCCAACCCTGTGTCCAGATTTTGTAAATTGCCAGCAGGGTGTGTGCTCAGGTGAGCACAGCACTTATAATGAGTGTATGGGAAGACTTCATGGCTCCCAGTTGGAGACTGCTCCACACCCAGAGAGACAGCAGGTCTCCAGGAGTCAGAGAGGTTGCAGGAGGCAGCCAGAACGTGCGACTGCAAGAAGCAGTGCAACAGCCTGAGGACTAAGGCCAGAGCGAAGCTGTGGGCGCTAAAGAGAAGCCATCCACAGTGAGGAAATCCTGTGGTCTGTGTGACCAGGACAAAGCGCAGAGGTACTGCTAAAGAGCCAGGTGGGCTAGCATTTTCTGTGAGTGTTTATTTGCTGGAGAAGAACCCCTGTGTGGGAATCCTTTATGTCAAAGACTTTCATTTGCCTTTTAATAAAAATGGGCTACCATGCCCTTAAATATAGTTCCTGACTGGCTTGAATCACTAACAAACGCATCTACCACGAGAGCTAATGGTCCCCCATGTTACAATATATATATATAATTTACCCCCTTCCTGACCGGGCCATTTTTTGGGATACGACACTGCATCGCTTTAACTGACAATTGCACGGTCGTGCAATGCTGTACCCAAACAAAATTGACATCCTTTTTTTCCACAAGTAGAGCTTTCTTTTGGTGGTTTATGATCACCTCTGCGGTTTTTATTTTTTGCGTTATAAACAAAAAAGACATACTATTTAAAAAAAAAAGCAATATTCTTCTACATATTTTTGGTTAAAAAAATCACAATAAGCGTATATTGATTGGTTTGCGCAAAAGTTATAGCATCTAAAAAATAGGGGATAGATTTATGGCATTTTTTTTTTTTTTTACTAGTAATGGCGGCGATCTGCAATTTTTATTGGGACTGCAACATTTTGGCGGACAGATCGGACACTTTTCACACTATTTTGGGACCATTGACACTTTTACAGTGATCAGAGCTATAAATAGCCATTGATTACTGTATAAATGTCACTGGCAGGGAAGGGGTTAACCCTAGTTGGCGATCAAGGGGTTAAATGTGTGTCCTAGGGAGTGATTCTAACTTTGGGGGGATGGGACTGCCTGGGGGAGGAGACCGATTATTGTTCCTAAGCAGTAGGAACAACAGATGGCTCTCCTCACCATTGACAGATCTCCGCTCTCTCCTTCTTAGGAGCAATTGCGGGTAGCCAATGGCCATCGCAGCCACATGGTCACACTTGTTGAAGTGGGAAAGTAATTGATCCTATAACAGTTTATTTTAAAAGTTACATTTACAATAGTCATGCCTTATCTGAGAGTTACAACCAGTGGTCAAAGGAAGCAATACAAAAGCAAACATGCATTTAGTTATTAACCAAATTAACCAATGAGGAATAAGGTAACAAGGTTTTGGGCCACCCTCTGCCTTGTTTTATAATTTTATAATTTTATTGTTGTCACAGCATAAGGATAGAAATCAGGTACACTGGGGGATATGATGAACCTAACATCAGGGGTGACATCATCGGATCACACTCATCACACGTTATCTGAGACATTCCATCATCTGACACCTGAATGAAGCCAGGACACAACTTCAGCATAGCTCGGCATCATTATGGGAAGGCAACTACAACCAGTAATTGGCAGCCATCTTAGGAGATTCTGGTAGCAACCATTTTAAGCCAACAGCCATTTTAAAAAGGTAACTATAGTACAGTGGTGTGAAAAAGTGTTTGCCCCCTTCCTCATTTCCTGTTCCTTTGCATGTTTGTCACACTTAAGTATTTCGGAACATCAAACCAATTTAAACAATAGTCAAGGACAACACAAGTAAACACAAAATGCAATTTGTAAATGAAGGTGTTTATTATTAAAGGTGAAAAAAAATCCAAACCATCATGGCCCTGTGTGAAAAAGTGATTGCCCCCTAAACCTAATAACTGGTTGGGCCACCCTTAGCAGCAACAACTGCAACCAAGCGTTTGCGATAACATGCAATGAGGCTTTTACAGCGTCCTGGAGGAATTTTGGCCCACTCATCTTTGCAGAATTGTCCTAATTCAGTTACATTAGAGGGTTTTCGAGCATGAACGGCCTTTTTAAGGTCATACCACAACATCTCAATAGGATTCAGGTCAGGACTTTGGCTAGGCCACTCCAAAGTCTTCATTTTGTTTTTCTTCAGCCATTCGGTGGTGGACTTGCTGGTGTGTTTAGGATCATTGTCCTGCTGCAGAACCCAAGTTCGTTTCAGCTTGAGTACACGAACAGATGGTCGGACATTCTCCTTCAGGATCTCTTGGTAGACAGCAGAATTCATAGTTCCTTTTATCACGGCAAGTCTTCCAGGTCCTGAAGCAGCAAAACAGCCCCAGACCATCACACTACCACCACCATATTTTACTGTTGGTATAATGTTCTTTTTCTGAAATGCAGTGTTCCTTCTACGCCAGATATACTTGGACACACACCTTCCAAAGAGTTCCACTTTTGTCTCATCGGTCCACAGAATGTTGTCCCAAAAGTCTTGGGGATCATCAAGATGTGTTGTGGAGAAATTGAGACGAGCTTTGATGTTCTTTTTGCTCAGCAGTGGTTTTCTCCTTGGAACTCTGCCATGCAGGCCATTTTTGCTCAGTCTTTTCCTGATGGTGGAGGCATGAACGCTGACCTTAACTGAGGCAAGTGAGGCCTGCAGTTCCTTGGACGTTGTTGTGGGGTCTTTTGTGACCTCTTGGATGAGTCGTCGCTGCGCTCTTGGGGTAATTTTGGGCGGCCGGCCACTCCTGGGAAGGTTCACCACTGTTCCATGTCTTCGCCATTTGTGGATAATGGCTCTCACTGTGGTTCGCTGGATTCCCAAAGCTTTGGAAATGGCTTTATAACCCTTTCCAGACTGATAGATCTCAATTACTTTCTTTCTCAATTGTTCCTGAATTTCTTTGGGTCTCGGCATGATGTGTAGCTTTTAAGGATCTTCTGGTGGACCTTACTGTGTCAAGCAGCTCCTATTTAAGTGACGCCTTGATTGTGAACAGGTGTGGCAATAATCAGGCCTGGGTGTGGCTAGAGAAATTGAACTCAGGTGTGGACAACCACAGTTATAGTATGTTTTAACAAGGGGGGCAATCACTTTTTCACACAGGGCCATGATGGTTTGGATTTTTTTTCACCTTTAATAATAAACACCTTTATTTACAAATTGCATTTTGTGTTTACTTGTGTTGTCCTTGACTATTGTTTAAATTGGTTTGATGTTCCGAAACACTTAAGTGTGACAAACATGCAAAGGAACAGGAAATGAGGAAGGGGGCAAACACTTTTTCACACCACTGTATATATTCTGTTGATTCGTTTACTTAGGTTAATAAAGCTAACTGCTATATTTCTGTTGATAACTTAATCGCTCTCCCCATGATAATATAATGCGTAGTTTGACACTTATTCCTTCTGCAGGGGAATAACTGTTGAATTCTTTAAAACGCAGACAATTGTCTGATAATTGGTTATCAGTGGTTATTCTGTCTACAGGGAGAAATTAGTTAATGGAATCAATCATGTATATAATATATATATTGTGGTAATGTGGTACCCCACCAGTGCATGTACCCAGAATTCTC
The DNA here is from genome assembly GCA_028564925.1 of Lithobates sylvaticus. Taxonomy (NCBI): domain Eukaryota; kingdom Metazoa; phylum Chordata; class Amphibia; order Anura; family Ranidae; genus Lithobates; species Lithobates sylvaticus. Next base: position 651,953,192 of record CM053026.1, read on the forward strand.
AACCAGATGGGTTTAGGGGCTCCAGGGTAGTTGCTTGTTTGAGAGGAAACTGGCTTTTCAGTTTCCTCATTATTTAGTAAAGTACGCTTTGGGACCTGGAGCCTGGGGATTTCTTAGAGATCCGGGTGGGATGAAATCCCCAGTCCTGGGTCCAGAATTTGAGACTCACCAGCACACTGATTGTTCAGGTGTGTGTTGGCCTGATAGTAGAGTCAGGACCATGGTTCTGGACTCCACCCCAGAGAGACAGGAGGTCTCTAGGAGTCCAGAGAGTGCAGGTGTGCACTAATCAAAGCCAGAGACCCAAGTCTGAGGACCAGTACAGCAAGAGGCTGTTAGCTGGGTGCACCAAGGTGTTTGCTGGAAAAGTCTGTAGGAGACATACAAGGGCCTGGAGGGTAAGGCCAGAGTAGAGTGCTGCAATTGAGAGCCAACTAGGCTAACTGTCATTTTTGTTGTTGACGGAAAGGAATGCTGAAACCCCTGCGAGGGAAACTTATCTGTGTTTATGGAATTTTCTTTTAATAAAAATGGCAAACAAAGCCCTTAAAAAGAAGAACCAGCAAGTGGCGGAGTCCTTCAAGCTTTACCTTTGATGCCGATCCTTTACAATATATATATATATATATATATATATATATATATATATATATATATATATATATATATATATATATATATATAAAATCTACTGTTACAAACTATTTTTGAATCATTATACAAAATTGTATTGTCTATGGCCGCCTATTAAGCAAACTATTTATGGTGTGAAGGTGTCTTATTGAAAATAGCCGAGTCCGTATTCGCATTGGTTCCAGCTGTGTTCTTAAAGAATTCCACATTGGCTAAAATTACTCAAATGAATTAATTGTTCAGGCATTCCTTGACACAATGCATAACAACATTGTAAATCTATGTGCTGAATCACGTGCCTCTACTTTAGCAATCAACCAAGCAATCAGTCAGTACTGCCAAATCCTCCTCTAGTCTTATGCCCAGGTCTACTTGGCCCAAGTATGAGATTTTATTGCTTGTTAGTAAAATATTTAACCCCTTGTTGGCAACTTCTTCAACTGATTTTACTGTAGTGCAGTTGTCAATTGTGTGTTAAATCTCTTTCCTAATAAGCAGTTAAATTGTATTTTGTAGCCTTAGCCTGTATACGATGAATAGTCTCACTACAAGTCACTCAGAGGATGCTTTGGTAAAATAATTACTTGAGGATAGTATGACAAGAAGACTGAAAGTTGGCAAAGATAAAGCAATGCTGAAATAATTACTGAAACACATATTATACAAGATAAGGTTCTGCGCATAAACTACCCTAGGAATAAATAAATATGTGTAAATATATGAAGTAATACAAATATGGTCTCATGCTGTTGTTTTGGATCATTATTAAGCATGAGCCCGGTGTTCGATTCGAACCCATGTTCGAATCGAGCACCGGGTGTTCGCTCGCTCGGCGAGCCCAGAACTATTGGGGCCGCTCGCATCAAATTCGTGTGATGCGAGCGGCCCCGCAATGCATTGCGGCCCGCGCAGTGCAATGCTGGCTGATGATTGGCCAAGCATGCACTGTGACCCCGCATGCTTGGCCAATCACAGCGCCGGCAGCGAGGAGAGCCATAATTGGCTACAGGCAGGATGCCTGTAGCCAATTATAGCTCAGGGGCTTTAGTACACGCCCCACGGTATAAGAGGCCGCCGCGCCGGCGGCCTCGCATATTATGTTTCAGTCAGTGTCAGCGTGTCAGTGTGCTGCTGACTGCTGACAACAATATGTGCTCTATTTCTGGGGATATGTGTGTGCATGCTGTTAGAACAGCATTGCAGTATCACATCTGGGGGGTGTCTATAGGTGGCCTGGGAAGGGGGCAGGTTTCCTGTGCTTAGAACTTTCCCTGCAAAAAAGTGTCATTTTTGCAGGAAAAAAGCTATTTAAAATCACTCGCGGCTAATGAATTGATGGCTCCTGTAACACAGAGAACTGTCATTCATTAATAAAAAAACAAAAAAAAAGCGTAGGGGTCCCCCCAAATTCAATAACCAGGCCCTTCAGGTCTGGGATGGATATTAAGGGGAACCCCAGCCAAAAAAAAAAAAAAAAAAAATGGCGTAGGGTCCCCCTCAAAATCCATACCAGACCCTTGAGGTCTGGTATGGATTTTAAGGGGAACCCTAGCCAAAAAAAATGGCGTGGGGTCCCCCTCAAAATCCATACCAGACCCTTATCCGAGCACGCAACCTGGCAGGCCGCAGGAAAAGAGGGGGGGACGAGAGCGGCCCCCCTCTCGCCTGAACCGTACCAGGCCACATGCCCTCAACATTGGGAGGATGCTTTGGGGGTCTAAGACCCCTAAAGCACCTTGTCCCCATGTTGATGAGGACAAGGGCCTCTTCCCCACAACCGTGCCCGGTGGTTGTGGGGGTCTGCGGGCGGGGGGCTTATCGGAATCTGGAAGCCCCCTTTAACAAGGGGACCCCCAGATCCCCCCCCCCCCCCTGTGTGAAATGGTAAGGGGGTACAAAAGTACCCCTACCATTTCACCAAAAAAGTGGCAAAAATGGTAAAAATGACAGGAGACAGTCTTTGACAATTCCTTTATTAAAATCTTCTTTCTTCTTTCTTCATCCTTCGGTTTCTTCATCTTCTCCTTCCTTCATCTTCTTCCATCTTCTTCCATTTTCTTCTTCCTCCGATCCGCTTCTTCTTGCGCTGGTCTTCTCGTCCTTCTCGTCCGGCATCTTCTTCCGTCGGCGTCGGTGTCGGTGTCTTCTTGGGCCGCTCCGCGCAATGGGAGGCTCCCGCTGTGTGAGGCTCCGCTCCGTCTGACAGGTCTTTTATAATGGAGGGCACCTGGTGACCCCGCCCCCTCTGACGCACAGGGACGTCATGGGGAATTCCATGATGGCTTTCCCCATGACGTCAGAGGGGGGCGGGGTCACCAGGTGCCCTCCGTTTTAAAAGACCTGTCAGATGGAGCGGAGCCTCACACAGCGGGAGCCTCCCATTGCGCGGAGCGGCCCAAGAAGACACCGACACCGACGCCGACGGAAGAAGATGCCGGACGAGAAGGACGAGAAGACCAGCGCAAGAAGAAGCGGATCGGAGGAAGAAGAAAATGGAAGAAGAAGATGGAAGAAGATGAAGGAAGGAGAAGATGAAGAAACCGAAGGATGAAGAAAGAAGAAAGAAGATTTTAATAAAGGAATTGTCAAAGACTGTCTCCTGTCATTTTTACCATTTTTGCCACTTTTTTGGTGAAATGGTAGGGGTACTTTTGTACCCCCTTACCATTTCACACAGGGGGGGGGCGGGATCTGGGGGTCCCCTTGTTAAAGGGGGCTTCCAGATTCCGATAAGCCCCCCGCCCGCAGACCCCCACAACCACCGGGCACGGTTGTGGGGAAGAGGCCCTTGTCCTCATCAACATGGGGGACAAGGTGCTTTAGGGGTCTTAGACCCCCAAAGCATCCTCCCAATGTTGAGGGCATGTGGCCTGGTACGGTTCAGGCGAGAGGGGGGGCCGCTCTCGTCCCCCCCTCTTTTCCTGCGGCCTGCCAGGTTGCGTGCTCGGATATGGGTCTGGTATGGATTTTGAGGGGGACCCCACGCCATTTTTTTTGGCTAGGGTTCCCCTTAAAATCCATACCAGACCTCAAGGGTCTGGTATGGATTTTGAGGGGGACCCTACGCCATTTTTTTTTTTTTTTTTTGGCTGGGATCCCCCTTAATATCCATCCCAGACCTGAAGGGCCTGGTTATTGAATTTGGGGGGACCCCTACGCTTTTTTTTTTTTTTTTTTTCATTTTTTTTATTTTTTTCATTTTTTTTATGATTGAGTTTCAATGAATCACTGTTCTCTGTGTTACGGGAGCCGTGAATTAACATTAGCCGCGAGTGATTTTAAATAGCTTTTTTACTTTCAAAAATGACACTTTGCGCAGAGACAGTTCTAAACACGGGAAACATGCGCCCCTTTACAGGCATACTATAGACACCCCCCAGGTACGAAATTTAAAGGAATATTACACTTTTATTGTTTCAATTTAAGCATTATTAAAATCACTGCTCCTGAAAAAACAGCCGTTTTTAAAAAAAAATTTTGCATTGATACATGTCCCCTGGGGCAGGACCCAGGTCCCCAAACACTTTTTATGACATTAACATGCATATTAGCCTTTAAAATGAGCACTTTTAATTTCGAACGTTCGCATCCATTATAACTCATAGGGTTCTAAAGCTCACACGGACTTTAGGTCCGTTCGCGGGTTCTGGTGCGAGCCGAACGGGGGGGGTGTTCGGCTCATCCCTAATCATCATGACGTTCTATTTGATTCAGCAGTACATACAGAAATGTATATATACTTTTGCTAAGACTTATAGATGGGCAGATCTTTTATTTATTATAATGGGAAAAGAGAAGTTTGCCTATGGATTGTGGCCTTTCCCTTTTTTATATAATTGAATGATATTTAAAGTGATTGTAAGGGTAATTTTTTTTATTTTAAATAACAAACATATCATACTTACCTCCACTGTGCAGCTTGTTTTGCACAGAATGGCCCTGATCCTCGTCCCTTCGGTGGCTCTCGTGGCTCCTACCCCCATCAGATAACCCCCTGGGAGAAGTGCTCTCCCGGGGGATTACCTTGCAGGCACGCTCCCGAGTCCAGCATAAGGCATCCATAGAGGCCGAATGCAGGGCTTTGCCCCGCCCCCTGGCACCCGTGTCATTGGATTTGATTGACAGCAGCAGGAGTCAATGGCTGCTATCAATCTATGCAATCAAGAGCCGAGAACCCGTGGAGAGAGAGACAGTGCGTCCCCGCCGACTGAATGAAGGGTAAGGTAAGTAAGGTAAGTAAAACGGGGGGCTGGGGGGCTGGGGGGCCGGTGACTGACAAGTGTTTTTTCACCCTATTGCATAAGATGCATTAAGGTGAAAAAACACGAACCTTTACAACCCCTAAAGTGTAACAAAAGGCAAAACTTTTTTTAGTTGAGAGGGATCGGAAAATCTGTCAGTTTTTATTACTGTCTGTGCCCCTGTTAGGAGGAGACCCCCTCTCTATTTGTCCTGTTTACTATTATCATTGAAAGTGAAAGTGAAAGAAAATACCAAATTGTGGGTTGATGCCAACAGTAATAGAGGAAAAAAAATCTTCAAATGGGGACACCCCAGAAATCCCTCACTTTGGAGGGATTTCCTCTCACTTCCTGTTTAGGCTATGGAACAGAAAGTGAGAGGAAATTTCTTCAATGGGACACAGACAGTGGTTATAACCCTCCCTTAATCTATACAAAATAAAAATAAAAATGCCATTAGTTCTACTTTAACACACACAGTGAATGTATTGTCTAATTTTCTCTCATGTAAATTTAAATGTCCTGAATCGCCACAGAAATGTTTCAAGGTGCTGGGGAAAGTCTAAAATCGTTGTATTATTTCTAATGGCAAATCTAAGTATAACACATTAACTTCTTCAGATCCGCGCTGTAGCCCTGCTTTGCTGGGAGTACGTCTATTGACATCCTTCCGTGCCCAAGCAGCCTGCGTGCCTCCTGCGGGGCGCTCTGTGATTAGCAAGTCTATGAGACTTGCTGGATCCCGATCTCGATCCCGACCCCTTAGCACATGATCAGATGTCAGCCAATGACAGCTGATCATGTGATGTAAACAGAGCTGGTAATTGGCTATTGTTTCTCGTTGCGCTGACAGCGTGAGGAGAGAAAAAAAAGCCGATCACCCGCAGCTGTGAGAGGGATATCAGTCTTGATCACGGAGAGCTAGCGCCAGCTCCTTAGTGTCCACCTGTGCCACCTGCCAGTGCCACCTAGCAGTAGACAACAGTGCCGCCTACCAGTGCCTACCAGCGCCACCTATCAGTGCCCACAATCAGTGCCTCATCAACAGTGTTGCACATCAGTGCCACATATCAGTGCCCATCAGTGTCACCTACCAGTGCCAATCAGTGCCCATCAGTGCCGCCCATCAGTGCCACCTATCAGTGCCACCTATCAGTGGCCATCAGTACCATCTATCAGTGGTATCTATCAGTGCCCATCTGTGCCACACATCAGTGCCACCCATGAGGGCCCATCAGTGCCATCTTATCAGTGGCCATCAGTGCCACCTTATCTGTGCCCATCAGTACCGCCTTATCTTTCCCCATCAGTGCTGCCTTAACTGTGCCTATCAGTGCCCATCAGTGCAGCCTATCAGTACACACACATATCCACGGTCCTGCTGTGTTACCGGGCAATCGCAGGTGCCCGGCGGACATCGCGATTGTGCGCCCCCTGGTGGGCCGAGAAGGCGAGGGTGTCACTTATGGGCACGAATATGCCACACTTATGGGCACTGATATGTGGCACTGATGAGCACTGATAGGTGGCACTGGGTGGCAATAGTGGGCACTGATGGGTGGCACTGGTGGGCCCTGATAGGTGGCACTGGTAGGCACAGATAAGCAGTACCGGTGGGAACAGATAGGCAGCACAGATAGGCGGCACTGATAGGCATTGATGGGTGGCAATGGTGGGCAGCAGTGATGGGCATTGATGTGCAGCAGTGATGGGCATTGATGTGCAGCAGTGATGGGCATTGATGGGCAGCACTGATAGCCAGCACTCGTATGACGTCCACCCAGAACAAGAGCCGCACCGCCCAGCCATCATTTGACAGCTGGGCGGGCGGCCAGTGGTTAATATTACTTTAAAAATCTAATTAAGTGCAAGTGAAGTAAAAATCTGAAATTCCCCTGCACAATTAAATGTTTGAAGCAAACTATTCTTTATACAGTGGTGTGAAAAATTGTTTGCCCCCTTCCTCATTTCCTGTTCCTTTGCATGTTTGTCACACTTAAGTGTTTCGGAACATCAAACCAATTTAAACAACAGTCAAGGACAACACAAGTAAACACAAAATGCAATTTGTAAATGAATGTGTTTATTATTAAAGGTGAAAAAAAATCCAAACCATCATGGCCCTGTGTGAAAAAGTGATTGCCCCCTAAACCTAATAACTGGTTGGGCCACCCTTAGCAGCAACAACTGCAACCAAGCGTTTGCGATAACGTGCAATGAGGCTTTTACAGCGTCCTGGAGGAATTTTGGCCCACTCATCTTTGCAGAATTGTCCTAATTCAGTTACATTAGAGGGTTTTCGAGCATGAACGGCCTTTTTTAAGGTCATACCACAACATCTCAATAGGATTCAGGTCAGGACTTTGGCTAGGCCACTCCAAAGTCTTCTTTTTGTTTTTCTTCAGCCATTCGGTGGTGGACTTGCTGGTGTGTTTAGGATCATTGTCCTGCTGCAGAACCCAAGTTCGTTTCAGCTTGAGTACACGAACAGATGGTCGGACATTCTCCTTCAGGATCTCTTGGTAGACAGCAGAATTCATAGTTCCTTTTATCACGGCAAGTCTTCCAGGTCCTGAAGCAGCAAAACAGCCCCAGACCATCACACTACCACCACCATATTTTACTGTTGGTATAATGTTCTTTTTCTGAAATGCAGTGTTCCTTCCACGCCAGATATACTTGGACACACACCTTCCAAAGAGTTCCACTTTTGTCTCATCGGTCCACAGAATGTTGTCCCAAAAGTCTTGGGGATCATCAAGATGTGTTGTGGAGAAATTGAGACGAGCTTTGATGTTCTTTTTGCTCAGCAGTGGTTTTCTCCTTGGAACTCTGCCATGCAGGCCATTTTTGCCCAGTCTTTTCCTGATGGTGGAGGCATGAACGCTGACCTTAACTGAGGCAAGTGAGGCCTGCAGTTCCTTGGACGTTGTTGTGGGGTCTTTTGTGACCTCTTGGATGAGTCGTCGCTGCGCTCTTGGGGTAATTTTGGGCGGCCGGCCACTCCTGGGAAGGTTCACCACTGTTCCATGTCTTCGCCATTTGTGGATAATGGCTCTCACTGTGGTTCGCTGGATTCCCAAAGCTTTGGAAATGGCTTTATAACCCTTTCCAGACTGATAGATCTCAATTACTTTCTTTCTCAATTGTTCCTGAATTTCTTTGGGTCTCGGCATGATGTGTAGCTTTTAAGGATCTTCTGGTGGACCTTACTGTGTCAAGCATCTCCTATTTAAGTGATGCCTTGATTGTGAACAGGTGTGGCAATAATCAGGCCTGGGTGTGGCTAGAGAAATTGAACTCAGGTGTGGACAACCACAGTTATAGTATGTTTTAACAAGGGGGGCAATCACTTTTTCACACAGGGCCATGATGGTTTGGATTTTTTTTCACCTTTAATAATAAACACCTTCATTTACAAATTGCATTTTGTGTTTACTTGTGTTGTCCTTGACTATTGTTTAAATTGGTTTGATGTTCCGAAACACTTAAGTGTGACAAACATGCAAAGGAACAGGAAATGAGGAAGGGGGCAAACACTTTTTCACACCACTGTATGTTTACAGTACTTTAGTAATCGTTCACCTAATTTTTTGGACGGTTGTTTTTCTAGCTATATTTAAAATACATGATTACTAGATTCTTTAGTGCCCTGCTGAGTTCTTCAGAAAAGTAATAGCAAGCAATTTTCTTGTTAAAGTGAATAAAATTATTAGCCTCCAAACACAGTCCAATTATTACAAGCATAGCGTGAATCAGCTGTAAAACTTGCAGAGATTGTACTTGGCTATTCTAATCTACTCAGTGAGGGGATTTGACTTTTATCTACATATCACCAGTTGAATTCACTTGTCCAACTCCTGTATATGCCTATTATGCACATTATTTAAAAAAGGCAACCCTCCAGGCATAATCCTTTGAAAAAGTCAGGTGGCTGTGACAAAACGCGTCAGTGTGGGGATTAGTGATGTCATCATGCCCACCAGAAAGTGTGGCTGAATTTGCTGGATTAGGTCATGTGGGAGTCTCAGCTTTAAAGTGGATGTAAACCAGATTCATGAAATTTGAGCTGGACACATATATCTGCATTTTTTTCTTATCTCTCTTTAAAGCACTAAGTCCCATGGCTTTCTCCTGCTTCATTCTTCTGTTATCAGCATGATAACTTCTGACAAGTTTTCTGTCAACTGTGATAACACCAGCCTGAAATTTGTGTCAGGACGGGTGCTATAAATAGATTAGCAAAGAGCTGATCCATTCACAGCACAGCTCTGCAAGTCTCTGCCTATGAGGAGAGGGATGTGTGCCTTTCCTCCAATCAGCTATCTCACAGGGTATGACAAGACACCCCTCCACCTGCTGGAACAGTTAGAGAAAATTCTAACAGGACATGCACTTTCTAAAAAGTATATAAAGCTGAAGACAGCAGATATACATGAAAAACACATATAGGGGTATTGGTTTCATCTCTGTGTATCACCTGAGGCTGTTTATGTCACTGGGTATAGGGAAGGGTTTACATCCACTTTAAGGGGACACAATGTTTTTAAGGTGGTGCACTACTTCTTTAGTGCACTTTTCTTGTGAGTGTGATTTGTTTATTGCTTTTAATAAAGGCTGTAGGGGTATTTTACCTTATTACACTATCTGAGCCTCTCTTTTTTGAGTGGAGGAGCCCTGGATGTTATTTGGCATTGGAGAGCTAATACTTACCACTGAAGAGGATCAAGTGAATGGAGGCCAACGGTGCCCTGGGGTAGACCCCTTAAAGGGGAATACACATCTAACCTATTTGTAATTAAATAGGTCTACGTATTAAGGTGAGAGCAGAGTGTAAATGGTAGTGGGACTCTATATTTTCTCTTCACACTAAGTACGCATCAAGATTGCACTAAGTATAACACCTAGTTGAAACATGTTTGGAGGGACTTTAATTTCTGGTCAGTTTATAATTAATTTTATCAATCTGTTCATTTATATTGTGTGATGGATTTGTAAGACACTTACAACATATTCAGAATTATTTCAGATTTTCTATATAGGTATCTATAAGTCATGATTTATGTCTTTTTGCACATGAATGCATGAGCTGTGGCATGATGCAATGTGAATATTGTGTTATATGTTGCAAGACACTTTTTTCCTTTTCTTGATATTACTAAGGATGTGGGAGTACACATCACAGAGTAAGCAGCAACTAGTTTATTTAGTTTTTTTCATAATTTTTTTGTTGTTAATTAGTTCACAGGGAGGATTGCGCAGAGGATATCTCTAGACCATATTATCAATAAAGTGGGTAACGTGGAAAATCAGCGCTTCCCCCAATAAGTGTCAGTGTAAAATAAGTACGGTATATAAAACGAATAAATAAATAGTGAATAATATATATGAGATGGTTCTGCAATCTAAGAAAAACTGGAACATTCAGCTATAAAGATATGTGTAAATTAGAGATAGATGCGCTACCAAAAGAGAAACAATGTGTATAAACTCAAATAACAATAAATCGAAACAAAGTAAATGTTCATCTACTTTGTTTCGATTTATTGTTATTTGAGTTTATACACATTGTTTCTCTTTTGGTAGCGCATCTATCTCTAATTTACACATATTATCAATAAAAAATATATTTATAACTTATTATAACAAGAGAGAACAAAATAAAAAGCATATTTTTTAGTCTTAATCCGATTTACTGCAAGACGATTTTACAATACCACTGCACGTTCTTATAAAGAAGAACGACAGTCAGATTTAATTAAAATGCAGGATATTTATTCAAAATGGCAGATAAATATGACAAGTTAATTAAATATAAAAAGATGTTGCACTGTGTCTTTAAAATCACAAATCACATTGTGCATCAAACATATATTAAACAAAACCTATTGCGGATGCCAACATCCTCATTGTGATACACTATAAAAGATCACATATGATTATATATAGTTCAGTAAGTACAACCACCCCTTCAATGGAGTAATGGTGTACACAAATGGAATTTCTTAAACAAAAAAAATCATTTTTTATATATATGATACAGGGGAATACCACCATCACTATGCCAGTGCAATAAGCAATCAAATAAAGCTCAATTGAATAAATAAAGTAAATACCAACACCACTGCACAACTGCAGTGAACTTTAATTTTCTTCTCATGAGATTTATCCGTACATATTAGTGAGCTTTACTACCACCAAAACACGCAGCCTCGTACCAAATAGATAGGCCCCAGCTTATAGGTGGTCTAAGCAGTGCTCTATATCAGGAATCATCTAACCAAATCTATAAGAATATGGAGGGCATCTGTACAGATCACAGCAATGGGATGTTTCAGAGGCACTTGGAAACTACAAAGTACATCAGCAGAGACTCAGTACTAACACTTCACCTCCGGCATCATCATGCATGTTATTTCAGCAAAAGAAACAAACAGAATTCCATAGTGCAACCTTAACAGTAGTCCATGGTGCATTAGTAAACCGTACATCTGTGTTCAGACCATTGTACAGCCTCTTCCTAATACACACAACTCCTACAATGAGAGCTGCATGTTTTAGATGTGAAATTCCACGTCTCAAAACACAGGACTCTACACCACCAACACACCTCCAGTGCTCAGACTTCCTGTGCACCCCTGAGACATGGCATTTCACTTCTTGTCTGATCTTTCACATACATCAATTTCTAGGGGATGGTTCAGGGCCTTCTCACTGTATAGACCTTGTCTCCTGCTGGGCTTGTAGATTAAATGACTGGGACTTTACTTTGAGGCTCATTGAGGTGACAATTCTATATCTAAAAGAATGGGAGAATTTTATTGGCATCTAGTTGTCAATTCTGGTACAGTATATAGACATGCTATGTCCTTTTCAAATTCTTATTGAGGAACGTTTGTCTACGATTGATTACTGACTTAAAGAGGGAGTCCGTCAAAATTTTTTTTTTAAAAAGTCAGCAGCTTCAAATACTGCAGCTGCTGGCTTTTAAGCTATGGACACTTACCCGCCTAGCGCCTGCGATGTCGCCACCCGAAAGCCGATCTTTTGATCGTCTCTCGTGTGCTGCCGCCGTCATCTTCGGTATAGGAATCAGGAAGTGAAGCCTTGCGGCATCACTTCCCGGTTCCCTACTACGCATGCGCAAGTTGCACTGCGCAATTAGGACGCCCCCTGCTGTCTCTGGGAGACGTGTGTTTCCCAGCAGACAGCGGGGGTGACAGGAAGTGGCGAAAATACCCACAGATTCTGTGGCTATCTATGTATTATACAGGTATCTGTACCCCCCTGAAAGGTGCCAATTGTGGCACTGGAGGGGGGGAGGGTTCCGATGAGCGGAAGTTCCACTTTAGGGCAGAGCTCCGCTTTAACCACTTAAGGACCGAGCCTCTTTCTGAGATGTGGTGTTTACAAGTTAAAAACATTTTTTTTTTGCTAGAAAACTTGTTAAAACCCCCAAACATTATATAAGTTTTTTCTAACAACCTAGAGAATAAAATGGCAGTCGTTGAAATACTTTCTGTCACACCATACTTGGGCAGCGGTCTTACAAGTGCACTTTTTTTTTGGAAAAAATACACTTTTTTTAAATAAAATATAAGACATCAGTAAAGTTAGCCCAATTTTTTTTTATATTGTGAAAGATAATGTTACGTCGAGTAAATTGATACCCAACATGTCACGCTTCAAAATTGCGCCCGCTCGTAGAATGGCGAAAAACTTTTACCCTTAAAAATCTCCATAGGCGACATTTAAAAAATTCTACAGGTTGCATGTTGCATGTTTTGAGTTACAGAGGAGGTCTAGGACTAGAATTATTTCTCTTGCTCTAACAATCGCGGCGATACCTCACATGTGTGTTTTTAACACCATTTTCATATGTGGGTACTACTTACGTATGCGTTCACTTCTGAACGCAAGCTTGGCGGGACGGGCGCATATAAAAAAAAAATGTCTTATTTATTTTACCTTTTATTTTTTTATTTTTACAACATCCCTTGTAATAGAAAAAAATGACAGGACCTCTTAAATATGAGATCTGGGGTCAAAAAGACCTCAGGTCTGAAATTTACACTAAAATGCAATCAAAGCAAAAATAAAAAATTAAATGTCATTTGAAAAAAACAAAGTCTCTTTAAGAACTATGGGCGGAAGTGACCTTTTGTCGTCGCTTCCGCCCTGCAATGGTATGGAGATGGGTGGGGGCCATCTTCCCCTCACTCCTCTCCATACCTTACAGGGAGAAGAACCAGATTGCCTCTGCTGCTACCGACAGCTCCGGTGAGTGGCGGAGGGCACCAGAGCACGGCGGGAGGGGGGCCTCTCCCACCCCCGACAAAAGTGAGCTTGAGGGCAAACCCGCCGCAGAGACCACTTTTATCTGAAAGCGGACCACCCTCTGAAGAAGAGGATACTGGGGTTATGGCAGCTAGCTGCTGCTATAACAAAGATATCAAAGTACCTGTGTATAATGACAGCGGGCAGTCCATAAGTGGTTAAGAGAATACTGTATCTATAATAATAATGGGCAGCACGATGGTGTAGTGGTTAACACTTTCACCTAGCAGCAAAAAGGATCACTGGTTCAAATCCTAACCATGACACCATCTGCCTGGAGTTTGCATGTTCTCCCTTTGCCTGCATGGGTTTCCTCCGGGTACTGCGGTTTCCTCCCACACTCTAAAGACATGCTGGTAGGTTAATCAGATCCTGTCTAAATTGTCCCCAGTATATGTATGAATGTGTATTAGGGACCTTAGGTTGTAAGCCCCTTGAGGGTAGGGACTGATGTGAATGTACAATGTATATGCTGCATAAATTGATGGCGCTATATAAGTACCTGAAATAAATAAAACAAATAATACCATTGAATTAGACTACATCTACAATCATACTACTTCTACAGATTACATCTCAGCTATTGGCAAAACTACCCTCATTTTACATATATGTTACAGACATGCAGCCAATAAAGGCTGTACACATGCCGCATCCACAATTCATTGCTTCATGGCCAAAGGAAAAATAAAACCCCTGTTGTAGGTTAATAGGGACACATTCAGCCTTTTCAGGGTTAAAATAGGTGGTGAAGAGGTGTTGTAATGCCTTCCAGCCACCTGTCAACTTTCCTCTGAAAAGATCTGCCATGGAGTGGTGGCAAGGGATGCCACACATTCAAACAAGCCCATAAAGTATATGTAAAGACTAACAATTAATGTCTCTTATTTGATACTCATTTGATATGAGTGACATCGCTGTTCAGGAATCACAATACAGTGAGTGACAGAATTGGAAGAGTGGTACTGACAAAATCACCAGTTGAAATTAAAGAAATAAAAGCTTGAAAAACTAGAAACAAATGCACCTTCAAACTGATAATGATGTTAAACATTTTTTTTCTTGGGTTTAGATACATTTCAAGAATTGCATGCCTGTAACATTTCTTAAAGTGTAAGGAAAATCCTGTTGCATCATGGGAGGTGAGGATCTTTTTCAGATTTGCTTTGCTTTACTATGTCATGATGAAAATAAGGAGTAGCTGCACAGGAGCTAAAATGCATCTCCCTGCATGTATAGATGGCTGTTATGGTAGTCAAAGCCATAAAAGTAATTTGATTCTTAAGTAAAGGGTTATCTTTTTATGTGGCTATTTTGGATACTAATCAATCATAGTCATAATTTTGTTATTTATTTATTACAGGATTTATTTATTACAGGATTTATATAGCGCCAACAGTTTACGCAGCGCTTTACAATATATTATTGAAATCTTGCAAAATGCATTTACATACAAAAAAAATCAAGTAAGCATTATAGTATGTAGCACAATTTTAATAAAAAAGCATGAAGAATATTTTAGTTTATCAAAAATTAAAATGATAAATTACCAAACCTCCCTCATGCTATGTACTGCATAAACTATAAATATATTCCTCTTACTTATAGCATAGTGAAAAGTACTGAAATGCAGGTGTATGAGCCATTTATGACCCTAATCAGTATGAACCAGCTCATCCAAGTAAATTGTTAAAGAGCTCCATTTTGTCAACAATTATTTCATCTATTTTCTCTTCACTCTCCTCCCTAGCAATTGTCCTTGATCTGCTTCATTTTTTGCCACTTGACTGCGTGCAAGGTCAGGGTAAATGAGAGGCAATCCTAAAAGAGATAAGAGCTGCCAGAAAATGTAAGCGGCCTCAAATAATATAAATAATCTTCTGCTTGTGATAATAGAAATGTCAAGGAAACAGGAATTATCTTATATGTGAGAAATCTTCCTTGTGTTTGGTGTCTGTAATTTCATACATTAGAATGGGTCAATACAAACCAAGAAGAAACAGATTGAGACGACTCTAGAAAAAGCAATTGTCTTAAAAAGCAAGCTATTAATGGCTAAGACAAGGCGAAATGGTACTCAATACAGTGTGTATAGTTCTAATTCGAGGAGATGTATTGCCTATTAGTGCTGCAGAATAGAATGTAAATAGTTAATAATTCAAGAACAGCGGGGCTATAAATTCTAATACTGTTTACTTCAGTGAATGTGATCAATATGTTGATCCCTGCCTCAGTCCAATAAACATAGGCCACTTTATTGAATTGACTCCGACAATGCCTAAAGAGTTAATCATTTTCATTTACTGTATCAACTATTAAAGCCCCGGGTTATTTTTTAAATTGCAAAGCAGTAAAGATTTATATGAAAACCTCCATTTAAACTATTACATGAAAACATCAATTTTAGTAAACACCCCGGGGACTGCTTCAAGGACAATTTTTGCTATATTGCTTATCATTGAGGAAGAAAGAAAAGTAAGATTCAGCAGTGACTTTTTATATTTTTTCTTCACAGCCTGAAAAGAAAAATGTGATCATATAAAAAGGCAGATGAAGACTGATAATATGATAAAGCCTAATTTATTGTTATGGCTGGATAGTGTGTTTAAGAAGTACTGATGGGCAATTGAAATAATAAACAAAGAAAAGTGTTGGCAGTTGTTGACTGCATTTACAACACAGACATTTTATTTACTGATATGTTTACAATAAATTTGTGATAACGTTATAAATTTTTATTGAAATTATTGATATGATTAACGTCTAATTTAATTATTCAATTGGTAACATTAAATGAATGGACCAATAAACCAAAAGTGCATATGTAGCTTTACATTAGTATCACTAGCGCTAGGGTGTTATATGCAGATAAAGCAACTGTATACCAGTCTCTTAAAGGATATTTATATGACCACACACATTTTACAGCGCTGACCTGCTAACTATTACTTAGGTCACTAATAGATCAAAGGGTGTAATAGGTGCTTATAAAAATCCAAATATCTATATAAACCAATACTCTATAAAGTGTCCATGCAATGTAATAGTCTCTTAAAAGTGCATAATAATGAACACCCTAAAGTGCTTTTGTGCATTGCAAAAATAATTCTGCTGTGCAAAAATTCTTCAAACAGTGTTGCAGTGATCCACCGTTGCCACGCCAGGGAACTCGCCAACTGCACATGACCACCCGCTACAGGTAAGTCAAATAATGCTTGTTATCAACAAGAGGTCTATAGCGGCTCTGGAGTTTTCACTGCTACTGTTATCAACAAGGGATCACCCTTCCACAGTGGCTTTAGAATCTCCACTACTCCTCTCATGGATAAAGATGTATTCACAGGTGTCTCATATAGGAATCAAATGGTAAACAAGGAGGATCTGCCATAGAGAAAAATCTTTAAAATTTCATTAAAATAAACAACTAAATAATCTTTCTCACATTCAATGGTGCTACACTTTGCACCAAGGAGCATTCACATTTTAAAATATCTCAATAGCTATTTAAAATGAGTTCCAGCAGCTCAATCTCATTCCCTCTTTGCATACCAGTTCTAATGGTTTCTTCCTACTTGGTCCCGGGTGTAGAACAATGTCATTTTGTGGGAGTATGTTGCGTGATGCCGTCACTTCCAGTTACGCCCCAATGCGTTTTGTTACACTGACGTTCTCAAGAACTGCCTCTTGTGTCAGTCTAAAAGAGTCAGTGTTAGCAGACAAACTACCCACATGTAATATTGAGCCTCCATGAGTAAAAGAACTGAAATTTATTGAAAGAAAGGAGTGGGAGGATGACAGTACGGCTGGGGAGGAGAGGACTAGATGGTTGCTGAACATCCTCCAGCTAGAAAACTAAGCAGGTTCTATTTAAACTGCTGCAGCTTCACAGTGCACAGTGAAATCAGACAAAGTATTTTCTTGTTCAGATTTTTTATTGAAGGTAAAAACAAGAACTATCAACAGGATGCATCAGAAAAAAATCTTCCCTCTGGATCAGGGGAGGCAATAGTGGTATAGCAGTTCGATGCTGAGGTAGGGACGCAACCCTTTGCATCACAACATACAAAAAATAACAGCAAAGCACAAAAAGACATCATAGGGCTATACGTTGTGGGTTAGTTTGAGGATGTTTAGGGGATTGTTGGTAAGTAAAAGCCAGGAACCGTTTTGATTCCTGTGAACAAAGGTTAGCTACCAAGGGCTCCAGGTGGAGTTACCCCGAGGTTCACAAATAAACAGGTGCCTAAGAGTCCTCATAATGGATAAAGATTAAATTGTGTGATAAACATTAAAAGCGTTTATAGAACTTAACTTAGGGGAGTTGCAGTTAGTGGGGAATGTCCAGTCTCAGCATGATAAGCAGTTAAGTTGGTGGAGCTGAGAGGTTTACATCCAGAAGAGAAGAGCTGAAAGGTGGAGGGAAGAGAGAGGAAGGAGGAGAAGAGAAAGGGGCGGGTTGAAAAAGAGGGGGAAGGCAGCTCAGGAGGAGGAGAAGGACAAGGAGGGAGCTCACCGGGAGGAGGTCTGGTCTCTATGGGTAAACAAAGTGATAAATATGGATTAACCAAACTCCCCCCCCCCCCGGTTCGGTTCGCAGCAGAACATGCGAACAGGCAAAAAAATTGTTCGAACACGCGCACACCGTTAAAGTCTATGGAACACGAACATGAAAAATCAAAAGTGCTAATTTTAAAGGCTTATATGCAAGTTATTGTCATAAAAAGTGTTTGGGGACCCGGGTTCTGCTCCAGGGGACATGTATCAATGCAAAAAAAGTTTTAAAAACTGCTGTTTTTTTGGGAGCAGTGATTTTAATAATGCTTAAAGTGAAACAATATAGATAAAACTCATTGAAAAAAACGGCATGGGTCCCCCCCCCAGATCCCGGCCTCCCCCCCATGTGAATTGGTAATGGGTACATTTTACCCCTACCATTTTGCAAAAAAAGTGTCAAAAATTTAAAAAAAATACGTTTTTTATTTTTTTGGCGTGAGATGGATCTAAATCGTGGGACATTTTTATTTTTTTATCTTTTAATAAAGGACTTCTCCCAAAGTGTCTCCTGTCTTTTTTTAACCATTTTTGACACTTTTTTGTGAAATGATAGGGGTACAATGTACCCGTTACCAATTCATATAGGGGGGAGGCCGGGATCTGGCAGTCCCCTTGTTAAAGGGGGCTTCGAGATTCCGATAAGCCCCCCCACTCTCATGGCAATATATACAGATTAACTGTGGATTGAAAAAGTATATATAACGTCACTAAATCTTACTGAGAAAGGAAAAGGTGAAGTAAGTCAAAGGTGATAGCTCAAGCAGTGATGGAACCTGTGGAGTTCTTAAGGCTGATATTTAAGAAAAATTTTCCGTGAGATAAGCATACATTCTATGCATAAGAAGAAAATGCATCCTCCGTGCTGGAGATGAACAGGTTACTCACGGTTGACAGATCCACGGTTTGCTGAAGGCAAAGATTGCTGTGACTCCAAAGAGTGGTAAAGTTGGTTCTACCAATGTGGGATACAGTAGATCACTTTTCAGAGGGAAGGCGACTTAGCGTGTGTTCTACTGGTGGTGCATAGTTGGCAAAACTAAAGGTTCCTGAAGGCAAGGATGGCCGTGAGTCCAAAGGGTGGTAAGGATGATTTTACCGGTATGTGATACAGTGGATCGCTCTTCAGAGGGAGAACAACTTAGCGTGTGTTCTGCAGGTGGCGCATCTGAGGAGCCGGATATTACTGCTGGTTATTCAGATGTGTGGTGGAGTGGATCGCTGCTCTGGAAAAGAGCAGCTTGCCATGTACTTTACTCTTAGGCACATCCGAGGAGGTCAATGCTGCACGCACAGCTGTTGTCATATTCTCCCAGGACGGGATGGTAGCCTCTGACAATGCAAGGCTATCATTCGGCTCTTTTGAGATTCTTCAGCTCGGCCAGGCTTGGTGATAGATGTGGGTCCTTCACTGGTGGGAATAGACAGGCAGTCCGGGATTCCCTGAGTGGTAAATGGCACTGGAATATGCAGGATTCTTCCACAGCAAGAAGTGTAGTTGAGTTCAGTTTCATCCAAACATTTTTGGAAATTCATTGGAGAGGGCGGGCTGGGGTGCCAAGGGCAGCTGGGGTGGTCTGTGGCTGGCACACCGAAGCGTGCATTTCGTTTGCAGGGTGTGCGAACTTCTTCATTACTAGTCCTATTTTTGAGTTGTAAAAGAGTTGGGGGGGGGGGGGGGGTGGGAACGACATCTAAGTATTCAGTTGTGATCTTGTAGTAGTGCCACTATGTCCATTTTTGCTGTATGCTGTCAACCTATCCTGTGAGGTATGGATCAATTCTTCAATTTCTGTCTATCTGTTTAAATGTGCAATCCAGTCTTTCATAGTAGGAACATGTTTTTGCCTCAAAAGTAATGGTATGCACATGCGGGCTGCATTTATCATATGCATAACTAGGGATTTATGGTAAAAATGCTTCATAATCATAGAGTGGGGAAGTAAATATTGTAATGGTGAGAAGGTAAGTGGTACCTCTAATTATGATGTTGTGGACATTCATTCAATATGGCTGTAGAGCAGGGCATTGCCACCATATGGATCATTGTACCCTCTGTATTATCATATTTCAAGCCACGGTCTGATGTTTATGAGTACACTTTGTGGATAAGTGCTGGGGTTTTGTACCATGAGAGTATATTTTGTAACTATGTTCTTGTGTAGCAACATTCAGAGTGCCTTTATGTATAGTATTACAGACTCCTTCCCATTCCTGGTCTGAAAGGAAGGCACCCAGTGCCTTTTCCTATTTGTCCATTTCTAGTGCAGAAGCTATGTGTTTATCTTCAAAAATAATTGTATAAATAGTTGAGATTAAATGTCTATGTGGGACCTTGCAACCCTTGACCTGGGAGATGCACAGTTTCTCAAAGGGACAAAATGGTCTGCTGTAAGTTTTCTTGCTCTAGAATAATTTAGAATAAGAAAGGGCAAATCTGAAGATTACATAGGAAACGGTGATCGTGATTGTGTTAAAGAAGTAAGATCTTGATGTAATCAGTACAGTATGTATTTTTAAGGAGAACCCCTTCCCAATTTTTATTTTTTTTGTGTGTGAGGTCCACACAAAAAACATCTATACCATCTAGGATAAGGGTCTGGTATAGAGGAAGGGAATCTCCACCAGTGTTGTTTACAAACAGAAATAAGTGGCTGGGAGCTGTTGTTTACACTGCATTTTTTTTTCACTTTGTCAATGTCAGTTTTACTGGTGTACAGATGCACCACTTTGCTGACAGGTTAAGGGCACCTTCCATGCATGTTATTTAAAGGAATTTTGCATTTTTAATGTTTTACTTTAAATATTATTAATATCGCTGCTCCCTACTAAACAGAATAACATTTTTTTTTTTGCTTTGATAACTGTTCACTGGGGCAGTGCCCAGCCCACCATGTCATTTTTTGATAATACTTTGCCTATTAACCTAGACTTTGGCCATTTCATTTTTTTAAACCTTCGGCTCCTTTTGACCTCAATGGGGTTCCAATTCAGCACTTGAATTTTTGTCATGTTCTGCACACTCGCCTAGAACTGTACTCAGGTACATTTGATTCATCTCTATTCTGTAGTCCTGTCCTAGGCTGACAATGCTCTATAGCAGGGATATGCAATTAGCGGACCTCCAGCTGTTGCAGAACTACAAGTCCCATGAGGCATAGCAAGACTCTGACAGCCACAAGCATTACACCCAGAGGCAGAGGCATGATGGGACTTGTAGTTTTGCAATAGCTGGAGGTCCGCTAATTGCATATCCCTGTTCTGTAGATACAGTATGGTGAGTAAGCATTGTGACCCTAGTGTGTTACTAGCAGGATTACCAAGCAAAAAGGGAAAAAAAAGCCTGAAAAACGAATGCAGCCACCACATCTAAGTAAACTGCGATGTATTACATTTTGTTCTTTGGTTTTGAAATTATTTAATTGGGCAACTACATATTAAATAAGCTTCACTGTGGATAAATGTTACGCAGTGGTAAAATTCAGTCTGGGGTAGAGGGGACATAATGGAGGGTTCATTAACATCTCATTTTACTTTCCACCACTACATAGTTAGATAGTCAGTCAAAAAAAAGACACATGTCCATCTAGTTCAACCAAGAGAAAAAAAATAAAAAAATAAACAACATACAATACCATATACATAATAGATATGTGCGACGTCAATAAATTTGTTTAGTTCCATCCTGTTTTGTATTAGCGGTTAATTCGTATTTCGTAATTCTTGTCTGAAATTCAATTCGTACGAATTTTTGTTAGGTTCGTAAATTTTGGTACGAACCTTCGTTATGATGAATTTATCATTATGAGGGGCTCCCACCATCCCTGTGCTGTGCTGACCTCCTGGGTTTTTAACTTCATCATTACGAATAATCATAATTAACGAACATTCTTATTTTGTCCAAATCAGTCTCCCACTCCCATATGGTAATTTTCCCAACCCTCACTCAGCAGCAAAAGAAAACCTTTGATTGGTCAACAAAACACCAGTCACGTTTCAGTTGTAACAGAATCCTCCCGAATGTACACACAATTTATTTTATGTAAGTACCCCTTTCATGTCCATATACCCACCTCAGGGCAGATGGGATCACGTGATCCCCACCCTTTGGATGTTAGGTATTATCCAATTGAATTTATGACACGTTGTGTCTATACATGACTTAAAATATTTCTATATTTATGTTCCAAATTCCTTTTGCCCCTATTGGATCCTGTTCCTCATGCCTGGTGTGCTGGGGTTGCCTTTGTCGTCCTTTTCCTGGGAGCTGCGATCCGCGCCAGATGCCGCCCCCCGCCGCCCTTGTGTTTGATGGGTGTCATGGGGACGGCCGGCCTCGTGCACATCGGCGTCACGCACATACCGCACCAGCGACGTCCCCATTGGCGTCCTCTGGTCTCACAGTATTTTGCATCCAGCTGGTGTAAGGGCGGGAATAGGTTTGGCGCCTTAGGCGGACAGACGCTCCCCGCCCGTCACCACGCCTGCGTGACGTAGGTATTGTCGGCCCTATATGACTGGCCGACCTGAAGGTCCCCACCCACACTTGTTCAGATGACCGGCTTGCACTGCTCGCTCCACTGCACTTGCATAGCCTTCTTTGGCTACTACAAGGTAATACTATATGTCACAGCTTCACATCTTTTACTCCTTCACTTTCCACATTGCAAATTTACATCCACTTTCTTTTAACACCGCCCTTATAGGTGTAGGTATGCTTTACAGGCATATCTTCTTTTAGATTGTTTTTCTCACTTTTACTTGTTCATTTTTTCTCGTTCTTCTACTATTTTGTCATTACTCTCACTTGGTTCTCTTACACCTTGTCTCCATTCACTTTTCAATCGTCCACATACTTTTACCCGCTCTCCTCTTTTTTATGCTCCTTTACTTATGGTTTCTAGCTTGATAGTGCTGCCGGATACATCATCATACAAGACTCCTCTAATATCTTACAGATTTACTTGCCAAATTTGGGCATAATACTCAATTTACTACTTGTTACTTGGTTGGGGATTCTCCAGCGTGGGCCCGTTGTCTGTGGGCAGAACTGTATACCTCAGCTCCCGGTGAGGCTTGACGTGGCGACTCCTGCATATCGGGTTTTTTGGGGTTCAGTGTCCAATGGGATGTAAGTTTGTGGACTTTACCATCTTTCAGTTTTTCTATATATATATTTTTTTACATATATTTTCCATATCATGGGTTGTTTGGCACTCCTCTCCTTTTTTTGATCGAGAACTCTTATTATTTACAGACATTCACTATCTGCTCCTGATGAGTCGGCTAACCGACGAAACGCGTCGAGCTTGTGAGGATACGCCCCCTCACACTACCATCTATACTTTTATGAATTTTAATGTACATTACGATCTACATTTATGAAACTTGCAAAACTGTTCCCCTGTTATGGCAATTATGTGTTTATACCTTATTGATATGTATATTATGTATTTCTAAGATGCCTGTACATGCATTGAGTGACTGTCTGACGTATGCAACCTTGCGCAATTTGACACTTATGTACATTAAAAATACTACTTTTCAATTCCATTTGTGTTTGAACCTGCCTCATTTAAAGTCCCACACTCGTTCATTATTTTTGAATGTACACATTTACGGAAATTCGTGCAAATTTTCGATTTGTACGAAACTAATCGCACATGTCTATTATATACCCACAGTTGATCCAGAGGAAGGCCAAATACCAAAGCAAAGCATGATCCAATTTGCTCCAGCAGGAG
This sequence comes from Lithobates sylvaticus, assembly GCA_028564925.1. NCBI lineage: Eukaryota > Metazoa > Chordata > Amphibia > Anura > Ranidae > Lithobates > Lithobates sylvaticus. Next base: position 651,976,698 of record CM053026.1, read on the forward strand.
AAAAAAAATCCTTCCTGATCCCCCCGAGAAGCAATCAGATATCCCCTGGATTAACTTTACCTATACATTTTAGTATTAAGTTATATTATGTACATTTAGGAAAGAATCCAAGCAAGCTACTGAGCTAGCCAGAGCCAGCTCCTGAGGGAGTCTATTCCCAATTTTCACAGCTCTTACTGTGAAGAAACCTTTTCGTATTTGGAGATTAAATGTTTTTTCTACTAGACGTAAAGAGTGCCCCCTTGTCCTCTGTGATGACCTAACAGTAAATAACTCAATGCCAAGTTCACTATATGGACTACTTATGCATTTATACATGTTGATCATATCCCCCCTTAATCTCCTCTTCACATGGCAACATGCGAATTGCAGTGCAGTGCCATTTATTCAGGTTTTAGTACCTTTAATACAGTGGGGGTTATTTACTAAATGAAAATCCACTTTGCACTGCAAGTGCACTTTAAAGTAAAGTCTCTATAGAACCGAGGGGGACATGGAAGGAAAATAAAAAACTGCATTTTAGCTTACACATGATTGGATGATAAAATCAGCAGAGCTTCCACTCATTTCAGATCTACCCCTTAGATTTAGAGCGACTGCACTTCCAAGTGCACTTGCAGTGCAAAGTGGATTTGCCTTTCGTAAATAACCCCCAGTGTGTTTAATGCACTGTATTTGTGCATGTGCCTTAATGTAATCCATAGTCTGTATGGGTCCTATGATGATCTGGGTGTCCTTGGAGACTACAGACTTACTAAGAGCATGTGATTTCACATGCATGTTCACAATTTTACAGTTATACAGTTACAGTTATACAAAGAACATTGAATTGGCCTCTGTAGTGAGTAACTAAATGTAGAGTTTATTAAGCGACTTGTACCATCATCCAGGAATCTAGAGATAACAGGATTGGGTCCCCAACCAGGCTGCCAAAAGGACATGGGGCAATTGGACTATCGTGGCACAGTAAAGCAATCCAATTTTGAACATGTAACAAATATAAAAAAAATACAAAAGATTTTATTGATGCAAAGAAGGAATCAATTACAGATAAAAATATGGTAGCATTGCAAATATATAACCATAAAAATAGTTTAACCCCAGAGGGGGAAAATCACAGTATGACAATTGATGACAGATGGCATCTCTCAACTAGTTTCGCGGACAATAACCGCTTCTTCAGGAGGGTGTCTGTAATTTAATTAGAAGATTATTCAGAGAAACAATGTAAATGGCCTGAAGGCATATACAAGAAAAAACTAGTATACAACACAGTAGTTGAACAAAATATTTCTGTAGATGGAAGGGGGGAGAGGAGGCAAAGCTGGTTACCCAAGTCCCAGCAGACACCAGACGCAGGGCGCCGCCGCCAAGGAGTGGTCCCCCGCAGCAACTCGGGGGAGCTACCAATGATGATGAACTGGCATCTGGATAAATAAGGCAAAACAAGTAGATATACTGTGGACTTGCGAAACCAAAAACAAGTAGACCAGTGAAAAAAATATGAATTAAGTGGGAGAAAAAGGTATGGAACTAGAATCGATAAGAAAGTTGAATAAAAAAGGTGAATTGAATGAATGCGATGTGCACATTAAGAAAAATGGGAATGAGGAAAATCAATTGGTGAATTAAACATTGTGAGGGGAAGTGACAAGGGGTGTGGAAAGTGATGCATGGTGAAAGTAGGGAAGTGAAGGGGTGGTGAATGGGAGGGGAAGAGGGGAAAAGTGAAACAGGAAGAAACGCCAAAAATGGGATATATGTGGGACAGAAGGGGGGGTGGAAAACGGGGGGGGGGGGAGAGGAAAGGAGACAGTACCAAACAGGGAGGGAGTAGGGAGAGGGGAGGGGGAAAGGGAAGGGAAGGAACAATGGAAAGACGGAACAGGAGAGAGAAACCAAAGAGAAAGGAAGGGGGGAAGAAAAAACAAGAGGGGAAGAAAGGGGAAAGAAAGGGGTAAAAAAAGGGGCAAAAGGAGTGGTGCATAATTAAAAGGTGGAACTAAGTGAAGTATTCAGTAAGTAAGGTACCTGGTAATGATGTAAAGAGTTTAGGGGTCCCGGGAGAGGCAGTCCCACTGGGGGAAATAGTGCCTGCGTTACAGACCAATGGCAAAGGGTGGAGGCATGGTAAAGCATTTCCACCCATGCCAGAGTCACCTAAGGGGAAAGAGGATGGTATCAAAGTTTGAGAGGCCAAAGCCCACACCTATGGGTAAAGGCTACTGGAAGGGCTGCTATGGAGCTGTATATTCCCAGGTACTTACTGAGGGCTGACTGGAGCACACGTTCCCGGGTTCCCAAGACCAGAAAATCAGGCAACAGACTAGTGCCCGTTATTTGTAGCTCCCGACCATGCCATGCTGGACACATGCCAGCGGTCGCCGGCAGGTGACGTCACACGGTCAGGGCTCCTGCATGGCGCACTAGCGAGAGAATCGTGCACGCGCATTCGCACCTGCTCTATGGCCGAGGGGACGAAGTCCCTGCCAGGAAAAGTGCAAGAGGAGGAGGCGGCCCCGAGCCCGAGACAAGCCCCTCCACCAAGGAGCCCACCGGTCCGCCGCAGAACGATGCACAGATGGGGCACCCTGCTATAGAATCTGTGATAAGGGTTGGGGGGCGGAAGCAGCAATACTCTATTATAGTGTTAATTCAAAGAAATAATTAACAATAAGGAGTAAATGAAACTGAAAATAAAAATGAGTGTCAGTATAATATACCATAAGTTAAATATGGTTGATATATAGGGATTTAATAAAGTCCCTATAGAGCCAATGCAACCCTGGTAAGGAACACAACAGAGGCCCAAAGGTAAATACAAGGGGTCAGAGACTGTAGTAGGAGTAGGCATTGCTGTTGTGGTTTCAGTGGTAGTGGAAGTATGTGTGGTCTCTGGTGTGGTTGGTGTTGTCCTAGTAGTGGAAGTAGTTGGGTGAGTGGTTGAGGTTGTAGTAGGTGTTGATGTTGTAGTTTCTGAAGTGGTTGGTGTGTGAGTGCTCACTGTTGTAGTTGGCATTGTGGTAAAAGTTGTGTGACTGGTGGAAGTAGGAGGAGGCATTGATGTTGTGGTTTTAGTGTAAGTGGAAGTATGTGTGGTCTCTGGTGTAGCTGGTGTTGTTTTAGTAGTTGAAGTAGTTGGATGAGTGGTTGAGGTTGTAGTAGGTATTGAGTGTTATACAAAGCTTTAAAGCTTTTGATTGGCCTCATCTGAAATAAGTAAGCTAGTTTTGGGCATTGGTTCACAAAAGTATGTTCTAAAATTAGAAAGGAAGCAAACAATTAAATTATATAAATAGACTATAATAGGGATATAAAAAACCTCAACTATAAGGAAAGAATATTTGAAATTATTTAAATTCATGAAAAGAGTTGTCAGAGTACATGAAAAAATAATTACCGTAGCTTCTATGAAAAAAAATGTATATATAGCCAAAAAAAAAAACCCTATAGGTAGAAAATGTATGTTCATTTCTACAAAGGTAAAAGGGAAAGATAGGACAGATTTATCTACGGCATACAGAATTTTAACTTTAGTTTACAGTAAATCACAAGATGAAATGAAAGTCATTAATACTCTCTAAAATTAAAAACATTTGAGGTTGAGTTAAATTTATCTTCCTCACATGCTCCGAAAGTATCAATAAGCATTTTTAGTGCTTATATATATTCTATGTCGTTTATTTACTAACTTATGACAGGCAATATTAATCATAAGTGACACCTGAAGTCAATTGTCATTTCCTATTTCAGAAAGAATGCTGCACTTCACTAAATGAACCTTTCCTTTTGATACATGGCTTATTTACTGACACATATTATTGAAGTGGTTTTGCTGTTTGCTGCCAAGGCAGTTAAAATATTCTACTGTATCTTTGAGCTTTGTGTTTTTGCTTGAATAACCATACATTTTTTTTATAGATATTTTGAAAGTTTATCCACAATCATTTAACCCTCTCTGTAGCATGCTTATGTCTAGGTTTAAGAGTATAGCATTCAAAATTGGATTGAGGCACTGAGGACTTTCATGGTACACACAATACAGAGTTTAAAAAAATAAAAAATATATATATATATATATATATATATATATATATATAAATGTTTATTACGTCAATCAATATTAAAACTTCACCCATAAAGGGAAAGAAAGGGGGAAAAAAACACAAAATGTCCAGATAAGGACAAACAGGCAATTCTCATAAAGCATAAGTTCCTCTAACAGAGATTGGAAATGATCAGATAACATTCCAGTCCAAAACAGACCTCGCTTAACCACTTGCTTACTGGGCACTTAAACACCCTTCCTGCCCAGACCAATTTTCAGCTTTCGGTGCTCTCACACTTTAAATGACCATTACTCAGTCATGCAATGCTGAACCCAAATGATTTTTTTGTCCTTTTTTTCCCCACAAATAGAGCTTTCTTTTGGTGGTATTTGATCACCTCTGGGTTTTTTATTTTTTGCGCTATAAATGAAAAAAGGCCAATTTTTTTTTTTTTTAAAACGCATTTTTCTTTGTTTCTGTGATAAAATTTAGCAAATTATTAATTTTTCTTCATACATTTTGGCCACAATTTATACTGCTACATATCTTTGATAAAAATAACCCAAATTAGTGGAAATTATTTGGTCTTTGTGAAAGTTACAGACTCTACAAACTGTGGTGCGAATTATACAAAATTGATCACATCTGATGCACTGGTGACCTATCTCATTTCTTGTGACCCGAACAAGCCAGGAAAGTACAAATACCCCCCAAATGACCCCTTTTTTGAAAGTAGACATTCCAAGGTATTTAGTAAGAGGCATGGTGAGCTTTTTGATGTTGTCATTTTTTTCCCACAATTCTTTGCAAAATGAATTATTTTTTATTTTTTCCACAAAATTGTCATTGTAATAGGTTATTTCTCTCACATGGCATGTGTATACCACAAATGACACCCCAAAATAAATTCTGCTACTCCTCCTGAGTATTACGATACCACATATGTGGGACTTTTACACAGCCTGGCCACTTAGAGAGGCCCAAAATGCCGGGAGCGCCATCACGTGTTCTAGGAGCATAAATTACACATCGAAATTGTTGACTACCTATTACACTTTTATAGGCCCTGGAGCACCAGGACAATGACAAGTGACACTGACATGGCACTGATGACAGGTGGCACTGATGACAGGTGACACTGATGTGGCACTGATGACAGATGGCACTAATACGGGGCACTGATGACACGTGACACTGATGACAGATGGCACTAATACGGGGGCACTGATGACACGTGACACTGACAGATGACACAAATATGTGGCACTGCTGACAGATGGCACTTATACGTGGCACTGATATCATGTGGCACTAATACGTGGCACTGATGAGAGATGGCACTAATACGTGGCACCGATGACAGATGGCACCTATACGTGGCACTGATGACACGTGACACTGATGACAGATGGCACTGATACGTGGCATTGATGACACGTGCCACTGATAACAGATGGCATGTGACACTGACAGGTGGCACTTTTGACAGATGGCACTGATACGTGGCACTGATGACAGATGGCACTGACGTGGCACTGATGACACGTGGCACTGATGACACGTGGCACTGATATGGAACTGATGACAGATGGCACTGACGTGGCACTGATGACAGATGGCACTGATGTGGCACTGACGTGGCACTGATGACAGATGGCACTGGGGACAGGTGGCACTGGGGACAGGTGGCACTGGCAGATGGCACGGATGGCACTGGGGACAGGTGGTACTGGGGACAGGTGGCACTGGCAGATGGCACGGATGGCACTGGGGACAGGTGGTACTGGGGACAGGTGGCACTGGCAGATGGCACGGATGGCACTCTGGGGACAGGTGGTACTGGGGACAGGTGGTACTGGGGACAGGTGGTACTGATGACAGGTGGCAGCGGGGACAGGTGGTACTGGTGACAGTTGGCAGCATGTCAGCGGGGACAGATCACTTTATTTAAAAAAAATATATATTTTTTACTTACAGCGCACCGGCGCCGTTCCTCTCTCCCTCCTCACACGCTGTCTGTGTGAGGAGGCAGAGCGGCGCTGAGAGATGATCTCATATGTTTCCCAAAGACAACCTCTGGATATGACGCTGAGCATGTGAACTCAACTTCTTTGGTTGACCATGGCAGGGCCTGTTCTGAGTGGAATCCTGTCCTGTTAAACTGCTGTGTGGTCTTGGCCACCATGCTGCAGCTCAGTTTCAGGGTCTTGGCATTTTTCTTATAGTCTTATAGTCTCCATCATTATGTAGAGCAACAGTTTTTTTTTCAGATCCTCAGAGATTTCTTTGCCATAAGGTGCCATGCTGCACTTCCAGTGAACAGTATGAGAGAGTGAGAGTGCATATAAACTTATAAACAACTTAATTACAGTGCAAACCTAAACCAAATATGTGTTGATATATGTTAAATACATAAACTAACATTTGCAAAAAAATATGTGAATACCCAAATCTATAAGTTCAAACACATAAGTGCATCCAAATCGCATGCAGTGAAAAACGCAAAAAATCAATCACAATAGTCAAACAGGGTAGTCACGCCTACACGCTCTGCGCATATGCGATCGCTTCTACACTCCCAGGCCAGGAGTTTTTATCTTTCTTAGCTACAAGGTAGCAAAACTGTTTTTATTTTGTATTGCTACTTATCTGTGCTGTACATTGGACCCATTGAGCCAGAATAAAGGCATCCCTTGTTTTAACATACTACACGATCCGGACCTTTTTTGTTTTATTTTTGGTATCCCTGCGGGACTCTGATCGGACCCCCCAGAGGGGGTATATAGGCACTTGGTGGAGCCTGATGCACGCTCTGATGAGCGAGGAATTGCCCAGCTGATTCGCTGTACCTGGAACCTCGTTTGATGGGATATATGCGGTAAAGACCAGACATCTGGTAAGCCTCCTTTTCTTACTTTATATCTCTTGAAGGGAACTGCGAGGTCAATTTTAAGAAAATCTTATTACACTCAGAAGCGCTCTGTGTAGGAGACTGTCAAAGGCTACTGAACACTGAGGACTCTGTTTGATTGTTTTTTTTGCGTTTTTCACTGTATGCGATTTGGATGCACTTATCTGTTTGAACCTATAGATTTGGGTATTCACATATATTTTTTTTGTAAATGTTAGTTTATGTACTCAATATTCAGTACTGAGGACTCTGTTTGACTATTGTGATTGATTTTTTGCGTTTTTCACTGCATGCGATTTGGATGCACTTATGTGTTTGAACTTATAGATTTGGGTATTCACATATTTTTTTGCAAATGTTAGTTTATGTATTTAACATATATCAACACATATTTGGTTTAGGTTTGCACTGTAATTAAGTTGTTTATAAGTTTATATGCACTCAAATTGTCGCAAGTACCAGTATCCATTCACATGGAATAGGACTTGATTCACTCACCTTTACCGTTATTGGTCAAGTTTTTTTTATCTCATTATTTATCTCATTTTTCTGAGCGCTGCACTTTTTCACATTTATTTCTATTTTTGGTTTAGTATCTAGAGCCATAGTGTTCAGCTGCTCTGGTTATTTCCTAATTTTTTCCGAGCGCAGATTTCTTCCACATTTTTTTAAAATGGTAAAAATGACAGGAGACAGTTTGGGACAAGCCCTTTATTGTAGGGATTTAAAACAAAATATCATCTTCAGATCTAATACCATAGTCAAATAGCTATCTCTAATAAAAGGCTGTGGGCAGCCAATCAGGGGCTGAGGCTGTGAATAACAAGGAGCCCTTAATAATCAACATTCAAATAGACCATAGAGACTCTACACTTAGGCTACTTTCACAAAGAGGCGCTTTACAAGCGCTACAGCGCTACAGCGCTAAAAATAGCGCCTGTAAAGAGCCTCTCCTGAGTCCTTTCACACTGGAGTGGTGCGCTTGTAGGATGGAAAAAAAAGTCCTGCAAACAGCATCTTTGCAGCGCTGTAGGACCACTCCTAAAGCACCATTGCCCATTGAAATCAATGGGGCAGCGCCGCCAAACCACCGGAAAAGCCCAGCTGCATCGCTTTGCCGGCGGTATGGCAGCACTGCCTCATTGTTTTCAATGGGCAGGAGAGGTAGAGGAGCGGTGTAGGAGCGATGTATTCACTGCTCCTACACCGCTGCAAAGAAGCTGCTTGCAGGACTTTTTGTGACGCCCTGCCAGTGCAGTGCCCCAGTGTGAAAGCACTCGGGCTTTCACACTGGGTTTGCAGCTGAGGCTTTTTTCAGGTGCTATGCAGTCGCTATTTTTAGCGCTGTAGCGCCTGAAAAACGCCTCCTGTCCCAAACTATAAGACCTTTATCAGGACATCTCTCTTTATATACAGTAGATCCAGTTTCTATAAAGGAGGCCAGTACTGATTTTGTGATTCCATCATAAGTTTATTGTATTTCATTATGAATAGTCTTTAAAAAAAAAAATAATATATATATATATCTTTTTTTTTTTTTTCTAGAGAAGGGCCTTAACAGAATCCTGTAACAATAACTGTATTTTCTGTTATGTTTTAGACACAGTTATGTGAAATAGAAAATCTTTGTCTTGAGATCCAGAATTTGCAGGGACAATGCAAGGGGTTACAAATCCAGCTAAAAAAACTGCAGAAGGGAGTGCTAAAAGTCCATTGGTTAGGGGGCGCAAATTACTTGCCTTCCCCTGGGCGCTGACAACCCACGCTACGCCACTATTCATATGCTTTGGTACTTCTATGACAGGAGATGTGATTGAACTCTCCTTTGTGCTGTTGTTGGTCTTCTTTTTCCTGTTCTTTCTGCTTCAGACTGGCTCATTATTTCTCTGTAGTTTTGTAGGCAATGTTTTAACTAATGTTCTACAGCCATCCTCAATGGGACTACTAAATTACACAAATTAAATTTGTAAAAACAGATATTTTTACTGATGTAAATAACAAAAAGATGCCAGATACAGAAAGAGATTTATTTTAAATAGAGCAATAAAAACCTTGTAGTAAAAACATTTAGCTATATACATACACAAACACATGCAGGTGGACAAATTTTTTTTTTATCCTGGTTTAAGTAACTAATAAAGCAATAGTCCTATGTCCACTCAATGAAAAATAACTTTAATTACAGTAAATCCGGAGTGTCAGTGGTTGATGCATTAGGTTGATGGTACCAGTGGAGCCCACTATTGCTCAGATCACACATGGCTAACTGTTCACCTTTTCCTTCACTGTGTTTCTTCCTTTCCAGCCCACATGGCCCATTGTTCTCCTACTATCCCCATGTCACAAGACTGTCCATGTCTAATTGATAATGCCAAAAAGCAAAGAACTGAGTCAGTCTTTTGTACACAAAAATGTAAAGAACAATATGCTGCAAAGGAAAGGGAGAGGGGGTCAAGCACAACTGGATTTGCCCTTATTAATTATTAAAATTCATTAAATCAAATTAACCACTTACATACCAGGCCTATTCTGGCACTCCTCTCCTACATGTAAAAATCATATTTTTTTTGCTAGAAAATTACTCAGAACCCCCAAACATTATATATGTTTTTTTTTAGCAGACACCCTAGGGAATAAAATGGCCATTGTTGCAACTTTTTATGTCACATGTTATTTGCGCAACAATTTTTCAAACGTGTTTTCAAACGTGTATAATGTGAAAAATGAAGTTACGCTGAGTAATAGATATTACTATAGAATTGCACACACTCATGGAATGGCGGCAAACTTTGGGAATTAAAAATCTCCATAGGAAACGCTTACAAAATGTTTTTTTTACAGGTTCTCATTTTAGAATTACAGAGGGGGTCTAGTGCTAGAATTATTGCTCTCACTCCAACACATGTGGCGATACCTCACTTGAATGTAAACATCCCTTGTAATAGGAATGGTGTTTGACAGGTCCTCTTTATGGAGAGATTCGGGGTCAGTAAGACCCCACATCTCTTCTCCAGGCTGGAAAGCATGAGATCAAAAAAGAAAATTTACGATTCCCATGCTTTCCAGCCATGATCGCGACTTTCTCTACAACGTTGCGCCCGGGCCTCCGATGATCATAAAGATGATAATCTCTATGATCGTCATCCAGCGGCGGGCGCTTCTTTCTTCGGGTCCCCGATGGCACGGTAGAGCCCGGAGAAGCAGTCCCCTCGCCTGTAGGAACGATCTAGCTGCTGAACTGCCACCAGGATTATTCTTACGGTGCACAGAATGGCCAGCTGAAAAAGAGGATATCTGAATGATGCCTGTAGCTGCAGGGATCATTCAGATATTCCCACTGAAATTCAAGGACGTCATATGACGTCCTTGGGCTGGAAGTGGTTAATAAACATCATTCTATCCAGTGCCTTTGATTTCAGTTAATTCATTGTCACTTTTCTCTCCCCATCCTCTTTAAAAAAGTATTCTTACCACTCTTAAAAGTCATCAAGCAAATGTGATAGCAATGCAGCAATCTATGTCAAAGCTCCATGTCTCTTTGCAAAGTTAATTATTTATTGGAAAATGTAATATATACTGCACTATTTCAGCTTCGGACAGTTGAAAATATTAAAGAATATATTCTGAAAATTATGAACTTCCCCCACTGATCTCTGGGCCCCAATCCTCCTGCTAGCGCACACCCTCAGGACATTATTGTATGTTTCCAGTACTATGACAGCAATAAAACGTTACAAGAATATAAATCTACAGTTGGCTATAAGGGTAAATAAATTGTGATCTTTCTCCTTTCACCCTCGCCAAGTGTTGCATTCTAAGACCAATTACCTCTGATCTCCAAAAACATTCTAGGCAGTATCGTTGGGGCTTCCCTTCCAGGCTTATTATTACCAAAGATGGCTCCCAACATAGTATCAGAGAGCTACAAGAAAATTAAGCTTTCCTTAAAAATGTGGGACTACCATCTCTATTCTCTCACCATACCCCTGCCTTGACCTCGCCCAACTATAAACTCCTAGCAAGATCTGGACTCCAGCTAAATCCAAGAAGAAACAGCAATATCTGGCTGCTCAATGATCCTCTCCATCTCAATCAGTGACTTAAACTGTCTTGGTGAAAACAGTGCTCCTTGATCTCCCCTGTGTGAGAAGTGGATATTCTGCTTATATTCCCTTATCCCTTCATGGATACCTATGTCTCCCCATGGGAACCAATGTGGTATATTTTTTCTTGTACTCTTATATTAGTAGCCACTACAGAAAATAGACAACCGCCCCCGTCTAGGTGTAGTTGTCTCCATGCCCCCTTATTCACCCAATCAGCTGGCCCATGGTGTCCTGAGATGTTTTTTCATCTCAGGTAATACAAACCTGATTTACTCTTACTGACCCTACACCATAGTTTTACTGATGTTTTTTTTTTTTTTTGTTTTCATGTTCTACTTGTTTGGTATTTTCATTTTTGTTACTTTCAGTCTTACACGCCAGAATGTTTCTCATGATTCATTTGGTTTACAATGGCACTGTATTATTTTCTTCTGCAATGACTTTGAAAATAATGTCTTGTAATGTCAAAGACTTAAATTGTCAAAAAGAGATGGTTAGTGCTAAAAGAATTTAACGCCTCTAAGGCTGGTATGTTCTTTGTAAAAAAACACATTTTCGACAAGGGGGTTCTCTTCAGTTTTCACTTCTCCACTTCCTTCCAGGGCTTGAATCCCTCAGGTAAAGCTGGGGTTGCAATCCTAGTTAGAAATATGCCCCCCTTAAAAGTTACTTTTTTTTAGCTACAGCGCTAAAAATAGCGCCTGTAAAGAGCCTCTCCTGAGTCCTTTCACACTGGAGTGGTGCGCTTGTAGGATGGAAAAAAAAGTCCTGCAAACAGCATCTTTGCAGCGCTGTAGGACCACTCCTAAAGCACCATTGCCCATTGAAATCAATGGGGCAGCGCCACCAAACCACCGGAAAAGCCCAGCTGCATCGCTTTGCCGGCGGTATGGCAGCGCTGCCTCATTGTTTTCAATGGGCAGGAGAGGTAGAGGAGCGGTGTAGGAGCGATGTATTCACTGCTCCTACACCGCTGCAAAGAAGCTGCTTGCAGGACTTTTTGTGACGCCCTGCCAGTGCAGTGCCCCAGTGTGAAAGCACTCGGGCTTTCACACTGGGTTTGCAGCTGAGGCTTTTTTCAGGTGCTATGCAGTCGCTATTTTTAGCGCTGTAGCGCCTGAAAAACGCCTCCTGTCCCAAACTATAAGACCTTTATCAGGACATCTCTCTTTATATACAGTAGATCCAGTTTCTATAAAGGAGGCCAGTACTGATTTTGTGATTCCATCATAAGTTTATTGTATTTCATTATGAATAGTCTTTAAAAAAAAAAAAATAATATATATATATATATATATATATATATATATATATATATATATATATATATATATCTTTTTTTTTTTTTTTCTAGAGAAGGGTCTTAACAGAATCCTGTAACAATAACTGTATTTTCTGTTATGTTTTAGACACAGTTATGTGAAATAGAAAATCTTTGTCTTGAGATCCAGAATTTGCAGGGACAATGCAAGGGGTTACAAATCCAGCAAAAAAACTGCAGAAGGGAGTGCTAAAAGTCCATTGGTTAGGGGGCGCAAATTACTTGCCTTCCCCTGGGCGCTGACAACCCACGCTACGCCACTATTCATATGCTTTGGTACTTCTATGACAGGAGATGTGATTGAACTCTCCTTTGTGCTGTTGTTGGTCTTCTTTTTCCTGTTCTTTCTGCTTCAGACTGGCTCATTATTTCTCTGTAGTTTTGTAGGCAATGTTTTAACTAATGTTCTACAGCCATCCTCAATGGGACTACTAAATTACACAAATTAAATTTGTAAAAACAGATATTTTTACTGATGTAAATAACAAAAAGATGCCAGATACAGAAAGTGATTTATTTTAAATAGAGCAATAAAAAGCTTGTAGTAAAAACATTTAGCTATATACATACACAAACACATGCAGGTGGACAAATTTTTTTTTTTATCCTGGTTTAAGTAACTAATAAAGCAATAGTCCTATGTCCACTCAATGAAAAATAACTTTAATTACAGTAAATCCGGAGTGTCAGTGGTTGATGCATTAGGTTGATGGTACCAGTGGAGCCCACTATTGCTCAGATCACACATGGCTAACTGTTCACCTTTTCCTTCACTGTGTTTCTTCCTTTCCAGCCCACATGGCCCATTGTTCTCCTACTATCCCCATGTCACAAGACTGTCCATGTCTAATTGATAATGCCAAAAAGCAAAGAACTGAGTCAGTCTTTTGTACACAAAAATGTAAAGAACAATATGCTGCAAAGGAAAGGGAGAGGGGGTCAAGCACAACTGGATTTGCCCTTATTAATTATTAAAATTCATTAAATCAAATTAACCACTTACATACCAGGCCTATTCTGGCACTCCTCTCCTACATGTAAAAATCATATTTTTTTTGCTAGAAAATTACTCAGAACCCCCAAACATTATATATGTTTTTTTTTAGCAGACACCCTAGGGAATAAAATGGCCATTGTTGCAACTTTTTATGTCACATGTTATTTGCGCAACAATTTTTCAAACGTGTTTTCAAACGTGTATAATGTGAAAAATGAAGTTACGCTGAGTAATAGATATTACTATAGAATTGCACACACTCATGGAATGGCGGCAAACTTTGGGAATTAAAAATCTCCATAGGAAACGCTTACAAAATGTTTTTTTTACAGGTTCTCATTTTAGAATTACAGAGGGGGTCTAGTGCTAGAATTATTGCTCTCACTCCAACACATGTGGCGATACCTCACTTGAATGTAAACATCCCTTGTAATAGGAATGGTGTTTGACAGGTCCTCTTTATGGAGAGATTCGGGGTCAGTAAGACCCCACATCTCTTCTCCAGGCTGGAAAGCATGAGATCAAAAAAGAAAATTTACGATTCCCATGCTTTCCAGCCGTGATCGCGACTTTCTCTACAACGTTGCGCCCGGGCCTCCGACGATCATAAAGATGATAATCTCTATGATCGTCATCCAGCGGCGGGCGCTTCTTTCTTCGGGTCCCCGATGGCACGGTAGAGCCCGGAGAAGCAGTCCCCTCGCCTGTAGGAACGATCTAGCTGCTGAACTGCCACCAGGATTATTCTTACGGTGCACAGAATGGCCAGCTGAAAAAGAGGATATCTGAATGATGCCTGTAGCTGCAGGGATCATTCAGATATTCCCACTGAAATTCAAGGACGTCATATGACGTCCTTGGGCTGGAAGTGGTTAATAAACATCATTCTATCCAGTGCCTTTGATTTCAGTTAATTCATTGTCACTTTTCTCTCCCCATCCTCTTTAAAAAAGTATTCTTACCACTCTTAAAAGTCATCAAGCAAATGTGATAGCAATGCAGCAATCTATGTCAAAGCTCCATGTCTCTTTGCAAAGTTAATTATTTATTAGAAAATGTAATATATACTGCACTATTTCAGCTTCGGACAGTTGAAAATATTAAAGAATATATTCTGAAAATTATGAACTTCCCCCACTGATCTCTGGGCCCCAATCCTCCTGCTAGCGCACACCCTCAGGACATTATTGTATGTTTCCAGTACTATGACAGCAATAAAACGTTACAAGAATATAAATCTACAGTTGGCTATAAGGGTAAATAAATTGTGATCTTTCTCCTTTCACCCTCGCCAAGTGTTGCATTCTAAGACCAATTACCTCTGATCTCCAAAAACATTCTAGGCAGTATCGTTGGGGCTTCCCTTCCAGGCTTTTTATTACCAAAGATGGCTCCCAACATAGTATCAGAGAGCTACAAGAAAATTAAGCTTTCCTTAAAAATGTGGGACTACCATCTCTATTCTCTCACCATACCCCTGCCTTGACCTCGCCCAACTATAAACTCCTAGCAAGATCTGGACTCCAGCTAAATCCAAGAAGAAACAGCAATATCTGGCTGCTCAATGATCCTCTCCATCTCAATCAGTGACTTAAACTGTCTTGGTGAAAACAGTGCTCCTTGATCTCCCCTGTGTGAGAAGTGGATATTCTGCTTATATTCCCTTATCCCTTCATGGATACCTATGTCTCCCCATGGGAACCAATGTGGTATATTTTTTCTTGTACTCTTATATTAGTAGCCACTACAGAAAATAGACAACCGCCCCCGTCTAGGTGTAGTTGTCTCCATGCCCCCTTATTCACCCAATCAGCTGGCCCATGGTGTCCTGAGATGTTTTTTCATCTCAGGTAATACAAACCTGATTTACTCTTACTGGCCCTACACCATAGTTTTACTGATTTTTTTTTTTTTTTTTTTGTTTTCATGTTCTACTTGTTTGGTATTTTCATTTTTGTTACTTTCAGTCTTACACGCCAGAATGTTTCTCATGATTCATTTGGTTTACAATGGCACTGTATTATTTACTTCTGCAATGACTTTGAAAATAATGTCTTGTAATGTCAAAGACTTAAATTGTCAAAAAGAGATGGTTAGTGCAAAAAGAATTTAACGCCTCTAAGGCTGGTATGTTCTTTGTAAAAAAACACATTTTCGACAAGGGGGTTCTCTTCAGTTTTCACTTCTCCACTTCCTTCCAGGGCTTGAATCCCTCAGGTAAAGCTGGGGTTGCAATCCTAGTTAGAAATATGCCCCCCTTAAAAGTTACTTCCTCTATTCTGGATTCTCAAGGGAGATAAATTTTTCTTAATTGTATGCTGACTGGCACTGCACTTGTGCTGTTGAATATATATATAGTTCCAACACTGGTCAAACCCAGTTTTTACGCCAGTCCTCTTGCCCACTTACTATAGTTGAAAACTTGAACACTGTCTCTGTGATTCTTGGATTCTACATAAAGAGCCGCCATGTACTCCAGGTGATATTATTACTTTGTATCAGCCCCTTGGCAAAAGAGCATTATTTCCTATGATGTTACCCCTATACCATGGTCTGATCATGCAGCTGTAACTTTAGACTTAAAGTAGTTGTAAATGCACAGGATTTTTTTTTACCTTCATGCATTATGCATGAAAGTAAAAAAAAACCTTATGCAGCAGCCCCCCACCCCCCCCCCCCCCCCAATACTTACCTTAGCCCCCTCTTGATCCAGCGATGTCCACGAGAGCTTTGCCTCTCTAGGAACTCACACTTCTGATTGGCTTTTGGCAGCAGTGGAAGCCATTGGCTCCCACTACTGTCAATCAATCAGGAGACAGAATGGACACACAGAGTCGCGGCTCAAGATAGTGCCTGCTTGGGTTCCCCCACAGCAAGCTGCTTGCTGTGGGGGCACCTGGCAGGAGGAAGGAGCTAAGAGCACCAGTGTGGAACCTGAGAAAAGAAGGATACGGGCTAAGGAGGTTAAGGAGGATACGGAGCAGGAAAACATAACATGTTTTTATTTGGAAAACAAGCTTTAATATCGTTTGAAAGGTCTCTGATTTGTGCCCCCAAACTTGTCAATGGAGACTAAATGATATGCTACTTAAACATCCTGATTTCCACTACACTTGGACACTTTTAAATACGGTATCTATGAGGAAAGTATCTATATTGAGGGAGGCCCACATGGCAGTTTTTATTGTATCTTGGTGGGAGCTTGCCTTAAGCACCCAGTGAAAAGTCTCTATCCAGCAACTAAAATCTAAGGCTGAAAAAACTGTTGCATAATTCTCGTACATCATCTTCACACAGTTTCCATTTTATGAAATCAGCTTGAAGCTCTTTATTCGTTGAGAAGCCAAAAATCCCCCCTCTGGACAGAGCAAAAATTCTATGAAATCTGATAAGATAAATATATTTTTTAGTGTTACAAACACTTTAATGTAAGTATTTGTACTTATTCCTTTCCCCTGTATCCAAACACACATTTAACCCATGCAATGCTTGTTCGATCCCACTGATTGGTAAAGGATACGTTCACTTTTTTCTCTAAATTCCAGCTCCCCTATGTACCAATAGACCATTATTGTACTTGTTTTGCTGAAAAAAAAAAAACTTTCTATTTATCTTCACACCCTTTACCTCTTTGTCCAGCTGGCTGTGTAAAAAAAAAAAAACGTCTCCATGCAATCAGTGAATACCGTTCTCACTAAATACACAGCTATAGAGCGTTCATTTGGCAGAGTGTGCAGGAGCTGAGCAATCAGATAACAGCCTATGTGGCTAGAGCTGTATATTAGACGCAGATTGTACAATCGTTTGTCGCTCACTTTTTCACATGGCAAAATGTGTGTTTGCCTCTGCGTTTGGTGTGCCGTTAACAATTAATGTCACCAAAAGTGCCACTAGGTAATTTTAGATGTATAAAGGTTGCCAAACACTATACAATCTGATTGTAAAATCTCTGTACTTTAGATTTAGCAAAACTATATAATAGGAGGACACACCATCTATCCAATCACTTTGTATCTAATCAGGCAGGCCCTTGCACTATAAACAGTAAAATCAATCAGCGCAATTAAAACCCTAACATCAGCAGCTGAACTCTGATGGTCAAAAATATCAAATCCCAAACATTAATAGATTAAAAAGCAGTGCAGCGCATAAAACACACGACAATAAATAAAGTGCACGGAAATTGATAAAATTCATATACAGCACAAAGTTCATAAAGTTGATATAATTGATGAGTGACAGGGCACATAAGCACCAGGAAGTGTCCAATAAGTGTTTCTATGCATGAAACATAAAGTGATTCCGTGATAACGTCCACCAGTGAAGAAGATACTAGCAGCTCACCTCAATGTATGGACCCCTGATAAATCAGATAGGTCACACAGGCTTTTCCCTCACAAGGGTAATAATACTGGATCAATAGATGTTATGACCGCTGGAAAAGAGCATTCACTGATATGAATGGGTCACTTGCTCTGCGCTGTGCACAAGAACTCCGGTTCAGAGGAACATGCAATGAAAACAGCAGTATATAGTGCTCTCCATATGTAAACTCATAAATTAGTTAAAAATATTGCACTTACAAGTATAGCACTGAAACTCAGTGCTTGGTGAACAGGCAAGTAGATAAACAAATCCACGAGGATCAATGATAGACATGGGTGACGTCCTGCTATTGACGTGGTTCCTTTTGTATGCTTTGCCTCCCAGGTGGTGGGACTTCATCAGCGGAGACGGGAATGACATGAAGCACACGCTTTTTATATTGTAGGCTAACACTTATGGACGCAAAGAGACACTTGCACTACATATTTGATGGTAGAGACAGATTGTACAATTATATTGTATAGTGTATGGTGAGCTTTACAGAACCCAGGACATACTTGGCTTGTTTTCAATATTACAGCTCTATCCACATAGGCTGTTATCTGATCACTCAGCTCCAGCACATTCTGCCAAATGAACACTCTATAGCTGTGTATTTAGTGAGGATGGTATTTACTGATTGCATAGAAAAAAACGTGCACCTGATGGGTGGGTGGTAGTGATCTGCTGGAGTAGGAGGGTAGATGATGCAGAGTATGTGCTGGTAAACTCCTTGATGTGTCAAGTCCCAAGGTCTGTCCAGGAAGTAATGGAGTTTTTTTATACAGCCAGCTGGACACAGAGGTAAGGGGTGTGAAGATAAATACTGTAAAAAGGTTTTGTTATTTCTAAACTAATGGTGTTTTGGTACTTAAAGGGATTGTAAAGGTTTTTTTTTTTTAAATAACAAACATGTCATACTTACCTCCTCTGTGCAAGGATTTTGCAGAGTGGTCCCAATCCTCCTTTTCTGGGGTCCCCGGCAGTGCTCTCGGCTCCTGCACTTCACGAGTGCCCCCACAGAGAGGCGATTTCCATGGGGGCACTCGGGCAGGTGCGCTCCCAAGTCCTGCTGCTGCGTCCATTGACACAGACAGCAGGACTTGGCCCCGCCCCCCTGCGCCTGCGTCATTGGATTTGATTGGAAGCTAATGGCTCCTGCTGCTATCAATCTATCCAATGAGGACCAGAGACAGCGGCTGGAGCTGCTATGCTTGTCCCCGTCACAGGAACGATCGGGTTCAGGTAAGAAAAAGGGGGTCTGGGGAGCAGCTCCAGTACAGCACATAGAATGCATTAAGGTGAAAAACCTTGAGAGTTTACAACTCCTTTAAATGAGCTGGAATTTGGAAAAATAAAAGTGAACTTACCCTTTAAAGTGGAATAAACTTCCCTGTAATGTTTGTACCTATAGGTAAGCCTATGATAAGGCTTACCTATAGGTACAGTAAATATCTCCTAAATGTGCACCGTTTAGGATATATTTACTATATATGTAACCGATGATACCACTCGGGCCATTCCTTCAGTCCTGTGCCCTAAAAGGTGGCTCCCCCGCACTTGCGTGGGAGTGACGTCATTGCGTTTCCAGCCAGTCACACAGCCAGAGTCTGCAGACCTGGAAGGAAGACAGGTGAAGATGAAAGCAGCGCATAGCTGAAATGCTTTGTTATTAGGTAAGCTATCACATAATGTGCTAGTATGCAATGCATACTAGCACATTATGTCTTTACCTTGCTGGTAAGAAAAAAAAAAACTTGACCAGCAGTTTACAACCGCTTTAAGTTTAACAGCAGCCCAAGTGGAGCTTTAACGTTAACACCTAGCCTTCTTAAAAACATATGTAATCCTTAATCTATTCTCAGTCAAAAATAGATTAGGCTACTTTACTGAAATTATTATTACAGCTAAAGTTACTTATTGTATGTGTATCAAATTTGAGGAAAAAAAAAAAAAAAAGGAAACCAAGTTAGCGAGAATGTAATACTTTTTATATCAACTCATATGAAGCAAATATTACATGTTATGGTACATCAAAAAAATGGTCATAATTGAATAAGAACATTTCTCAAAACAAAATATTTACACTGCCATCTTCCCATAAAAGACATTTTTACAAATAAAGTATAAATGTTTTTTTTGTGCTTTTTTGCAGAATAAAACCACAAAAATGGCACAGTTATGGCCTAATTACATTTTTAATTATATTCAAAAAAGATAGTAATTAAGATTTAAATTAGAAGCAAGAAATAATTTAATAGTTAATTGTGAACTGTAATTGAAGGAACGTTGTCTAAAGTAACTCAACTAGTTTGTGACACTGATGTCCAATTAAGCCTTTGAAGCCATGCTACGATTGTAATATTTTAGTAAACAAACTATAATGCAAAAAGACAAACGTGAAAAGAAAAGTAAATGGCATTCATATTTTCAATAACATTTATATGTTGCTAAATTATATTGAAAATGTTGTATGGTATGTTTATTTAATCACTTGCGGACCACCCACCATACATATACTGCGGCAGGGGGGCCACTCTGTGCCAGATCACATACCTAGTACATGATCTGACACTTCCAGGTTTGAAACGAGTACCGCAGACTGGATGTCCACCATCACCCGCCGATTATGCAGTACACAGTACATAAGCGGTTCTGTCAGTAGGGAAGGTATTGACCCTGTGTTCCGGCAAAGCAGGAACATGGATCAATGCCTTTCCTTAGTCAAAGCACCTCTCACACAGTGAGAAAGCACAGGCCAGGCACACAGTTACCCTTTTGATCACCCCAATGTTAACCCCTTTCCAGCCAGTGTCATTAGTACAGTGACAGTGCATATTTCTTTAGCACTGATCAGTGTGTGTCCCTGGTCCCCAGAAAGTGTCAAAAGTGTCAGTTAGTGTCTGATTTGGCCGCCGCAATATCGTAGTCCCAGTATAAGTTGCTGATCACCGCCATTACTAGTAAAAAAATAAATAAATACAGTAAATATAAAAAAAAATTCCATAGTTTGTAGACGCTATAACTTTTGCGCAAACCAATCAATATAGGCTTATTGGGATTTTTGTTACCAAAAATACGTAGCAGAATACATATTGGCCTAAATTGATGAAGAAATTAGATTTTGTACATTTTTTTATTGGATATGTTTTATAGCAGAAAGTAAAAAATATTGTTTTTGTTTTCAAAATTGTTGGCCTTTTTTGTTTATAGCACAAAAATTAAGAAACAAAAGTGATCAAATACAACCAAAAGAAAGCTCTATTTGTGGGGAAAAAAGGACATATATTTTATTTGGGTACAGTGTTGCACGACTGCACAATTGTCAGTTAAAATAATGCAATGTCGTATTGCAAAAAATGGCCTGGTCATGATAGGGGGGGTCAAGTGGAGTGGGCTTCAAGACATATAGGAAACCCTCACATGCCTGGTACCCTCTTTTTTTTAACCACTTGCCGATCAGCCGCGGCGGCAGGTCGGCACGTTCAAGGAGCCGTAGCAGGTGCGCGCGCTTGCCTGCTGTATGGCGAGGGACCCGATGCGCATGATGTCAGCTGGCCACCCACGATTGCGGGAACGAGCGTCAGAATGCAGCACCAGAAGTTAAGTTACAGGAAGAAGAAAGGCATCAACTGCAGTGAAGATTTCCCCAGCATCCAGCTGCCTGCACAATATGGGACACTACATAAACTTCAGCTTTAAAGTGGTTGTAAACCCTTACAAACCACTTTTACCTACAGGTAAGCCTAGATTAAGGCTTACCTGTAGGTGCAAGAAATATCTCCTAAACCAGGGGTGCCCAACCTTTTGAAGAGCGAGGACCACTTAAGCGACTTTGCAACCAGTTGGGGGCCACAATGAGCAGAGTGGGCAGATGACATATCCGCATCCACTCTGCCTATGCAAAGGGGACACAGACACAGCCCACTCTTCTCCATGGGCCCTCTGATCTGATCAAATGGAAGGGACCGGATCCACTTCTGTTTTTTTAGCAGATCCGATTGGAGGTAAGCGGGTATATCCCAGAGCAGGAGGTCGCGGGCCACATCAGATGGCTCCACGAGCCACATGTGGCCCCTGGGCCATTGGTTGGGCACCCCTGTCCTAAACCTGCACGGTTTAGGAGATATTTGCAGAAGAAAGGCACCGATGTCTACTGTGCATGCTCCATAGACAGCGGCGCGCAGGAGCACTGAGTGTGCCATTGCTAACCGCGATCATAACGTTAGCAGCGGCTCCCGCGCGCATGCATGCCAATCACAGCGCCGGAGCCGCGATATCCGGAAGGAAGATGGACGCTTCGTGGAAGAGGGGACAGCGGTAACATTGCAGGCTCCTGTGTCAGGTAAGTGACACATAATGGGCTACAATGCATCGCATTATGCTTTACCTTTGCAAGGAAACATAGAGGAAGTAAAACCCATCAGGGTTTACTTCCTCTTTAAAGTCTGTCTAAACCCAAAAACAAAAATTATTTACATTGTAGCTTATTTATTTAGTTTTTTTTTTTGTTTATTTGGTGAGGTAGTACCACCACATTGTCTTTTGTTGACAACAGAGCAGGGATGTCATCCTAGGACAGAAATTGTGTTAGCTCTACAGAACATCTCCCCATCCCCTCCTTGCTATAACATAGTGGAGTGCTCTTTTGCTGAGAGGAGTGCTGGGCAGGCTGATAACAGTTGAGATACAGCTGCAGAGCGGTAGGATCAAACTAATATAACAACATATTTTAATGGTTTATATAACAGATCAAAAGAGAGCAAATAAGATAAGTCCATTATTAGGTATTACATTATAATTATTGCACCATTTGCAAAGGAATGACATTTATTAACATCTTTAGCCATACATATAACACATTGGCTGACATCTTTACCAGTTGAAAAAGAAATATGCTGACACCTGTTCTTTAAGAAAATATAGTTATTGTAACTTTTACCCAATTTATAACACGCTAAATGTTCTATTTCTGCAATTTGTCAGACACTATGAAAAAAACATTCACCATGCTAAGATGGGGGATTATTTCTAATGAAAATACAATGATTGCCTATTCAAAGTGTTGTGAACTTTTGTAATGGTCCTTCCTGTGAGCAAAATCTATTTACTTACTTGATAATAGGTGTTTACAGTAATCATAGTACTTCATAGTAATCATACTCTTTCATAGTCCTTCATATTTACAGCCATCACTTAGTTTGTTCCCCTTACTGAACATACTGTAGCACAACTCTATGCAAAAGTATTTTTAATGTATAAACACTTGCCTTAAAGTGCTTGTAAAGGCACAAGGTTTTTTATGCATGTAGTTAAAAAAACTTCTGTGTGCAAAAGGTCACCAGTGTAAAAAGCAGAAAAATGCCCAAATCTGCCTAAAAAAAAGTTCCAGAACTTGTTTGAGCTTCAGGCCTTTTGGAGCTTCTGGCTTCAGGCGTTTTGGAGTTGAGATGTGAACCATCTGAATAGAAAATTATTGATTTTTCCCCTCCATCGTTTTGTAGCTTCAGGCTTAAAGCTACAAAACGCTCAGGTGTGAATGGGGCCTTTTTTTTTTTTTTTCAATTCAAAAGGTTTATTGAAGGTAAGTTACAGTACAGGTGATCGCATAACTTGAAGACAGGTACAATCCTGTCTGTACATTTTTTGTGTTGGCAGTCAATAATAAACCAGGAACAATTAAGATTCAAAACAAATTAACATTCAACATTTTCTGTGAGTGGTCTAAAGAGGCCTTTTCGTTATATCATTCAATGCTCAGATCACATGTCTAGTTTTCATATTGGTCTCGTTATGATTACCTTCTATGTCAGCCATATGGTGGCGAGTAAGATTGAAACAGGTGACATTTAATGTCAAGATATATAGATGAGTATAGGAAAGGTGAGAGAAAGGAAGAGAGTAGTTAGATGTATGGGACAGAGAAGAGAGAAATAGAGGGTTGGTAGTCATATATGGTAGCCTAAGTATTGGGGTACATTTCAGTTATATCTGTAATTCGGTTCTCCATCTAAGTTTTTGCCTGATGGGCAGTTTGTTCACATACCTCCCCAAAGGTGGGGTGTTATTTTTCAGCCAAGGTTGGGTAGGTTAAGTTTCTCATATTCTTCAGAGAATCTAAAAGCAACCCAAGGGGCCCAGGTTTTGTGGTATCCATCCGCATCATCATTGGACTGGGCCCTTGTCTCCTCCATGCTACACATGTCCCCTATCCTATGAAGCCACTCTTTAACAGAGGGGACCCCAGTAGAT
Organism: Lithobates sylvaticus; assembly: GCA_028564925.1. Classification (NCBI taxonomy): domain Eukaryota; kingdom Metazoa; phylum Chordata; class Amphibia; order Anura; family Ranidae; genus Lithobates; species Lithobates sylvaticus. The sequence continues at coordinate 652,000,699 of CM053026.1, forward strand.
TTCCAGTATAATGGTATGAGCGTTTTAGCCGCATTAAGCATATGTTTGGACAGGGATTTCTTGTATTTGGAGAGTGAGAAGTTGGTAACATGGAGGAGGCAACCGGCCGCATCCAGCTTCAACGAGGTATCAGTGACATGGCGAATGATTGTAACCACTTTTTCCCAGAATCGTGTGATAAGAGGACAATGCCACCAGATGTGTAGGACCGTACCTTTGTCTTGTCCACATCGCCAGCAAAGATCCGAGGTTTGGGGGAACCACTTATGTAACTTGACCGGAGTGGCATACCAATGTGTAAGCAGTTTATACGCAGTTTCCTGCATTCTGGTGCTCAAGGAGCATTTATGTGCTAGTATACAGGCTTTTTGCCATTGTGTGTCTGTTATTTCTATGTTAAGTTCCTCCGACCACTTCTTCCGAAATCTGTCCAGGGCGTGCGGTGCTGAGGCCTGGAGCCAGGCATATGCTAAGGAGGTGGCTTTGGGTATTGGGGCCCCCTCCAGGCACACTGATTCCATATCTGTCATTTGTCTAGTAAAGTGCATTTTGCGTCGTGCATCGTTTACATAGCTTCGTATCTGGAAGTATGTCCAAAGGGGCATATCCTGCACATGGGCCTCTCCTTTCAGTTTCTGGTAGTCCTTAATAAGGACGTTCTCAAAACAGTGGCTGGTAAGCAAAGGTGTATTCTCGTCTTGTTTCTGTAACGCACGGTTCGCTACCCCTGGTGGAAAGTCCGGGTTGTCTTTAAGTGGTGTCAAGGGGCTTAAGGGTGAAGATACGTTTGTCTTTTTAATGATTGAGTGGAATATAGATAGGGTGGTGTTCAGAAGGGGGTGTTGTCGCAGAGTCGGTGGGTAATTTTTCATCGAAACCCATGGGGAGAACCTCAGGGGAATCGGGCTTAACTCATTTTCTAGGGGGACCCAGTCTTTAGTGTCCTGGTGGCAATGCCAATCCAGGATTCTGGTCATATGTGAGGCGTGATAATATTGTTTGTAGTCGGGCAGGCCCATTCCCCCTCTTTCTTTCGCCCTAGTCATTAACTCAAATTTGATTCTCGGGCGCTTGTGTGCCCAAACAAATTCAAGCTGGATTGTTTGTAGGGTTTTGAAAAAGCACTGTGGAATCAGGACCGGTAAGGTCCGGAATAAATACAGCACTCTGGGCAATATTGACATCTTACAGATGGCTGCCCTCCCGAACCATGAGAAATGTTTGTTAGTATGCCAGGACAGCAAATCTTGTCTTATGATTTTGAGCATGGGTGGGAAATTCCTCTCAAAAATTTGAGATATCTGTGGGGTTAGCCATACGCCGAGGTACTTCATGGCAGAGGATACCCATTTGAAGGTGCTATTTAGTTGTGCGCTATGTAGTGTATCCTCTGTCATGGTGATATTCATCGCCTCAGACTTCGTATAATTGATCTTTAGATAGGAGACGTACCCGTACACCGTGAACTCCCTTAGCAGTGTGGGAATTGACGTGAGGGGTTTCGTTAGGAAAAATAGCAAATCATCGGCGTATGCAGCGATTTTAAATTCCCGTTGACCCACCCAGAAACCCTCAATATCTGGTGATAACTTCACTTTCCTAATGAAAGGTTCCAACGAGATGATGAAGAGGATTGGCGAGAGGGGACACCCTTGTCTTGTACCATTGGTTATTTTTATCGTTTCGGACAGGGTTCCATTTATTCGTAGTTTTGCTGATGGGTTTTGGTATATCGCCGAGATCCAATTCATCATGCGGGTACCAAGGCCAACATGTTCGCACGTTGCCAACATGTAGTCCCATGCTACTCGATCGAAGGCCTTCTCCGCGTCTGTAGACAGAAGAAGGCCCTCGATCTTTCGTTCCCTAGCTGCATGTATAAGGTTTAGTGCCTTTGTTACATTGTCTTTTGCCTCTCTGCCTGGCATAAACCCTGCCTGCTCTGGGCCTATGATGGTGTGTAGTAGTGGTTTAAGTCTGTTTGCTAATATTTTGGTCAGGATTTTAACATCCAGGTTCAGTAACGAAATTGGTCTATAGCTAGGGCAGTGTTCTGGGTCTTTGTTTGGTTTGGGCAGGACTGTTATGTGTGCCCCAAGGAACATCGGGGGGACTTCCCTGGGTGTAGCAAATGAATTTAGAGCTTTTAGAAGTGGGCCAGTCAGGTTGTCTAGGAAGGTCTTATAATATATAGAGGAGAAGCCATCAGGGCCCGGGCTTTTCCCATTCTTCATATCTTTTATTGCCGCTTTAACTTCTATTTCCTCAATGGGCCGTTCAAGGAGCTCAGTGTCAGTGGTGTGTAGCGTGGGCATTTCTGCCCCGCGCAAGTATTCATGAATTGCTTGTGTTCTGGTTCCTTGCATGTCGGGTGGTTTGTGAGGGTTCGGTAGGTTATAGAGATTGGAGTAGTAGGAGTGGAAATGTTGTGCAATCTGCTCATCCGTCTGATCTAACGTTCCCTGTTTGTTTCGTATACCCTTAATGTTGTTGCTAAGGCGGGGGTCTTTTAGGGCTCTGGCTAAGAATTTGCCTGTTTTGTCCCCGTGTTCGTAGTATATTTTTTTCCTGAAAAACAGGAACCGTTTAGTGGTGGCATCTAATATTTGTTGTAGGGCTTTTCGGGTGTCAAGTAGTTCAGTCGCCGTCTGTTTGGTGAGGGATTGCTTATGTTGTAGTTCTAGTTGCGAGATTCTATCTACTAATTTTGAGATCTGTTTTTCCCTGTCCCTCTTTCGCTTAGCTCCCGCCCTCATCAATTCCCCTCGCATGTAACATTTGTGAGCCTCCCATGTCATCAAGGGGTCTGTCTCTGGTATTGAATTAAAGCTAAAAAATTCTTGCAATTGCTTGGTGAGTTTTGGCAATAATTCACAGTCTGTCAGAAGCGAGGAATTCAGTCGCCAAGACTGTCTCCTATGTGTGGGTATATCAGAGGCCAGTGAAAGAGAGACGGGGGCGTGATCCGAGAAGGATTGTATACCAATGTTTGCCCTTTCCACTAGATGTAGGTCCTTTCGTGAAATGAAAATGTAATCAATTCTTGAGTACCTGGCATGGGGGGCAGAATAGAAAGTAAAGTCCTTCCCATCTGGGTGAAGATATCTCCAGGTATCCACCAGATGCATCGAGGACAAAATTGATTTCAGGCTCTTCAGTACTCTGTATCTAATGTATGATGTGCCTGTCGATGTGTCAGTTAGAGGGTTCAGGGGGAGGTTGAAGTCCCCGCCCAGGATTATGCGTCCCGAGCCAAACACTCCAAGCTCCCCCATTACCCGTCTGCAAAAAGTCAGGTGTGAGGTATTCGGGAAATATACATTAGCCAATGTCGTTGGTACCCCGTAGTATTTCCCCTTCAGGAAGATAAACCTCCCTTCAGGGTCTATCAGTTTGTCCGTCAGCTCAAAGTTGGCCTCTCTGCTAATTAGTATAGAGACCCCCTTCGACTTAGCCGAGTCATTGGTAGCGTGATATACTGTAGTGAAATAGGAATCAGTGAGCCTGGGTACATTGCTTGTTCTAAAGTGCGTCTCTTGCAAGAAGGCGAAGTGAGGCCTACCTTTCTTGAGCTCCCTTAGGAGGGCGATCCGTTTTTCAGGGGTATTCAGACCTCTGACATTGTGAGATATCACTGTGGGGCAGTGGCCCATCGATGAGTATGCCATTGCACCGCCCTGGACAGATTCGGAGACCTGGTACCTATGGAAGACACTGTACAGGAGATATGTTATTACAGTATGGTATTCTTTCAAGTGATGTCTACCCACGCGTATAGATCTACCAGTTAAGAGAAAGATAAAGGGAAGAGTAGTGGAAGGGAGAAAACAGAGAAGGAGAAGATTATGTTATACTGCCTTCGAATAGATATTCTATCCGTGAGGTCTGATTAGGAGTACTAACCAGGGACTAAGGTCTCCCTGGGTGTACCTTGTGGGGTAGTGGGAGGTAGCAGCAGGGATATCCTGTGTCAATCTCGGTATGGAGAGTGAGACAGGAGTGAATTACCCCTCAGTACCAGTCCTGGTACAGGGGATAATGAGAATACAAAACAAGCAAAGAAAAAAAATGTAACTGTAGTGGCGGAGGTGGGGGAGGCCCGCGGCCACTTTTCTGCAATTGAGTTTAAACAAAAAACGTGCTATATCAAACCATTCTGCACCGTATTATAAGTGCTAATCAACAGAACAACCGAATACTCCTCCAATTAGTGAGGACAGGAGGGCGCCAGCCGGCGCACCCCAGACAGGGTATCACCCCAATCAATTTTGGGGATCCATATCCCGTCCCGGCCACCGGCCACCCGCCCCCCCCCCCCCCGGAGGAATCTCAAACTTCACCTAAAAGTGAATTCGTGCATTCTAGACTCTTAATCCTAGGCGTAAACCTTGTATACCGTCAGAGGAGGGCAAGACCGTAGGGCGAAAAATGTAATAAAATAAATAAAATATATAAAATGAAATAAAATAAGTAACGCAGAATAAAATAAAATAAATAAATAAAATAAAAGCAAGACAAGGCTAGATAAGTAAGGATATGCTAGTTTACAGCGTTACCACTCAATCGTAAAGTCTGGATCTCATTGATCTTAGCTGCAAGGTGCACGTTCCCGGGTATGTCAGGGAAAGTGCCTCCCTCTGTTCAGTCCATCTGTATGTTGCTTGAGAAGTGTATTCTGCAGTCAGATGTGTCGGGGCCTTTTCACCTCTCAGGTAGATGGGCATGTTTGAGGGGCCTTCCAGGTGTCAGGCTGAGTGGGGGTGTATGCCCCTGCTCCCCCCTTGGGCAACCGAGTAGCGTCAGTACACGGTAGATGGACCTCTGGGTATATCCTTGGGTGTTAGTAGGTGTGGGAGGGAGCCAGCATGCAAAAAGAAAAAACCAAGGGGAATAAAACTAAAACCAGAACAAAAACACTGGACCTGAGATGTTCAAACCGCATAGGTGTGATCAAAAAAAAAACGTCATCTTTCTGTCATGGGTCCTCCGGAGCTCCAGGTTGGCGGGCTCTGGGTGTGCCAGGGGGATGCCCCCCCTGTCTGCTTTGCTTTAGCTTCTTAGCTGGTCTTTTGTCGGGTGAGGCAAAAGGGGAGACAGACGGGCTCCTTTGGACCGGTGGAAGAAGAAATTCTTGGTACCAGTCTGGCAATTCGATGTCCCCCAGCTGCAGGGCATTACAAAACTCCGGCAGGTCGTCCGGTGATCTCAATGTGTGTTGTCTGCCATTGTGTGACACCAATAGGGCAAAGGGGAAGCGCCAGGTATACCGCAGGTCTTTTTCCCGTAGCCTGTCTAGTAAGGGCCTCAGGGCTCTGCGATTTTTCAGAGTTATTTGGGACAGGTCCTGAAAGAGCATTATCACTTCCCCATTAAACACAATTTGATCGTTGCGGCGTGCTTTCTGCATGATATCTTCTTTCAGTGTGAAGCTCTGTAGGCAGCAGATAACATCACGTGGGGGCATGTTGTCTGGGCCTCGTGCTCTCAGGGCCCTGTGCGCTCTTACAAACTCTATCTCGGTGTCCTCAGGCCTTTCCAGTAAGCTATTAAAGACCCTCTGTAGTGCAGGTACAATTTGGTCATTATCCACCGATTCCGGCACCCCTCTGACCCGTATGTTACACCTCCTCCCCCTGTTATCAAGGTCCTCCAAATGTCTATTCATTTCTATAAAATGATTGGAGTGTGAATAGGTGACTTTCTCCAGTCTATGTATGGCTTTCTCCCTGTGCTTCCCCGCCGTTTCAGCTGCCGCCATCTTCTCTGTCAGCACTAGCAGGTTGGATTTTAGATCCGTTATTGCTGCAGAGAACGTGGATTTTATGTCCGCAGCAAACATGGACATGTCGGCGTATGTTAGTGGGTGCTGGGAGTGTAAGTGGCTCCTACCATTGTCCTCCGCCGCGGACTGGGAGTCCTCACTGAAGTCGTCCTCAGCATGAGCCGGCGCCATCTTGGCTTCTACCACGTTGCTCCTGGATAGTGACTGCGATCTGAAGAGATCCGAGATGTTCCTGCCTTGTGAGGCCGTCGCCGAACGGCGGGATCGGGTGTGCGGTGTTCGGTTGTTCTGCTTGCTCATTCTTGGGAGCTAGGGTGCAGAATGGTCGGCTTGGGACCGCGGGTTCTCCGGAGCTCCTCTAACAAGCCGCCATCCTCGCTGCGCGCCAAGCCACGCCCGACCTAAATATTTTATAGAAGACACAACCCTGAGCAGAGAAAGTGAGGATGGTAGTGGGTCATGGGGGAGATCTAAGGGCATCAACATTGACTTCTCCAAATTTATATCTAACCCGGAAAACCTAGCAAACTCCTTAAGATATTTCATTACTGCCGGTAAAGATGAGTGGACATTGGTAAAAAAAAGAAGATCGTCTGCATATAATGATACCATTTCCCCCATATCTCCCCTAATCAGACCGGTAACATCACATGAAGCCTGCATAAGACAAGCCAAGGGCTCTATAGCTAGGGCAAAGAGCAGGGGGGACAATGGGCACCCCTGCCTAGTGCCCCGGCAAAGTCTGAAACTAGAAGATTTGAGGCCGTTAACCCTAATTGATGCCATAGGAGCTGCATACAACAACCGTACCCTTTGGCAAAAGTTAGAACCAAGCTTGAATTTTTCCAGAATGGCCCATAGATAAGGCCATTCAACACTATTGAAGGCCTTTATGGCATCCAGTGCCAAAAGGCACAATTTGGATTATCCGGGACCAGAACCTGTATGTTTTAGTATTCACGTTTAATATTAACTGCTGTTGACATATTGGGCATAAATACTACCTGATCTGAGTGAGTAATATGTTTAATAACCTTGTTTAATCTAGCAGCAAGTACTTTGGCAACAATTTTAACATCTGTAGACAATAAGGAAATTGGCCTATAGGATGCAGGGTATAACAGGTTTTTATCTTTTTTAGGTATAACTATTATAACGATATAAAGACACAGATCAACCAGCGTTAAAAATACTAACACACCCTAAAATAATACTGCTGAAATACTGAGGGTCAAAATATCAAATCCCTAAAGTGAATAATATGAAAAAGCAGTACAGCGCAAAAAATAATAATCAAATATACAATATGCTGAATATAAAATTGTGATCAAAGAAATGTGATCAGAAAAAGTGTAAACAAAGACGTAAGTCCATTCATTTAAAAATTACAAAAGCAAAAAGTCATTGAATCCAGCGGGAGTGCAATAAAACAATATCCAGTGATAAAGTGATATAAACATCAAAAAATGGTGACTTGAGTGACACCCTCCACCAACGGTAGTAATGGCCCCTCACCTCAACAGATGGACCCCTGAGTATATCAGTCAGGTCAAATAGAGCGGTCCCAAACAGGGAAGCTAAACACTGGCAGACTCAGATGCAGATATCAAATGCAACTTCAGACTGGTATCGGATGCAGCTTCAAACTGGTATCACAGGCTAAAAATCATAACTCTCCTGTCTCCATGTGTTCATCTCTAGAGACAGGCTAAAAATCATAACTCTCCTGTCTCCATGTGTTCATCTCTAGAGAGTTATGATTTTTAGCCTGTGATACCAGTTTGAAGCTGCATCCGATACCAGTCCTACTATCAGGATATATATACTTCTAGGGCAGACTATACGTTAGCCGAGTTATCTATTTCAAAGGTGGATACAATAGGGTTAGTCTGGTTAATAACCTCTCCTTCTCCATTCATTAAAGCTGAGACATGTATGGGGTTGGATTGAGACCTTACAATCTGAGCCAACAGTCTACTATTCGCCTCTCCCTCTGCCCAACTAAGTCTCTTATGAAAGAAAAGTTTATTCCTTGCCCTGGATTCCAACAGTTCATTCAGCCTTTTTAGAGATGAAAGACATTCCTGTTGGGCAGGAGAGGGATCCTGGATATATAGGGCTCCTGATGCAGAGGTATTGGCCTTTGCAAGTTCAAGCTCTCTATGGGAAGCAGTTTTGATGACACAAATTTTTTGGATCAACCCATATGGGAGCAGACCCCAAATTAAGAGACCAAAAGTCCATAATGCGAGCAGAAATAACATCCTTTTTGGGAAATAGTTCAAGCCAAAAGGTGTTCAACAGCCATGGCATATTGGACACCCGATGCCCTGATGTTAGGGTGACTATCAGAGGGGAGTGATCTGAAATTCCTCAAGGTGCTATACTAACATCTACTATGCATGGTACAAGATCTGCCGAACACAGAACTAAATCAATACTTGATAGTGAATTGTGTGTTTTAGAATAGCATGTATGAGCACATTCTTCAGGATGTAACCTCCTCCACAAGTCGTAGAGCCCTAATTCCCTGCATAATCTTCCAAGAGGGGAAAGATGCTCAGAGGTCATTGACCTTAGAGCTGGGCATCTGTCTCGCTTCAGATCAATAACATTATTGAAATCTCCAAGTACCAATATTGGCACCTGGGAGGAGGCCCCTGCAAAGGAAATAAGCTGACAAAGTTTTTCTGGATTATATGGAGGAGGTATATGTATAGCAGCCAGAATTAACTCAAGTTCATCCAGCTTGCATTGTAAAAAAATATATGTACTGTTTATGTCTACCATAGTCCTACTGCATGAGAACACTATGCCAGTGTAAACTAAAACAGAAACCCCCCTTGAATGGGAGGTAAAAACCAAATTGTACGCTTCTCTAACAAAACAACGTTTCAAAAATCTAGTCACATTGCATGTGGCGTGTGTCTCCTGCAGACAGACGAGGGCAGGGCGGAAAGAGGAAATATAATCAAAGACAGATTGTCTTTTTAAAGCATTATTCATTCCCCTGACATTTCAAGAGAAATTTCTAATTGATTGATTTACCATTAATACAAAAGTAAAATTTAACTACTAACCACCCAACCCACAATCTTTTCCTTAACCTGCACCTGTTTCCTAGACTCCATTAGACTCTCATAAAGTGATTAACACATCCTCTATTTGTTGCTACAATCCCATATTTTCTAAAAAAATATTTCTCTAGCAACATTTAAAACAAATCTTTGTGTGTCGTCTTAAATACTCTTATAAGAATGCAAAGGTTTATTGAATTTTCAGCAACATCCTGGAACATACTAACTTTCAAATGGGGCACCCTGCCAGAGTGATTTACTGTTTTGGCCTCTGGATACTAATATGCCTTAATTAATTGCACAGTGGTAAGTATTCCCGATCTACCTTATTTAATCAGGGAAATATGCCAATTAACACACAAAGGCATACATGTTTTTACTCTGTATCCTCAATCCTTAGTATCACTTAAAGCAATAAAATAAACGTTGCCCCTTGCCCTTAGTACTAATCCATTGCCTTTCAGCTACATCTATTTGTAATTGCAAGCCACTACATTTGCTGCAATCATAAAAGTAACGTGAGCATGCACTCTGCATTTAAAGTGGAGCTATTGGTAAATTTACAAGCCTGTGATAAAAAGTTCCTGGTTGTAGGATATTCTGATTTATTCAGATTCATATTCAGATTTATAAATATATGTACTGTATATTGTATATTGTAACCTGGGGGACAGGTAGCAGGTACAAAGCTTCCTGGGATGAGCTGTTATTTAGGCACAGATACCAAATCCACTAAGGTAGTGAAAACAGTGCTGGGTTTATTTGTTTTAAATACAAGTCCAAACACAGGTGCTGCACAGTCTTCCAGAAAACATATCAGAACAGAAATAACAAAACAAAAGTCCTAGCCGTGTCTCGGCTCTAACTATACCATACACCGGCCCTCACTACCAGGCTGAGCAAGCCTGCCGCTTGTCAGTTTCTGTATAGAGTTTCAAAGCATTTTACCAACCTTTAGCTCCTCACAAACCATCCATGTCTGTGTGTCCCAGGCAGAGAGCAAAGGCTGTCTGCTCAGGTGAGCTTAAGTTAGCCTGGGGAAGAGGACTAAGATCCAAACTGGATCACCTGGGAGGAGGCCCCTGCAAAGGAAATAAGCTGACAAAGTTTTTCTGGATTATATGGAGGAGGTATATGTATAGCAGCCAGAATTAACTCAAGTTTATCCAGCTTGCATTGTAAAAAAATATATGTACTGTTTACGTCTACCATAGTCCTATTGCATGAGAACACTATGCCAGTGTAAACTAAAACAGAAACCCCCCTCGAATGGGAGGTAAAAACCAAATTGTACGCTTCTCTAACAAAACAACGTTTCAAAAATATAGTCACATTGCATGTGGCGTGTGTCTCCTGCAGACAGACGAGGGCAGGGCGGAAAGAGGAAATATAATCAAAGACAGATTGTCTTTTTAAAGCATTATTCATTCCCCTGACATTTCAAGAGAAATTTCTAATTGATTGATTTACCATTAATACAAAAGTAAAATTTAACTACTAACCACCCAACCCACAATCTTTTCCTTAACCTGCACCTGTTTCCTAGACTCCATTAGACTCTCATAAAGTGATTAACACATCCTCTATTTGTTGCTACAATCCCATATTTTCTAAAAAAATATTTCTCTAGCAACATTTAAAACAAATCTTTGTGTGTTGTCTTAAATACTCTTATAAGAATGCAAAGGTTTATTGAATTTTCAGCAACATCCTGGAACATACTAACTTTCAAATGGGGCACCCTGCCAGAGTGATTTACTGTTTTGGCCTCTGGATACTAATATGCCTTAATTAATTGCATAGTGGTAAGTATTCCCGATCTACCTTATTTAATCAGGGAAATATGCCAATTAACACACAAAGGCATACATGTTTTTACTCTGTATCCTCAATCCTTAGTATCACTTAAAGCAATAAAAAAAAAGTTGCCCCTTGCCCTTAGTACTAATCCATTGCCTTTCAGCTACATCTATTTGTAATTGCAAGCCACTACATTTGCTGCAATCATAAAAGTAACGTGAGCATGCACTCTGCATTTAAAGTGGAGCTATTGGTAAATTTACAAGCCTGTGATAAAAAGTTCCTGGTTGTAGGATATTCTGATTTATTCAGATTCATATTCAGATTTATAAATATATGTACTGTATATTGTATATTGTAACCTGGGGGACAGGTAGCAGGTACAAAGCTTCCTGGGATGAGCTGTTATTTAGGCACAGATACCAAATCCACTAAGGTAGTGAAAACAGTGCTGGGTTTATTTGTTTTAAATACAAGTCCAAACACAGGTGCTGCACAGTCTTCCAGAAAACATATCAGAACAGAAATAACAAAACAAAAGTCCTAGCCGTGTCTCGGCTCTAACTATACCATACACCGGCCCTCACTACCAGGCTGAGCAAGCCTGCCGCTTGTCAGTTTCTGTATAGAGTTTCAAAGCGTTTTACCAACCTTTAGCTCCTCACAAACCATCCATGTCTGTGTGTCCCAGGCATAGAGCAAAGGCTATCTGCTCAGGTGAGCTTAAGTTAGCCTGGGGAAGAGGACTAAGATCCGAACTGGATCATGTATCAGAGACCTCTGAATGTGTATGAGAGGAGCCTGGGAGACGTATAAATCCTGAACAAGACTTCTCCTGGCTCTCTCTGGGACACTCTGCTACAATATATATATATATATATATATATATATATATATATATATATATATATATATATATATATATATATATATATATATACATACAGTATCTCACTAAAGTGAGTACACCCCTCACATTTTTGTAAATATTTTATTACCGTATTTATCGGCGTATAACATGCACCGACGTATAACAAGCACCCCAAGTTTAGGAGGGCATTTTAAGGGAAAAAAGTTTTAGGAAGTTTAGGGGAAAAAAACTTACATTTAAGCATCATTTGCAGCTTGCCCAGCGCCATTTGCAGCTTGCCCAGCGTCATTTGCAGCTTGCCCAGCGCCATTTGCAGCCTTGTCCAGTGTCATTTGCAGCCTTGCCCAGCATCATTTGCAGCCTTGCCCAGCGTCATTTGCAGCTTGCCCAGTGTCATTTGCAGCTTGCCCAGTGTCATTTACAGCTTGCCCAGTGTCATTTGTAGCTTGCCAGCGTCATTTGCAGCCTTTCCCACGTTTAAATTTCCCTCCGCCGGAAAAGACCGAAGCGCCGCCAAAAAAGACCGAAGCGCCGCCGAAAAAGACCGAGCCGACTGTTCAGCCCTGCTCGCAGTCCCGCCTCCCTGCTGTTTCGGGAGCGAGCGCAGGGAGGCGGGACTGCGAGCGGAGCCGAACAGTCGGCTTGGTCTTTTTCGGTGGCGCTTCAGGCTTTTTCTGCGGCGCGTCGGTCTTTTTCGACGACGCTCGCTATTTTTCAGCGCTGCTTGATTTTTTTTGTCACTTTTTTGGGGGGATCGGTGTATAACACGCACCCACGACTTTCCCCCGATTTTAAGGGGGGAAAAGTGCGTCTTATACGCCGATAAATACGGTACATCTTTTCATGTGACAGCACTAAATAAATGACACTTTGCTGCAATGTAAAGTAGTGAGTGTACAGCTTGTATAACAGTGTAAATTTGATGTCCCCTCAAAATAACTCAACGCATTAATGTCTAAACCACTGACAACAAAAGAGACCAGATGGCATGATCGGTCTAAACTTTAATGCACATTTAAGAGAAAGAAAAACATCCCTTGGGGTCTGTCAGTCATTCAAGGAGTTGACATTTAAGAGATTTAGCTAATAAAAAGGCGATAGCTTTGGTTTTGGAAGAGCCATTAGATGCATGATACGTTGTAGGGTATTTATGGTTAAAGTTTGGGCATTGAGGAGTGCTTGAAATGTGTCTCCTGTATAAAAGCAATGTGCATTCAATGTTTATGAAATTCTTGGAGTAGCACTTGGCATTTTTATGGGAATGTTGAGCCCTTTCTCATTGAGTTGAAAGAAGTTTCAACGATTTTGATCATATTGAATGTCTGTGATTAATTTCTAAGTAAGCTGTGCTACAGACAGTAGCCCGTGGCCAGTAAAACAAAGAGATATTAGAGCTGAGGATAATTGCAGGGAGGAATAGAGAGGGGCCAGAAAAGGACAGGGAACCACAAACTGGAGAGAAAGAAAAGGTGGTAAAATAAGGGGTGAACCAAGAGAGGGTAAGGGGAGAAAAAGCAGACAACGTATAGTCAGGGGAAACAGAAAAGAAATAGTAGAGAAAAAGAATATGAAGTCAAAAGACAAGATCAATATCAGGTGGGTGAAAGATATTTATCTGGTATCCACAGGTATAACAAAAAAAGTTGTCCACAAGGCAGAGCGCCTGGCTGTGTGAGGGTAGTGAGAGACTGTAGTACCAAGGGGGCCGTCTATGCCATGTGAGGGATATAAGTAAAAATCTAAGCAGCCATCGCTACTCATAGCAAAGCGGACCCAAAGTAACAAATTCTGTAACAGAAATAGGTAGGACCTCCACAAAAAAGAAAACGCAGGGGGAAGAGGAGTATCTGGTATCCAATTTGCATAATATTGGCGTAGCACTACCCCATAAGGATGACTGTCCCCAAAGGTTGCCCTGACCTTGCAAGCCTCACTACACACCCTGGGTTTGGCCAAAATTCAAAGAAAGAATGCAATTGCAAAGACACCAGACTGTAGCAAAGTAGCATACGCAAAGTGTTTCCTGTTAGAAGCTTTTGTGTAAAGAGATAGGATAAAGGTGTCTGCATGCAGTGTCTTTTGTAGGGTGTACACAGGGGGGCTTCTGTCCACTCCCCAATCCTGATGATACCAATGATCAAGGGAATAGGATGTCCTGGAACAGGCTCTTGAAGAATCTGCAACCAGTGAAGGGTGCCTAGCTGTGCTGGGATTCAGCTAGGTGTGTAATGGTGACCCCCGACAGTCACTTGGCCGACAGGGAGCTGGCAATGATGGATCTGCATGCAGGTGAATTGCTCACTCGCTTAAGACTCACCACACCATCCAGGCAGTGGTGCCTGCTCGCATTCCCCAGAGTGGCCAAGTAACTGCTCTCAGCTGAAGCCCGTGGTCCCAAGGAATGAGCTCCTCCCTGCACCAGTCTATTTATGTCCTCACCCAGCATTCTTCTCTCTTCAGCCGGTTGGAACTTGTAGTCTGCAGCAGCACTGGCTCCATGGAAATCCTGGCTCTCCGGACCATATGTCCCATTATCCCCTGATTTCTGTAGTGGTCTCTCTCTCTGCTTTTAGGAAATTATGTCACAATTTCCAGGCTGAAAACTAAAAGGAAACAAACTCAAGGCAGTCATTGTTAAAGAATGTCCCACAATAACACAGGCAGACTAGCCCGTGCCACGCTACATTGGAATCAAAAATATGAAGATCCAGGGGGGCGGGGCATACATCACCAAGCGTGTGCACCAGACGGCAGTCATTTTTGAAGTTGGCAACACATGCATTTTTTATGTACAGAGCTGTTTTCACTGATTTGAACAGAGTATGTGTGATTTTAATAATTAAAGCTTTTAATTGTTGGTTTTACACTGTACGAAGTATGTTTACTTTTGCCATTCCCGATGTGGATGCTGACCATTTTGAACCTGTGTCTGCCTTTCCACTCAGTTTTTTAGGCAGATTTGAATGGACTATCCATTGCCCTCTATGGAGTGGCTGATGTAAATGGACATGTGTCCCTAAGACACCCACCAACATCTGATCCTATCTGCCAAAAACAGATGGATGAGTGATCCGTTCCCCATCTGTTGGATGGATAGGATCAGATCACATTTGGATGTAAATGGACAGGCGGTCAGTCTACATCTGACTGCCCATAGAGGAAAGCGGGCTGTGTCCAGGTCCACTATGCTTGAGTGGAGCGAACGTGGACCTGTCATACGCCTGCTCAACGGGGTTCAACAGACAGATCCCCCGCTGAGCAGGCAGATTTGCTGGCGGAGTTCACCCATGTGAAAGAGCCCTAAGTTTGTCTCAAAGTACGATACTTTAAGTGATAATAAAGTCAATATTTTATTAAATAACAAACATGGTATACTTACCTGCTCTGTTCAATAGAATTGCACAGAGTGGCCCCCAAACCAAATCTTCTTAGATCCCCCAGCCGACTCCTCCTTTTCTTTGTGTGCCCCAACAGCAAGTCATAAGTCGCAAACAACATGTCAGGGAGATGATCCATACACTCAGCACATAGAAAGAGCATCCAAAGCTACACTGTTCTAATGCTCAGCCAAGCATCCACAGTGTCCACATGCCACTGATATGGTTTGCAAGAGAAGTTTCTATGTCTCACAGGTTGCTGAGCATGCTGGTCCAATGGTGCTTCAGCCCCTGGAACTGTGTAGGAATTCCTGATACAATTCAGGGACTGATATTTGAGGTAGTTGAGCTGGTCAAATCATAGAGTTTGCAAAGTTGCTGAACGTCCCTAGTGTGTGGCAGCATGATAGGTCAAAGTTCCTGGAACACCTGCACATGGGAACCATTGAAGGTGAAGACTTCTTGCTCCCTTGTTCTCTGTAGTATTTCTTTTTTGGGACGGAAGCCTATAAAACAGCTGACTATGTCATGGGGAGGATCACCATCACTACCCAATGTTCTCAGTGCTTCAAGTTCAAAAGGTGTCTTTTGTGGGTGTGTTTTGATGGCAGGAAAGGCTACCCGTTGTCAGAATACAATACAACAGCAGGAGGGATTCCCCCACCCACATTGAATGTATGGATAGGGGAATTGGATCATTTAAATTATCAATATATAGGCTGCCTAAAATGTGACCCTCTAATATTTCCAGCACACCCTTGTGCTGAGCCCTGCCCCATGAGTGTCAACATCTGACGAATAAAATACATTTAAAGTGGTTGTATAGTCAAATTTGTAACTTTTACCTACAGGTAAGCCTATAATAAGGCTTACCTGTAGGTAAAAAAAAATATCTCCTAAACCTGTATGGTTTAGGAGATATTCCCCTCGCAATGAGCCGCTGACTGCAGCGGCGCATGCGCACCTGGGATTCTCGGCTAAAAGCCCGGCAGACGCCGGACCTTGCCGGAAAGAAGTCTCCCGCGTGCATGCGCAGGAGTAATGACATTGCAGCTCCGGCCACTCACAGCGCCGGAGCCGCGATACCTGGAAGACACGCCGAGGGAACATGTCAGCTCCCTCGGCGTGGATCGGGTGAGATGTCGGGGCCTTGTTCTAAGGTAAGTATTTCATAATGAGCTAGTATGCAGCGCATACTAGCTCATTATGCCTTTTGCCTTACAGGGGTATAAAAAAAAAGTGTCAGCCGCTATACAACCGCTTTAAGTTTTAAAGCTGAACACATTTCTAATCGTAAGCAATTACTAAAACATAGACAACATGTTCATTTGTTGGATTTCCTGCACCCAATGGGAGAGAAAACGCACCCCTATCAAGAAAGTGCACAAAAGCAGTACAGCATGTAACATTGTGACATCATTTTAATTCCAAGCTTGGTGGAGTAGCACAGCTTCTTTCCTGTCTCTAGCCCCATACCAATAAGACAGCTGTCAGCTTGACAGGGTCTTAGAGCCTATTATAAACCAGAGGTTGTTTTTAGGGAGTTAGATTAGAAGATATAGGGATACACAACATGTTTCAGGATGCAACAGGACTTGTATTGCAAATCAATATAGTCAAAAACAGGAAGCACCCATGCTTGTTATATGCATGCATACATTGTAATCATAACTTTGTTACATTTTGTCCAGAGTTCTCATTTAAGGTGAAATATAAGTACTGTATACTATTCAAATCCTACAAATCAGTGTATTTAGTTGACAGGATCTCATAGCTAACATATTACAGCGCACACATTCAAGAATGACATTTCCTGCAGGGCTAGTTAAAAACACCTGAACATATTCAAAAAATATGGGGGGTTTGGTCACACTATATGGTTATTTCATTCTATTACTAGGGTAGGACCCACTAATTTGGGGTACTTTGTCGCAGTAAGTGGGCTTAGCACTATATAACCATATCCCATATGTCCCGGCAGACAGCTCTGACGATTCTCATTGCGCTGCGCGACTCGAGCATGCACAGTAGGGAACCGGGAAGTGCAGCAACTTCCTGATTCCATCACTGAGAATGGCGCTGGCAGCAGCAGAGAGCCGATCGATTGATCGAGCCTCTGCTGCCCACATCACTGGAACCTGTGACAGGTAAGTGTCCATTTATTAAAAGTCAGCAGCTGCAGTATTTGTAGCTGCTGGCTTTTCATTTTTTTTTCCAGGTACCGTCCCTCTTTAAGTGTTGTGTGTGTGGTGTGTTTGTGTGTGTGGGGTGGGTTAAATTTCATAAGTAATCATGCAGACATCTCCTAAAACCCTATGCACATATGATATTGAACAACATGCTAAATAAGACCAAAAGAACAATAACATATGTTTAAAATTGGTTATGCCAGTGCTAGTCTATTGCTTTATCTGTTAAACACTGCTTCCCTGAAAATCTAGCCTGGTTTGATACTCTTCAAAAAAACTAAGAATTCTGCAATTTACACCTAAATGACAAAATTACAGAAAATAATGCAGATACACATGAACTGATAATATATGTTTACTGGCAATTTTTATGTTGACTAGAGGTCTCCTTTAGATGTTTAAATCAAATACAGCTTCAACGAACCATAGTAACATTTTCTCCTTTTAATAAATCATCCCTTTTATATAATGTGTAATACTTATTAATGCTGACATTGATCATGATAAATGTGTCTGTAAACAAAGGTTAATGGACCATCCCTTTAGTGTAATTCTTGACATTTTACTTTATTTAACAGAAATTGTTTATGAAGCTCAGCCACATTTTTACAATTCGTTTTAAACACTGTATGAACATCCAACGATTAATAAAAAAAAAGGTGATGTGTTATCTGTATTGTTGGTGGGGATGATGATTTTTTTTTCATTTAATGAGAGGACAGACACTGATGGGAACAGATCAAAACAGAGCTTAAAGGAGTTGTAAACCCACCTGGCAGTCCCCGGCCACCCAGCCCCCCATTTTACTTACCTGAGCCCCTTCATCTCCTCGGCGGGGATGCGCTGTACCTCTCTCCACGGGCTCCCAGCTCTTGATTGGATAGATTGATAGCAGCGCAGGCATTGGCTCCCACTGCTGTCAATCAAATCGAATGGCGCGTGCGCCGGGGGCCGGGCTGAGTCTGGCATTCCTGTCTTGGGAGAGCGCTTCCCCTAGGGGGTTATCTGATGTAAGGAGGAGCCACGACAGCCGCCAGGGGACCCCAGAAGACAATGTTTGGGGCCACTCTGTGCAAAACGAGCTGCACAGTGGAGGCACTGCAAGTATGATATGTTCGTTATTTAAAAAAAATAAAAAACTATCCTTTACAATCACTTTAAGCTATAGCATAGCATATGGCTGTGCTTATTTACTCAAAAAAAATGACATGTATATTCATAGCATCAAACACAAAGACAACAATTATTTCAATTATTCATATTTTGGTTTTGTGGAAACATAATGGATGGTTTCAATAGTTTAGGGGGTAGCAGGAAAACGTTTGCTTAGATGAACTGATATATATATTTTTAAAGCTAAACTAAATTTACAGGGAAGGTGGGACTTTATATGAAGCACGTAGAAGCAAAACGATAAATGGACGAATGTAAAGGAATTTTATTAAAAAAACATTTAGTAAGCATACACTGGTAGATAACAATGATACACGGTAACATACATATAATACTACATATAATAATTAGATCATTAAACAGTCCGTATAAACATGTGATAATATCAATGGTATGCGATAAACAGGGTAATAATAATACAATTGATGGTAATCTCTTGTGACATGAGACAAAAAATTCCCTCATTCACCTCAAGGAAACATGATATATAACAATAATTAAAAGGGTAATGCCTGCAGGACCTATGGCCTCACTGGACATGGGGGGAGGCATCAATTACATAATGACTTGAAGGTCTTGATGAAATTGACAGACACGACAACCGGTAGCTCTAGGTGTTTTGTGGCTTAAATGCCACTTATCAGGAGCAAGCACGTGTGAAATCTATAAAAAATATATTGTTAAAGTAAGAGAGGAAAAAATATAATATATGAATGGAAAGACAAGGAAAGAATGGAAAGACAAGGTTAGGGGTAGAGTAAAAAATAATGGGTCTCTGCAGGAGGTCCGGGAAACAGCTCCAACTGGGAGTTGAGGTGGACAGCCCCCGCGGATCCTGTGTTTAACTCCCGCCTGCTGCCCACCAGCACAAGCCTCACACACGCTCTGTTCTCCACCCGGCGGCGCGGCTGCACACCGTCCTCTCCAGCTGCCGCCTGGGTGGTTTTAATTAGCCTAGTGGTGGGGGGGGGGGGGTGGGGGGCTATACTAATGTGGGGGGGTTGTCCTGGGGGTCTATACTAATGGAGGGGGTGATTTGTCCTGGGGGGTCTGTACTAATGGAGGGGGTGGTTTGTCCTGGGGGGGGTCTGTACTAATGGAGGGGGTGGTTTGTCCTGGAGGGGTCTGTACTAATGAAAGGGGGGTGGTTTGCCCTGGAGGGGTCTGTATTAATGGAGGGGGGGTGGTTTGTCCTGGGGGGTCTATACTAATGAAGGGGGGTGATTTGTCCTGGGGGGTCTGTACTAATGGAGGGGGGGTGGTTTGTCCTGGGGGTCTATACTAATGGAGGGGGGTGGTTTGTCCTGGGGGGTCTGTACTAATGGAGGGGTGGTTTGTCCTGGAGGGGTCTGTACTAATGGAGGGGGGGGGTGGTTTGTCCTGGAGGGGTCTGTACTAATGGGGGGGGGTTTGTCCTGGGGGTCTAGACTAATGGAGGGGGTGGTTTGTCCTGGGGGGGTCTGTACTAATGGAGGGAGTGGTTTGTCCTGGAGGGGTCTGTACCAATGGAGGGGGGGTGGTTTGTCCTGGAGGGGTCTGTACTAATGGAGGGGGGCGGTTTGTCCTTAGGGGGTCTGTACTAATGTAGGGGGGTGGTTTGTCCTGGGGGCCTGTACTAATGGAGGGGGGTGATTTGTCATGGGGTCTGTACTAATGTAGGGGGGGGGGTTTGTCCTGGGGGGTCTGTACTAATGGAGGGGGGTGGTTTGTCCTGGGGGTCTGTACTAATGTAGGGGGGGTGGTTTGTCCTGGTGGGTCTATACTAATGGAGGGGTGTGATTTGTCCTGGGGGGTCTAAACTAATGGAGGGGTGTGATTTGTCCTGGGGGGGGTCTAAACTAATGGAGGGGGTGGTTTGTTCTGGGGGGTCTAAACCAATGGAGGGGGTGGTTTGTTCTGGGGGTTTGTACTAATGGAGGAGGGGTGGTTTGTTCTGGGGGGTTTGTACTAATGGAGGGGGGGTGGTTTGTCCTGAGGGAGGTCTATACTGATAAAGGGGGGTGTTTTGTCCTGGGGGTCTATACTGATGGGGGGGTCTGTACTGAGGGAGGTATTTATACTTAGTGAAGGGTCTGCACTGACGGAGGGGGGGGTCTATACTTAATGGAGTGGGGTCTGTACTGAGGGGCGACTATAGTTGGTGGTGGGGGTGGGCGGGGGGGGGGGGTGATACCATGTTTTACTGCACCAGGTGACACCAACCCTAGTGACGCCACTGCAGCCGCAGGCTCTTATTTCCCCTCTCCCTCTCCTCCTCGTGCGCTGCTGTACTAATGAGCGGCACACTATGTTTCTTCCCCCCATCTTCATAACGGCCAGGGAAGAAAAAACAAAGGAGCAAAGAAGAGGATTGTGGGACATGTGGTCCCAAGGACTGGCAGCCCCACTGTAACACGGAAACTGCAGCCCACACAGCATGCTCAGCTGAATGGGAGAGAGAAAGCCAGGAGCCCGGGAAATCTTTCAGGGAAGTACACCCAGGACTCCAGAGGGAGAGGGCAGTGCTGAGAGAACACCATCAGAGAGAGAAAAAGCCACACAGCCTGGCACCATCCCTGGTGGAGAAAGGAATGGAGTCATTGCAGGAATACAGATCTGGGCTCTACCCAGCGGAGCTGCCACGGGCAATTCAGAGTGAGCTGACTCCTGATCAGAGGAACCGTTGTTGCTGTATCGCTGGGTCAGGTGAGAGGGCCGATCGGCCATTATTTACTACCATCTCTTGTAACATGTCTGCAGTCTCTGACCATCTCTTGTAACATGTCTGCAGTCTCTGACCATCTCCTGTACTATGATTGCAGTCTCTGACCATCTCTAGTATCGTGTCTACAGTCTCTGACCATCTCCTGTTCTATGTCTGGGGGCTCTTTCTAATAGACTCTCTAACAGAAGCCCCCTCTGTGTGCATCAGAGAGACTCCCCTCCAGGTCTCATTAGTGTACGCTTTTCCTGTATTTTCTTTATTGGTAAAAGATCATGGGAGGATCCCAGGGTAACGAAGACTTCTTACGGGAACATCTCTGTGTTGAAGTCTTTGTCATAGAAACATTTGTAAAGGGGAGGGGTTGGTAAGATGACCACGCCCATGTGGGGGCACCAGAAATATTTCTGCACCCAGGCGTCTGTGACCCTAGGATCGGTCCTGGGCACAGTGGCAGCGTTTATGGCCCAGTAGCTGCAATTGATGAGTTTTTTCAAAAAATGTTGCCCCCCCCCCCTGAAAACCAGTCCAGGGAATCACTGCTACCTCACTTCCTGCATGGACACATACAATTACACTCTTTAGGTTCTAGGAGCAGAACAAAAAATGCTAACAGCTTCTAGGAGCTTAAAAAAACAGTGTTCATGGAGCCTTAAAGGATTTTATAAGGTGTTGTGTGTTTATTTTATTTCCAGATTTTTTTGTTAATGATGAGCATGTACCCCTTAATTTTTCATGTGGGGTGCATATATGGGGTCTCTTATTTTAAATGAAGTTCCAGATTCTGTTAATTTAAATTCCACAGACCCTCAAAACCACTGGGTAGGGGTTGTGGGGAAGAGGCCCTTGTCATGAGGGATATGGGGGCAAGATGCTTTGCCGGGGAAGCCCTGGTAAGGTACAATCCCCAAGTTGAAACAATTTGGTTTGGTATTGTTCAGGGGTGGAGGTACACACATGCTGCCCCCTTTACCAGAAAAGCCAGGCTGCATACCTGAGCCTGGTGTTGATTTTAGAGGGACCCTGTCTTCTTTCTTCTTTTTTGCATATGGTACACCATGAAAATCTATACCAAGAAGAAGGTATGCAGAATGTGGCCAGCCTGCATCCAAGGATAGGGATCTGGTATGTTACTTTAGGGGCTAAAACCTTACTGTTTTTTTTTTTTACAGGGTCTCCCTTAAAAGAAATATCAGACTCTCATTAGGGATAGTGGTCTGATATAAATGAATTGAAACCCAGCCATTTTGTTTACAAAGAAAACAAAGCATCTGGGAAACGTCATTAATAGCAGTGTATATTTGTTAGGCCGGTAATAGACATTTCAAACCATATATGGCAAGCTGAATGTACCAAGTTGATGAATCGATCAACTTGGGTACAACCAACCTCCCTGATTAAGCATTGAATTATTGCTAGCGGCTATAGCCACTAGCAATAATCACTGTCTTCAATAATTATGGCTTTCCCTGACCCCCCCCCCATCAGGAGAATACAATGGCTTGGCGTGACAATTCCCCTGGTAACACTGTGTTGATGGGGGAATTGCTGTTTTTGCAGTACAGAAGTTTGCTCCATGTATGTGCTGCTTTAGTGTGACTTTTGCTGTAGTACATCACCCAGCTGCACCGCTTCACAAGCATCCCCCAAGCATGTTTTTTAAAGGAATTTTGTATTTTTAATGTTTCACTTCTAGCCTTATTGGAATACCTGCTCCCCATTAAAAGCTACAGCAAGGCAGAGGCCAGCTCCCTATTTGCATGTATTTTTTTCAACAAAAAACAACATAATAGGGAAATATAACTTACTTTTGCCGTAGTACATCTACAGATGCACCATTTCACAGACAGATTTATGGCATCCCCAAGGCATGCTATTTAAAGGAATTTAGCATGTTTAGTGCTTCAATTAAGGCCTTACAACAGAGTGACTTGTCGCTAAATCGATCTTTTAAAAATGCTGTTCTTGTATTGGCATATGTCCCCCAGGGCAGTGTCCGACTCCCCATGCACTTTGTTTGACAATCCCTTGCCAATTTGCTCTGTAAATGGCCCGAGTGGATTTTAAAGATTCATCTCCTATTGATTTCAGTAGGGTTGGAATAACAGTCTAACTTAGGAGCAGTTTGCCATATGTTCCACAAATCAAACCCACAAACTTTCATCATCTCGGCACTGGTCTGGTTTAGTACAGAAAGGGGCTGCACGATCCTTCCCCCCGTTTCCTGGCCATCCAAGCTACATGCCTTAATAGGGAGGGTCTGGATAATATTTTAGGGGGCCCTACACTTTTTTTTTATTTTTTAATGATTGCATCCAAACTGCAATGAATCAGATTAGGGTGCTGTATATAAGCTAGGCTAACTGCCGAATAAAATGTAACTATTTTGTAAAACTATGTGTAGCTTTAGGACATCACTTGAGCATGTTAATGAAATTATTAAGAAATTGTCCTTGAAGCCGCATGAAAAAAATTTCTCCCTATTGTATGGTACATTTAAAAAAGATATAATTTTCCCTTGATACATATCTCTGATGGCTGTGTTTAGCTCCCTATGCCCTTTTATTACATGAATTAGACTACTAGCCATGAAAATAGCCAGAAGTGAATATCAAGATTCGCCCCTAGAGATATCATTGAGGTTCGCCGCCAAGTTAGTGTTTGAGGGCATCATGTTGGGTTTACTGAACCTTCCATAAAACGAACCTGGGCACATTCTCTCATTCTTAGTAAACATACTATTTTATTAGATTTTTGTGCAACATAGGTGGAACTTGCATAGCAGGTTAACAAAGATGTTATAAGTAGGTAATGAGGAATGCTTATGCATAAAATTATTACTTTTAGGACTTTAAGAAGCTTTTACCAATACCCAATATGTTCTTACAGTACAAGCAATCCAATGTCTGCCATTAGGGAGAACTCACAGAAAGGTTTTAACATTATAGGCTCTATTAGTGATGGAAATGTTACAAACAGTTTAGAGAGTTTATTTTTTGTTTTTTAGTTTTTTTGGTACAATTTTCAACCAGACCAGATAGAAAACTTCAATGTTCAGTTACTGAGAAAGTCACTGGAGGAAGTTTTATGGTAGTAACTCTTCAGATGCAGGATGAAAGTGATTATTGCACAGATAAAATTATAATTACATACTGCACCTTAAGCCCCATACACACGCGCGGACAATCCGTGGACCAGGTCCGTCGGACCATGTCCGTCATACTTTGTCTGATGTTGGTTTTGCGTACACACGATCGGACAAAGTTGTCGGAAAATCCGATCATTCTGAACGTGGTGACGTTTGTTGCCTACGACGGGACTACGTAGAGGCTAGTAGCCAATAGCTTTGGTCTTGTAATGTGATCTGAGCATGCGTAGCACTTTGTCCGGTCGGACAAGCGTACACACGCTCGGATTTGGTGTGATCGGACCGGGTTGACGGGAAATCTTTCCAGCAGGAGATAAGACTTTGTCCGACGGACAAACCGACGAACACTGTCTGATGGTGCATACACACGGTCTGATTTTTCAACAACCTTGTCCGATCGGACCAAATTGATGAAAAAGTCCGACCGTGTGTATGGGGCTTTACCCATCTTATAAGATAGTCTCTACTCTATCTTGCAGATTTGTCAACTCCTATTTAATAGACATAGGGACATGCCAGAGGGGAATTACGTTGAATCAGCTGGCCAGCTTGAACATGTATTGTAAAATGTGGTAACTAAGAATGGCAATTTGATAAGCAAGAGTTTACTCTAGGTAAGCTTAAACCTCTTAATGCTGGCGCCACCTTTAAGAGATTTATGATACCGGGAGGCGAGCCACGTAACTGCCGTGATTGGAGTAGGGATTGGACTGGCAAACATGTATTGCAATATATGGGGATTACAAATCCTCAGTCTATAAGCAATGGTTTTCTATAGGTGTTGGTGGCAAAATCTCATTAGTATCTCATTTATTGTATGGAAACTATGTAGGACCTGAGCCAGGACCCATTTCTACTGCATGGTGCAGATTGGTAACTAAAGAAGGGCAGAGATGTCAGAGGTTGCTAACATTACTGGCTATAAGTGAATGCTTTTTTTCCATCAATATTTTTTTTATTGTTTTACAATAAAGTCAAGAGAAGACAATGTATCCATTGTACACTGACTTACATGCTGTCATATAATTGGTGACGTTTAGAAATAGACTTGTATATCAATCAAATGCCGCATACACACGGTCGGAATTCTCGTCGGAAAAAGCTCTGATGGTTTTCCCGTCGGAATTCCGACGAAATTTCACTCAAACTGTCTTGCCTACTCATGGTCACACCAAATTCCGATGGTCAATAACACCACGGCATACAACACGTTTGACTGCACTATAAAAGGGAAGTTTAATGCTTCTGAGCATTTGTCAAATTGTTTCCGAGCATGCGTCGGAATTTTGCGTGTCAGAATTGCATACACGCGATCGGAAAATCCGATAGAAAGGTTTTCCGTCGGAAAAATTAAGAACAGGTTCTCAATCCAAAGTCCATCGGAAATTCCGACAGAAAAAGACCGATGGGCATACACACGGTCAGAAAATCCGATGAAAAGCTCCCATCGGACCGTTTCCATCGGAAATTCCAACCGTGTGTACGCGGCAAAACAGAAAACTTGGGGCTGTATTGTTTGCGTAAGTTGCTGAAATATGTTAACCATAAACTTGTGGTTTACTCCCTCAGGAATCCCAATGGGAACTCTTTTGTTACCCGAAGGAGGGCTGTAACTTGTTAGTTCTATAAAACATATTTCTTATACATTCTAAATTTATGCCTATCCTGTTGACACAGCAACAACAAACCAAGGTTGATTTCTATGATTTTTATAAGAAGTTAGCAGCTCCAGACCACTGTGCCCACAGCATCCACACTTTCTTTTCTCTGTCTAAAGAGCCTCCACTGGAGGCCATCATCATTTTGTAATAATTTTTGGGTGAGTTCCCATAGCGCGGAACATTTTGTTGCCCTGTATTTTGACCACAACGCTCGTTTCTAATGGTGCTCTGTGTATGATAGTCCCAAATCGTTATTCCAAAGTATGTGAGGGGACGATTCTGTGAATTGGCATTTTTGGTGTAGGATATTGTAGAATAGAGGCATTCCTTTTGTTTTAGGGGAAGCGGACATCAGATACTACCATGCTGTGTCATGTATTGTATATAGAGAAAGTTGGATCGCTTTAATGCAGTTTGATGTGGATGTAAGTAAAGAAGTCTGTTTGGGGTAGGTTAAATTTGCATTGAAGGAGGGGGAAAGGTTTCGGACTGGAGTCCTGGAATAAATCTTGGATAGATTTGATTCCCTTCTTGGACCATTGGGTCAGTGACAAGTCAGGTGAAAGATGATAAAGAGATTTGATTGGGATCGGGATGAGTGGGGTGTTGGGGACATCTCGACTATTGTGAATACATTTTTGCCATGCATTAGCTGAGGCTATCATGGTGGGGGCAGAGCCTTCGGTAATTTGGGTCCCAGTGGAGTGCTCATTACTGACCATTTCAGATGTGGGCGTAGAAATGACAAACCTTCGATTAGTTTACCAAGGTGGTGCTGGAACCATTCGGTGAGTTGATCCAACACTGCCACTGTGTGGTAATCTTCAAAGTCAATGGTCCATGATCCTCCTGCTGATTTGTGTTTTTTAAGTTTTGAGTGTGCACTTTTAGGTTTAGCTCCATGCCATATACATTGGTTGAACAGAGTTTTTAGCGATTTGAAATAGTACTTGGGGATGGGGATGGGAAGTGTCCTGAACATGTAGAGATTTTGTGGCAGATGGAGCATTTTAAACGCTGCTAGTCTGACAGACCATGATAGTTCATGTTTGGTTATGGATTGGGAGTCTAGTCACAGTTTGGTAAGGAGAGGTCTAAAATTGGCTGGGAAAAGATGTTTGACCGTTCTTGTGAGCTGTACTCCTAGATATGAAATGCTGTATTCTGGCCAGGCAAAAGGGTATTTGATCAGCAGCAATTTTTTTGTTGTGGAGTCTAATTTTAGGTCTAGAATGTGTGACTTGGTTGTATTTAGTTTATAATAAGATGCACGTCCAAACCAGTCTATTGTTTTTTGGGCTTCTGCCAGGGATGAGGCTGGATTGGTTTGGATCAGTATCACATCATCCGCAAAGAGGCTAATTATGCGGGAGGTGGTTCCAGTCGTTAGTCCTGTGATTCTGGGGTTCGAACGTACATGTTCTGCCAATGGTTCCATCACTAGGTTGAATATTAATGGCGTACCCCGTGATGACATCCTTTGTGGTGACAAAACGCGTAGGATGAGCGACGTACTGGCGTCACTGCGCCTCTGTCACATCCCAATTTGCACGGGCGTGTGTGTTTTTTCTATCTGATGTAATTGCTGGCCGGCTTTTTTTACCATATGATTGAGTCTTATGTACTGACCAATCTTTTTAACTTTAATAAACCCTCTGGTTTTACCGATGGCAAGCTTTTTTGTCTTTTCTTCCCGGGCCGCCCATCTCCATTGAGACCATGTTCTCATCCTGGGTTCAACTGCAAAGCCCCTCAGTGGCGTGTGGTGGCTAGTACCGATATATACGATCTGTTATCCTCTGCGGCTGGGATTTGAGGAGCGCTCCACATACAGGCCCTTATCAACATCAGGAGATCGCAGGGAGATTGCAGTACCCAAGCTGGGTCACAAGCTAATCTAGTTTGTATAGCTGATAAGCCTTCATTCTGTGGGGTGGTGGATTCCCAGTCTCTGTTCCCTGAAGATTCGTCACTGGGTGTTGCCATGTTCCATCGTTTTCAATATTCACGCTAGGAGTGTATCATTAACCATTTGTGATCTTTTCCCAATTCTTATTGGTTCATGTTTGAATTGGTATCAATATTTTGGAAGTTTGATGAAAAGGAGGAGTCAGTATTGTTGAAAAGTCTTGTCAAGTATGGGAGTAAGTGGATTGAGAATTGTTTAAAGTACTCTCCAGTTAGGCTATCAGGTCCTGGGGCTTTTCCCGAGTGCAGTGAGGTTATTGTTGCAAGGATTTCCTGTTCAGTGCATGGTACATTTAAGGAAGACAGATGGGTCTCCGACAGTACTGGGAGCTTAATCTGTTTCAGAAACTCATCAATATCATCATTGGATGATTGATACGTAGAGGGGTCTTTGCTAATATTGTATAAGTCACTATAGTAGTCGCTAAAGGCATTTGCTATGTCTTGGGAATTGGTAATTTTTTCTTTGGAGTGGGTGTGGAATAGATGGGGTATCTTAGATTTTATTTTTACCCCCTCGAGGCGTTTGCGCAAATTTTTTTACCAGCCTTGTTAGAGGTAGAGTAAGAGGTGGCTTTAATTTTGCGCTGCATGTGTTCGTATGAGTTGAGAAGTAGTGATCTAAGTTCTTGTCTTAGTGTCAGTAGTTGTGCCAGTAGTGTTGGGTGTGGGTTGGCTTTGTGTTGGGTCTCAATACTGTCAATTTGGGAGGTAAGGGAATCAATTTGCTGCGTCCTCTTCTTTTTACAGATTAAACTCAATTTCATTATGATACCTCTAATAACTGCTTTGTACGCATTCCACACCATAACAGGGTCCCCCACTGATCCACTATTTATGTCAAAGTATTCTTTTAAATGTTCTTCAATTTGCCGAGAGTAGGTGGGGTGCTGTAGTATCTAATTATTTGCATGCCAGAGGAAAGTATTTCGCTGGGACGAAGTATCATTAATGGAAATTGTGATTGGATTGTGGTCCGACCATGTCATGGTGTGGATTATAGATGCACTAATATTTTGTAACATCCATTTATCAGTAAGGAACATATTGATTCTCAAGTAAGATTTGGGGTGGGAAGAAAAGTAAGTATAGTCTTTTTCCGACCCATGATGACATCTCCAAACATCATAGACATCGTGTGATGCCAGGAGTCGTTTCAGGGGGGAGTCTCTTTTCGCTGCTGATGTAGTGTCCATATGGATATCTACCACTAGATTATAGTCTCCACAGATGAGCAGATGTCCCTGCCAAACTGATTGGGCTTTGCTAAGAGCTTTCCTGAGGAAGCTTATCTGACGGGTGTTGGGGGCATATACATTCAGTAATGTGGATTTGATTCCATTAAGGGTGCATATCAGGATTAATTAGCGACCATTGGGATCATAAATTTCTTGAAGCGGGTGGAAGTCTACCCCTATTTTTATTGCTATGAGGACTCCTCTCTTTTTAGAGGTAAAGTTGGCACAATAGATGTGGGGATATTTTCTGCTGGAGCAGAGGGCTGCTGTCACAAGAGTCAGGTGGGTTTCTTGGACACACAGTTTTTCAGCTGTATGCCAAAGGGAGTGTCTCTTAGCCGGGTGGTTTAGGGCCTTAGCATTCAGTGACAGAATGGTAAGTGGCATGGTTGATACCCAGGGCCAGAGATGGGGCTGGTAGGAACAATAAACATTTACAGTTAGATGGTAGTAGGCATGTGGTGGGGTGGGTTGTCTTCACCTGGAGCCGTGATTCTGCAGGAGGGTAAGTACCGAGGTGCTGGTAACCTGGAGCTAGTTCTGTAAGAAAAAAGCTGATGGAAAAAGCAACAAGTCAGATAAGTGAAATGAACAAGAGGGAAGGGTTTGCGACAGCGTATGTAACAAAAAAAGCTGATTTCAGCTAGGCCGCTGTAGGGGGAAACAGTCAATAACTAGTAGAACTGAGAGATGACCATGAAGCAGTGAGGGAGGAATTGTGTTGTGGTTGTGGGCCCATTTAGACCGGATGATAATCTGTGGTTGGTAGCTTCTGGTCCCCTGGTTGCGGCAGGATTGCTGAGGTTTCCGTTGTTGCTGAGGTGGGACATCCTCTTTGGGGGGTTCCAGGATGATCCCCCATTCATGTACGAGATGCATGCCTTTCTGTAGGTCCCTAATTACATGGGTGGTACCATTCTCGTGACGAGCGGGGTCACAGGATAGCGTCACTTATATATACTTTTGTGATTATGGAGGCCTTTGGTGATAGGGTTCAGATTCCTTCTGAGTTGTAGCGTGCATTTGGAGAGGTCGGGGAAGAGTTGGACTCCATCATACGGTCAGGTCAGTGGAGCTTTGGAACTGGCTTCAGATGTAATTTTTTCTTTAATGTGAAAAAAATGTACCCTCATGAGTACCACTCTCGGCACAGATGCAGCCAGGTGTGAAGGTTTCACTATTCTGTGGATCCTGTCTATAACGATATATCTGGGTGAAGCGTCAGGTAATATGGTGTGTATGAGGTCTTTGGTGTATTTCGGTAACTCCATCGAAGGTATAGATTCGGGGACCCCTTGCAATTTAACATTGTTACGTCTTGAGTCCCTCCCCATACGTATCTATAAGGTCATTGTAAGGTACCTGTGATAGGTAGTGTCCGAAGTGGAGCTTGTGTGCTGAGGATTCAAGTGAAAACTTAGTCAGGCAGATCAGGTTTTCAACAGATCAGGCAAAGTGGTACATGATCGAGATCCAGAGAGTGGTCAGGCAGGCAAAGGTCATACACGAGCTGGCGGTAAAGTACAAAATCAGCAGGCTAGAGAGTAGTCAGGAATTCAGGCGGAAGTTCATATAAGGTATATAGAGTCACAAAGCAGTCACAACACCCAGGGAGCTAGTCCACACAAACGGCACTGATAGATAGGAAGTGCTGCTATTTGTGGGCTGCTTTGATTGTAGATTGTCCACAGCTGGCAGCAGGTGGGGCTAATGAGTCCAAGGTAATGCATCAAACTGAGAGAACATAGCCATAACACCAGTCTTTTTTTTACTTTCAAACTGTTTTTATTAAGGAAAGTCATATACAAACATGAAAACTGTATATTTGTACAAAAAAAACAGAAGGGAAGGCCTCCTCCGATTAGAAGTACCTTCCACGATCAACAATTACTACAATCAACAGTGTATACGTAACTGAGACTCAGAGTATGTAAATCAATATATGAGCCTACAAGAAACAGAAAAATCCTAAATAGAGAACAAAAAAAAAAAAAACAACTGCCAGGATAGCTTCAGAGGTAAAGGGGGTTTCTTCCCCCCTGACACCCCTAACGGGAGCTGACTGTGTCAGGAGAAAAGGAAGACCCCCGCAACCCCCAGGCCATACCCAGATTGGAAAAAATTAAGGGATAAAATGGTAAAGGCTCTCTATGCCAGAGCCAAGTTTGCATGCAGTAGATGTTGAATAAAAACAGTCACCTGTATACATCTTATACAATAAGAGAGACAGAAAGAGAAGAGAAAGGACAGGAAGAAGAAGACAAGCGAAAAGGGGATGAGAAAGGAGCATCAGAAGGATAGGGTTGAGTGTTACGGAGATTGGAGATGTGCCAGGGGGCATGTGGAAAGGAATAGTTTAGGTTACATGGTCAAGAGGGGGAGTGAACTTAAACTCCCGGTATAAGGGAAACTCCCACATAACGGGCCCAGGGCTCCCAGACCCTTCGGAATTTAGCTGAGGTGTCCGTTAAGATACTGGAAAGTTTTTCCTGGGACATGATCCAAGATATCTTCCTCTTGACAGCATGAAATGAGGGCATTGGTTTTTTCCATGCAGTGGCAATGGAGATTTTAGTGCCTAAGAACATAAAGTGGATTAATCTCTGAGATGCTTTGGGAAGGTTGGGGATTGGAGAGTTGAGTAAAGCAACCTCTGGAGATCTGGGTACCTGGCAATTCGTCACCTTGAATATCATGATGAAAATTTTTCTCCAAAAGAAGTGGATCCTAGGACATTCCCACCATATGTGGGCCATAGATCCCAGATGTTGGCATCCCCTGAAACATAATGGGTTCACAGACGGGTAGATAGATGCCAGTTTGGTAGGGGTGAGATACCATCTGGTTAGTAGTTTAACACTGGCCTCCATGAGGGATGTATTTTGAATTCCCTGAAATGATTTGGTGAGAGCCAATTGCCAGGTTTCCAGACTGTGGTTGAGTTTGAAGTCTGCCTCCCAAGCTGTCATGTAAGAGGACTTATCCGTTGGGTGAGTGAGGGCCGAGTATATTACCGAAATGCCTCCCCTCTGTTCCATAGCTTGTCCGCACGACAACTCATATTCAGTAAATTTGGGAGGAAGAGGTTTTTCTTTCCATATTGAGTTGAGAAAATGGGAGATTTGGTGAAAGCAAAATCTTTCACGATCAGGGAGATCAAGTTGTTGGGTGCAGTAGTGAAGGGTAAGTGGACCTTTGGATGAAAATAGTGCCCTATCCGGTATAGCCCCTTATCAAGCCACCATCGAAAGGCTGAGATGTCCAGACCGGGAGGGAAATCGGGGTTATGAAAGAGGTGTGCTAGAGGGCGTCCCGTGGAGACCAGTGATGGCAGAAGACGAAGGGAGTCCCAAAGAGAACACGAGTGGGATAGAGTGGGTGAAAGAATGGGGGGCCTGGTTTTAGGGGGGCACCAAAGTAAAAAGTCCAAAGTGAAAGTGGGGGTGGCCTGACGTTCTATAGCTATCCAATCCGGTTTTTCATATCTGGAATATATTGTAGATAGCTGGGCTAGTCGAGCTGCTAGATAGTATTTATGTAAGTTCGGAAGGCCTAATCCACCCCTGCGTCTATGAAGGAAGAGTGTGTTTTGTGGGATGCGGTAGCCCTTATTACCCCATACGTACTTTAGGATGCTACTTTGGAGTGAACGTAGGTGGTCTTTTCTGACCGGGATAGGAAGTGCGGGGAAGAAGTATAGTATTTTGGGGAGAAGGGTCATTTTTATGGAGTTGATCCGGCCAAGCCAGGACAATTCATGTTTGGACCAAAGCTTAAGATCAGCCTCCAGTTTCTTGAAGAGTTTGGGGTAATTATGTGTGTAAAGGGCTTCCGACTTGGCTGTCAAGGAGATACCTAAGTAACTAATGGCGGTGTCATTCCATATAAATGGAAAAGAATGTTGGAGGGAGGAGACAATGTGTGGAGGCAGGGATATATTGAGGGCATAAGATTTGGAAAAATTGACTCTGAGCCCCGAGATTTTGGCAAAATCGTCTAGTACTCGGTAGAGGATGGGGAGTGTAGTGATGGGGGAGGTTAGAAAGAGTAGAATGTCATCGGCAAAAAGCCAGCATTTATGCGTTTGGTCCCCGCAGTTTACTCCTTTAATATCAGGATTATGGCGTATGGCGATCGCGAGGGTTTCGATGACTATAGCGAAGATGAGGGGGGATAAAGGACACCCCTGTCTGGTGCCCCTTGTAATGGATATGGGTTGTGAGTAAAAGCCTTGGAGGCGGAGAAGGGCCTTAGGTTGGGAATAAAGCGCATGGAGGAGACCAAGGAAGCGAGCCCCAAAGCCCCAATGTTCAAAAAGGTGGAAGATGTATTGCCAGGAGACCGTATCAAAGGCCTTCTGAATGTCTAGTGATAGGAGAAAGCCAGATTGTTTAGGACCCCCTTCCCAGTTAGATTGTAGGATTGAGATAATATCTATTACCCGTCTGATCTGGTCGGGTCCCTGCCTTCCTGGTATGAATCCTACTTGATCTTTTTGGACGTACAGGCCAATGAAAGAAGCCAGCCTATTGGCCATTATTTTGGTTAGAATTTTTATATCATTGTTGAGGAGAGAGATTGGCCTGTAATTACTAACATCTTCCAAGTTTTTGTCAGGTTTGGGTAAAACTGTGATGAAAGCCGTATTGAGATGGGGGTCTAAGGGGTCACCATTGGTCTTAAAGTTGCAAAAGCGGGTTAAATGTGGAGCTAGTGTGTTCGAAAATGCTTTATAATATGGTATCGATAAACCATCAGGACCCGGGGCTGATCCCTTTTTGAGATCCTTGATGACCTCCAAGACCTCCTCAATCGTTACGGGTGTTTCCATCTTTTGTTTATGGGCATCAGACAGTGAAGGTATTGGGAGGCCCTCCAGGAACTGAGGAATGAGTTTTTCGTTGGAAAGGGTTGGACAGCTATATAAAGAAGAGTAAAAACCTTGAAAAGCACTAAGGACTTTAGTAGGGTTTGACGTGGGCGGTTGACCAGAGATTCTGAGTTTGGGCAATGTATGGAGTCTGACTCTGGGAGAGAGTTTGGTGGCTAAAAGAGGACCTATTTTATCAGCCTGAGTGTAAAATTTATGTCCAGACCAGCGGATAGATTTTTCAGCTTTGGCGGTAAGGGCTAGGTTGAGTTCCAATCTGGTCTTGTCAAGAAGGGCGGTGGGGACTTGGGCGGGATCTCTTTTGTGTAAAGCCTTGAGGGAGGAGTATTCCTTATCTAGTTTGGAAATTTCTGCTTGTCTTTCCCTTTTAATGCGTGAGGCTACCTGGATAATCTTGCCCCTAATGAAAGCTTTATGTGCTGCCCAAAGCGTTTCTGGGGAGATATCATCCGATGTATTAAGAGTAAAGTATTCTTGTAAGGCCCTTTCAATTTCTAAAACTATAGTAGGATCAGAGAGCAGAGACTCATTAAGCCTCCAGTGTCTGATGGAACCGCCCATAGTCTTTGCGATGATTGCAACGATTACCAGGGAATGATCGGAAACGGCTGTGTCTTTGATATATGCTTTAGAGATATGAGGTAGGAGTGATGCCGGGGTGAGGATATGGTTGATCCTTGCGTATGATTGGTGAGGTGGGGAGAAGTGGGTGGAGTCCCTCTTTGAAGGGTTAAATTCCCTCCATGCATCGGCGAGGCCATATGTGTGTAGCAATTTAGCAATTCTAAGACTTTCTTTAGTAGGACGCGTTAGACGGGACTTTAGGGGGTTGGATTTGTCAAGGCCCTGATCAAAGGCCACGTTGGAGTCACCTCCAACAATGACCATTCCTTCTAGATGAGGGGTAATGGTGCGTAAGAGGGATTCAAAGAATGTGGCTTGCCCCTTGTTCGGAGCATAGTAGGAGACCAGGGAATAGAGGTGGTCTCCAACCATGCCCTTTACCAGGAGAAACCTACCATCCGGGTCCGCCAGTTCCGAGATTAATATAATAAAATAAATTTGCAGGTCTTGGCGAACACTATTGCGACTCCTTTAGTTTTAGTATCTGCGCTTGCCAAAAAAAATTGAGAGAAGTGTGAGTGTAGGAATTTAGGGCTATACCGGGAGGGGAAATGCGTTTCCTGTAGCAGGAGGACATCCAATTTAAGGGATTTGTAGTAGTCTAGTACTTTCCTTCGTTTAGTTGGGGAATTTAGGCCTTGGACGTTGTGGGAGGCCACTAGGAGCCTAATTGTAGAACTATCAGCCATGGAACAGGGGGAGATCGAAACAGCTGTAGAAGCCCTCACTTACCCATTGGAGATTGAAAGGCAGGATCGCATTGGGGAATTCTTCACACTGAGTAGTATAAGATTGGTTGTGGAAGATGTCATTCAGAGGAATCATTCCTGGAAAGAAAAACAGAGTTAGGCACATCATCTCGAGAGTTAGCAGTCGTGAGGAGGGAGGGAGACAGAATAGAAGAAAGAAGTTCTCCAGAAGAAGGAAAGTGGGGTTCGGAGGAGGAGAAGCCCTCCGAGGCCCATGTATAGCGATCAATAGGAATCTGACCCATACAGGTTCAGATATCCCAACCTTCAGACACCTAAGGGAGTCAAAGGGTAGGGGAGGTACGCAAGGGTTAACTCACGGAACCGGGCACCCTTACAGGGGAAAAACCCCGACATAAAAATATCTAAGTAGATCAGTAACTCAGTGTTAAGAGTAGCTAGTCTGAAAAAATAAACAACAAAAAAAAGAAAAAAAAAAAAAAAAGAAGGGACCAAGCCCTCGCAAGAGTCTGTCCCTCCAGGCCGTTAAACCCCCTCTTGTTATCAGAGCAGTGTCATTAGAAAAAGGCAGACCTAGATTAGTATGGGGGAGCTGCTTCTGTAGAAGGTAAGGGAGAGGGTCAAACAGCCCAGCAAATATATCAATCCAGCTAATGCTATAGGAAACAATCAACCGTTAAGAGCATTAAGAACAAAGTTCCCAACATGGCAAGGGTTCCGGGAGAGTGTAGAGATCGACTCCCTAGAAGAAGGGAAGCATTCCTCCGGTCCTGACCATGAAAACGGGAGAAGGTTCAGGAGGAAAAAAATAGGCAGATCAGATGAGGTCATGCTTCAGGCGGGAGCATCATCTTTGGACTTCTTGGCTTTTCCTGTCACCCATAATGGAGATTGCGGGCTGGTGGGTGTCGGTCTCTTGTTTGAGCTGTGGCCGGCGTTGGAGGTGTCCATCTCCGATTCTTGGGCGATGATTTTGAGGTGTAGGAGTAGTTTCTCTCCTTCTGGAAAGGTTGAAAAGGCGTAGTGCTTCCCGTTAACAGAAAACTTGACAGCGAAAGGGAAGGCCCATCTGTGTTTGATATCTCTCAATGATAGAGCATGGAGGAGAGGTTTTAATGATCTTCTTCTTTGGATCTTGGAGGGAGAAAGGTCCGCGAAGACCTGTACTTGATGTCCCAGGCAGAGCGTATTTTGAGCAGATCTGGCGCGTTTCATTACTTCCTCTTTAATAGAGTAATGGTGGGGTTTAGCAATCACATCCCTCGGGGTGCCATCTCTTCTGGGGGGTCCAAGAGCTCTGTGAGCCCTGTCCAATTCCAAGTGGGGGGCAGAAACTTTGGGCATAAGCTGCTTAATGAGGTCCTGAACTGCGTCTGAAACGTTAGTTACAGTCTCTGCTAAGCCGCGGATTCTGATGTTGTATCTCCGTGACCTATTTTCGAGGTCATCTATGCGAGCCATGGCCAGGTCAAGTTGTTCCTGAACGGAATAAATGTGCTTTGAATTCTGATTGGTGATGGCTATTTATCCTCCATTTTGTGTTCGATCGCGTCGATCCTTGTTCCCAGGTTGCTGAAATCAGCTCTCA
The DNA here is from genome assembly GCA_028564925.1 of Lithobates sylvaticus. NCBI lineage: Eukaryota > Metazoa > Chordata > Amphibia > Anura > Ranidae > Lithobates > Lithobates sylvaticus. The sequence goes on from CM053026.1 coordinate 652,037,497, forward strand.
ATTCCCCAGTTATCTTAAGTGCTGTCTGAGTTAAGCCCCTCTCCAGAAGCTCAGAAAATTTGAGAAATAGGGCATCCATGTGTAGAATGGGATCCTTCGAGGGGAAGCCTGTGTGGGCTGCTGTGTGAAGCTCCGAAGGGGATAAAGCATAGTTGCTGAATGATCTCCCTAGGAGGGATTCAGTGGATGCTGGGGAGGGGGTGATGGCCTGGGGGAGTCCTCTATGGCTGTCAGGAGTAGTGGGGACAGGGATGTGGAGTGGCTCTGACCTGTAGTCCGCCTGGCCTGAGGAGCGGAGATCCTGAGGTAAAAGCTGTGCTGTGGCGGCCATCTTGGATGTCCCCCCTGCTCCTGCCGAATCAAATAGCGGCCTTAGATTCTGCTTAAATGATCCCCTTATCATCCGGTATTGTGCCCGGGGGTATTGTGATCCTATCCTGCCGGTTTTTGTGCCGATTAGAGCACTGAGCGTGGCGCTGTGAGTGCCGGTGGTCCGTGAGGCGGCGGAGCTCTAGGCGATCGCGGCCATTTTGCGAGCTCCGCGCATGCGCACTAGGGGACCGGGGTAGCTCTGCTTTGCCCATTTCTCCCAGAGATTCATCTGTGAGATTGGTGTATGCTTCTCATGGCACGGATAGGCCACCACCACCATATTGGTGGTTACTGACCTTATCCTCCGGGGGAAACAAGAATGTGGTCAGCTTCTTGGGCCTGTGTTCACCCATCCGCTTGCGGGACATCGTCGGCTGGTGTGTGCTGTAGCTGTGGGGTGAAGATGGGAAGGGATCGCTGCTTCTAGTGGGCCTGAGTCACTCCGGTGTCCTCCCTCACTCTGGAGCTGTGAGGCTAAGCGTCCATCTTCAGCACCGGCTAGCCACACCCCCCTTGTTTTACAAATTGATTGGTTTGGTCATTTTTTATTAATCCACCTTGCTACTAGCATAAATATTTTTTTTTTACCTGCTGGCGCTGTCCACCCAGTCCACTGTCCACATGGGCTGGGTGATATACAAAACAGTACAATGGAGGTCCCCAGTCTCAAAGCTATAAAGCAAAAAGTTTCAAACTGATCCGAATTGCTGCCATTGTTTCTGTTTTAGATTTGGTGCAAACACACACTGGAAGCTTCAGCTACCTTGAAAAAGCTTTGTCTGACCGCAACTCATGGCTTATATGTAAATATCAACAATGTGTAATCCACAGTGATGATTACACACTATTGATCTGACATGTCATACAAATGACCGAGTCAATCATTCATTGGCCAAGGGGGGACTTAGTGGTTTTATAGCTAGTGATAGACCATATCAAGTCTGATCTGATGGCTTGGCTGATAGCTACAGAATAAGTTCCTTCCACTGGTAGCCAGGAGCATACCTAATTCTTGCTGATGTAAAACAGTCCTGCCACATACTGTACTCATTTCTAGCAAACAATAATATTTGATTGGAGAGTGATTAGGATGCCAATAATTCCAAACCTTTAAAATCATAAATTCAGAATTAGGTATACAGAACAGGTTACAAACTACAAAAAATATATTGCAGAGTGGGGTGTCTTAATGTCCTCAAACATTGCAAGCCTTAGATAAGAAGCATGTGTTTGTATTTCCATGCTTAATTTTTGCATTTGTCAATTTTTTTTTCACCTTACCTTAATTAAAATGTGCTCCTCATGTTATCACAATATTTTATTTTCCACAATAAGACATGTAAAAATAATACATTATAATTTTTATTTCAATTCCAGTTTAAACACTTTGTCAGTTACTGTAGAACAAAATCAATGAAACAACTTTTTTTTCAGGATATAACATGGCTTCTAGTATTTTATATAAGACCAGCAGCTGTGAGCACATTTGATAGCTTTTTTTATGATTTTCTTATTAGGCCTCACAGTCCAGTAATTTTCTGTACTCTCATACACAAACTGATCATTTGGTACCAGCAGGATGGATCATGTTTTATTATATTTGATGCACTTCATCCTTGACAGACTGTGGCAAATTTGGTCAAATGACTAACAATTATTACTACCTTTAAAACATTGTGTGTATTAAAATTATTTTTAAAAGTAAAATAAATTTTTATTAAGAGTTTTCAAGAAAATACAAACAATACAAAATGCTGTGCAGTAACATATTGCATCAGTAAATGCGTACTACTACATATAGTGGTAGGGAGATAAACAAATCTAGGCATAGGTATTTGAGCGTATGACAAACACATCTTATATAACTTGAGAAAATAAAGCTATTGTGAACCATCTCGTGGTGACTACTAACTTCGTCACTTAACCATTTTTTTAAAATATGTACGAACATAGGTAGCGTAAAATGATAAACAGGGGGGGGGGGATGTGGTGTTTGTTCTGTCCGGGCACCCCTATTAGGGATCAATTCTGTGCCTGTGTAGAAGAGCTCTTGATATAAAGTCGGAGGGGGGGGAGTCTTAGTCCATCAAAGAGTGATAACCTGGCTGTACATAGGTATTAGGCTCCTTATTACGAGCTGTCAGAGAGGTCAAAATATTCTGTAAAGTGTGAGGTTTTAGTCCAGTCAATCCAGGGAGACCAGGTTTGAGATGTGATTTTTCGATCTTTTCTGAGTTGTAGGGTGGTTTCGTGTACAAAGTGAGTTTGTACTGTGTGTAGCACTTCCTGAATTGTGGGGGGGTCTGTGTTTTTCCACCTTCTGGTGATGGATAGTCTCGCTGCTAGTAGTATGTGGGTCACAATGGGTTTCAAGTGGGATGGGTAAAGGTTAATATCTAGGGATAGGAGAGCCAAAGAGGGGGTAATGGGGGTGAGAATGTTGGTGATTCTGTTCAGGATATGGAAGATTTGTGTCCAGTAAGGTTTGATTTTGGGACAGTCCCAAAGTATGTGGAAAAGGTCGCCTTTCATTCCACAGTTTCTCCAGCAAGTGTGTTTCGTGTTCCTATCAAATTTGGATATTCGATCAGGTGTCAGGTACCAGCGGTATGTGATTTTGTATGCTAGCTCCCATAGTGTCGAGCAGCAGGTAGCTTTGTATATAGATTTACATGCTGCCTCCCAGTGGTCTGTCGTGTATGTTTTATTTAGTTCTTCCTCCCATTTAAGTATAGGTGACGTCTTGGTGAACATGTTTTTGTGTTGTAGTAAATTATAGAAAAGTGAGATGCCCTTGCGATGAGGAGACGGGGCTCTATAGAAGATCCATGCTTCTTGGGGAAGTGAACATGACCAGAATTTCAGTGATTTCATGCAGTGCTGGGTGCGAATATATAAAAATATATCCGAGTTGGGTAGTTGGAATTCTTTTTGGAGGATTGGGATGGTTTTCAGTTTGTTACCGTCAGTAAGATCTGTGACATGGGTAATGCCATGTTTTTTCCAGGATGTGAAGCAGGTGTACTCCATTAGGTATTGGAGAGATTCTATTGGGACCTGAAGTTTGGCAGGGATCGAGTTTTCAGACAGGGTTTGTGTGAGTTTGGACCAGGCTCTATAAGTAGCAACCAATGTGGGGGATATGTGGGGTGGGATCTTTGCTCCTAGCGAGATAGCATGAAGCCAGGCTGGGAGATTACCCGCTTGGACCATTGTTGATTCGATCTTGCCCCAGATCGAGGGTAGAGGGAAAGGAAGGAACCATTCCTTGGCTTGCGATAGTAGGGAGGACATGTAGTAGTCCTGGAAATCTACGTATCCCACCCCTCCTGTATGTCTTTGTTTAATAAGCTGGTGGTGTTTGCATCTGGATTTTTTACCTTGCCAAATGTACGAGGAAAGTAGTGATTGTAGCGCTCTAAAATAGTGTATTGGCAAGGGGACGGGTACAGTGCGAAAAAAGTAAAGTATTTGCGGTAGATGTATCATTTTAAATGCTGCTAAGCGTCCTAACCAGGAGAGTTCAGTGAGTGCGAGTTTAGTCAGTTGGTGTTGAAGCTTGAGTTTAAGTGGAAGGTAGTTAGCTGAGAACAGTTCTTTAGTTGATCTTGTCAATTGGATACCGATATACGTTATGCTAGTGGCTGCCCTGGCATAGGGAAGACGTTGTTGGAGCTGTGTGCGGGCGGTGTCAGTTATATTTATATCTAGAATATTCGATTTAGTGTCGTTTACTTTGTAGTAGGATATGTCGCCGAAGGATGTAAGAGTTCGTTGAATTTCAGGTAGGGACTGTTCCGGATGGGTGATCATAAGGATCACGTCATCTGCAAACAAGCTAATTTTGTGTTCTATACCCCCCAATGGGATGCCCGGTATTAGTGGGTTAGATCTGATGGATTCGGCTAGGGGTTCCATGACCATATTAAATATGAGAGGGGACAGGGGGCACCCCTGTCTCGTGCCGTTGGATATGAGGAATGGCGTGGACAGAGTGTCCGCGGAGTATACTTGGGCGGAGGGGTTGGAGTATAGGGCCATAATGGCATTATGGATAGGGCCGGTGAATCCAAATTTATGTAGTACTGCAGATAGGTAACCCCAATGTACCCTATCAAATGCCTTTTCGGCGTCTAGGGATAGGAGGAGGGATGGGGTGTTGGAGGAGTCTAGGTGGTGGATTATGTTAATCATGCGTCTGGTGGCGTCCGAGGCTTGACGCCCTCTAGTGAATCCAGATTGGTCCGGGGCAATAAGGGAGGGCAGGATAGTTTCAAGTCTATGGGCGAGAATTCTAGCGTAAATTTTTACATCTGTGTTGAGGAGAGATATGGGGCGGAAATTTTTGGGGGTTGTGGGTTCTTTGCCCGGCTTGGGCAACGTGACAATCATGGCATTAAGCATTTCTTTCGGGAAGGTGGCGGTTGAGGTTGCTGAGTTGAAGACTTGGCAGAGGGTAGGGGCTAGTATATGTTGGAATTGTTTGTAGTATTCCCCCGTGAAGCCATCTGGGCCCGGGGATTTGGAGCTGGGTAGTTTACCGATTACTTTAAGTGTTTCTTCTATAGTGAAGGGTTCATTCAGGGAGGAAAGCTGGTCTTGTGTCAGGGACGGGAGTTTTTGTTGGTCTAGAAAGGACTGTATTGCGTCGGTAGAGGGTTGTGGGGTGCCTGGGTCAGTATTGAGATTGTACAAGTCGGCATAGTATGTACTGAATGCATCAGCGATTTGTTGTGGCTTGAGGAGTTTGTCATTGGAATGTGGGTGATAGATGAAGGGTACTTTGGTTTTAGATCTAAATCCTTTGATTTTCAGGGACATGGCTTTACCGGCTTTGTTGCCCGTGGTGTATGAGGTGGCTTTGAGAATTTTGTATGATTTTTCATATTTCTCCAGAAGGAGAGCTCTTAGTTCGTGGCGCAGGGTAAATATTTTAGCCTGTAGGGTAGGGGAGGGGTGTGTTTTGTTTAGAGATTCAGTTGTGGCTATGTCGGTCGTTAGGTCGTCTAGTTTTTTAGTTCTATTCTTTTTTGCTCTAGCTCCCATTTGTAGAAAAAAAACCCTGATTACCACCTTGTGGGCGTTCCATATCACCAGCGGGTCAGACACTGAGCCTTGGTTGTGAGAGAAGAACTCTTTTAAGCTTTGGGTGATGGGGGTTTGATAGCATGGGGTATTGAGGAGGTAGTTATTTGCCCTCCAGATATATGTGGCTGTTCGGGGTAATGCCCCCGATATCGTAATGCTGACAGGTGCATGGTCTGACCAGGTGGTGGCGTGGATAGTAGATTGTGAGACAGAGTGTAGCAGTTTTTTGTCTGCTAAAAAAAGATCTATTCTTGAGTAGGTGTTGTGACGCGGGGAGAGGAAAGTAAAGTCTCTCTCGCTCCCGTGACAACACCTCCATACATCATACAGTTCATTATTAGTGATAAACTTGTCCAGAGGGGACGCATGACGTTTAGTGCTAGCGGTAGAGTCAAGAGAGTTGTTTGGTACCAGGTTAAAGTCACCACACATTAGTAGCTGGCCTTTTTGGATTTTGCGTGCTATTCGGAGCGTCTTCCTGATAAATGGCATTTGGCCTGCGTTAGGGGCATATACAGAGACCAGGGTGTATTGAACATTGTTCACAGAGCAAATTAGTATGATGAAGCGGCCTTCGGGGTCCAGTTCGCAGTGGAATGGTTGGAAGGATACAGTGTCCCTGATAGCAATCATTACTCCCCTTTGTTTCTTATGGTATGCAGATTGGTAGATGTGAGGAAAGTGCCTATTTAGGCATTTGGGTGAGGCATCAGCAGCAAAGTGGGTTTCCTGAATGCAAAGTATAGCACAGTTCTGAGAGAGTGCAGTTTTCCAAAGTGATGCCCGTTTAGCTGGGTGGTTGAGGCCCTTGGCATTGAGGGAGAGTATTGTGATGCTCATCTTTGGTGCGGTGGTGGTGGGTGTATGTGCAGAAGTTACTCACGGTTCGTAGGATCGTTTGTAGAGGCTAGGAACCTTAGTGATGTTGGATGAGAAGGTCGGATGAAGCGTCCGGTGGGCACTTCCGGATTGGGGACAGTCGGGTGGAGGTAGATGCCTGGATTGCTGTTTCGGTTTTTTAGACGATGTTGGATGAGAAGGTTGTTTGAATGGTGGAGGCTTTGGTCCACAAGGTTGTAGGAGTCTGCTAGGAGAGAATATAGGTTAGTGCAATAAATCAGTCAACAATTGCGATGTGTTTGTCCGCTAACTTGGAGCGAAATAAAGTGCCTCGGCGGGAAGAGAAAGGATTTGAGCAAAAAAAAAAAAAAAAAAAAAAATTAGAAGGAGAAAAGGAACAAAAAAAATTTTTGAGACCAGTTGCTGGTAACTGGTTACTGGTAGCCAGGTAGGTCAGTGTGGGGTATTCCCAACTGGTCAGCTGACTAGAGTGTGGGGAAAGTCAGGCAAGCAGGTGACAGTGGCCATACCCAGACCGGTCCGGGTTAGGAGTTTGCCGATGCAGGTGGGCAAGTGGTTTAAGTCATTCTGTTCTTGAGTGGTGCTCGTTCAGATCCAAAGGAGAAGGGGTTCCTCTTGTCGTGAGGTTGTTGCGATTAAGAGGGGGGTCAGGGATGATATCCCACGAGCACAGAAGTTTCAATCCGCCTTCCAGTGTTGAGACGGTATGGGGTATACCATTGTAGGTGATTAGGATTGTAGCCGGGTGGCGCCATTTGTATGTTATTTTGTGATTGTTGAGAGCCTTGGTGATCGTTTTGAGTTGTCTTCGCATTTGGAGGGTGTATTGGGATAGGTCAGCATATAGTTGGATGTCTGAGTAAGGCGGGGGTAGGGGCGACAATTCTCTGGCTTTTAGGAGAATCTGCTCTTTTGCCTGGTAAAAGTGCACCCTCAGGAGTACATCTCTAGGTATGTCTGCTTCAAGAAGGCGGGGCTTGGGCAGGCGGTGGATTCTGTCTATGGTAAGCTCTATAGGAGAAAGATCAGGGAGCATGCTGGAAAACATGGTGCTGGCGTATCCGTGGAGTTCTTTGGGTTGCACAGATTCGGGTATACCCCTAATTTTGATATTGTTTCTCCTGGAGCGATCTTCAAGGTCAGCGAGCTTCGCTTTCACCCAGAGAGAGTCCTCCCTTTGCTCAGTGTAGGCATCAACAAGGTCATTAATGGTGTCTGTGCAGTCCTCCATTTTGTGTTCCATAAAGGCTACTCTATTGTCAACATGCTTCAATTCCAGGGAGAACTGGTTGATCAGAGTAGTGAAGTTAGACATAAGGGAGGATTGCAGGGATAATAGCACGTCCTTCATAGTGGTGTCTAACACTGGTTGGCCAGTTGTGGGGAATTGGGAAATGGATGACTGCAGTGAGGAGATGGTGGATATATCATGTAGTGCTGTACTCACTGCGCCTGGGGCCTGCTGTTGCAAATCCAGCTTCATCCTGGATTTTGATGGGCTGCGTATCTCCGGAGTGGTGGGGAACAGGTCCGGGGATGTGGCTGGTCCCAATCCTGGGTGTATCGGCTGAGGATGGTGTTGTCCGGGCCTTGCAGGGTGTCCCAGGGCCTGGTGTAATGAATCCCCGTTGGCGCCATCTTGGGCCTTGTTGTACTGACGGCGCGGCTGGAACGAAAACGATTCCAGCCGCCTTGGTCCTTTGTCTTGGTTCCGTTTTCGGGACATTGTGGTCTGCGGGTCTTTGGGGTTCTCCGGTGGTCGTGGGGAGCCGGGTTTCGTCGCTTTCTGGCCCGATTGTAGCTTCCGGGCCGGTCTGGATAGCGGAGCTCACTGCTCAGGCGTCCATTCAAGTCCACGTGCAAGCCACGCCCCCCCACACACACACACACACCACACACACAACACTTAAAGAGGGACGGTACCTGGAAAAAAAAAATGAAAAGCAGCTACAAATACTGCAGCTGCTGACTTTTAATACATGGACACTTACCTGTCACAGGTTCCAGTGATGTGGGCAGCAGAGGCTCGATCAATCGATCGGCTCTCTGCTGCTGCCGGCGCCATTCTCAGTGATGGAATCAGGAAGTTGCTTCACTTCCCGGTTCCCTACTGTGCATGCTCGAGTCGCGCAGCGCAATGAGAATCGTCAAAGCTGTCTGCCGGGACATATGGGATATGGTTATATAGTGCTAAGCCCACTTACTGCGACAAAGTACCCCAAATTAGTGGGTCCTACCCTAGTAATAGAATGAAATAACCATATAGTGTGACCAAACCCCCCATATTTTTTGAATATGTTCAGGTGTTTTTAACTAGCCCTGCAGGAAATGTCATTCTTGAATGTGTGCGCTGTAATATGTTAGCTATGAGATCCTGTCAACTAAATACACTGATTTGTAGGATTTGAATAGTATACAGTACTTATATTTCACCTTAAATGAGAACTCTGGACAAAATGTAACAAAGTTATGATTACAATGTATGCATGCATATAACAAGCATGGGTGCTTCCGGTTTTTGACTACATTGATTTGCAATACAAGTCCTGTTGAATCCTGAAACATGTTGTGTATCCCTATATCTTCTAATCTAACTCCCTAAAAACAACCTCTGGTTTATAATAGGCTCTAAGACCCTGTCAAGCTGACAGCTGTCTTATTGGTATGGGGCTAGAGACAGGAAAGAAGCTGTGCTACTCCACCAAGCTTGGAATTAAAATGATGTCACAATGTTACATGCTGTACTGCTTTTGTGCACTTTCTTGATAGGGGTGCGTTTTCTCTCCCATTGGGTGCAGGAAATCCAACAAATGAACATGTTGTCTATGTTTTAGTAATTGCTTACGATTAGAAATGTGTTCAGCTTTAAAACTTAAAGCAGTTGTATAGCGGCTGACACTTTTTTTTTTATACCCCTGTAAGGCAAAAGGCATAATGAGCTAGTATGCACTGCATACTAGCTCATTATGAAATACTTACCTTAGAACAAGGCCCCAACATCTCACCCGATCCACACCGAGGGAGCTGACATGTTCCCTCGGCGTGTCTTCCAGGTATCGCGGCTCCGGCGCTGTATGTGGCCGGAGCCGCAATGCCATCACTCCTGCGCATGCGCGCGGGAGACTTCTTTCCGGCAAGGTCCGGCATTTGCCGGGCTTTTAGCCGAGAATCCCAGGTGCGCATGCGCAGGAGTCAGCGGCTCATTACGAGGGGAACATCTACTAAACCATACAGGTTTAGGAGATATTTTTTTTTACCTACAGGTAAGCCTTATTATCGTTACTTATTAAAGTTACAAATTTGACTATACAACCACTTTAAATGTATTTTATTTGTCAGATGTTGACACTCAGGGTGCAGGGCTCAGCACAAGGGTGTGCTGGATATATTAGAGGGTCACATTTTAGGCAGCCTATATATTGATAATATAAATGATCCAATTCCCCTATCCATACATTCAATGTGGATGGGGGAATCCCTCCTGCTGTTGTATTGTATTCTGACAATGGGTAGCCTTCCCTGCCATCAAAACACACCCACAAGAGACACCTTTTGAACTTGAAGCACTGAGACCATTGGGTAGTGATGGTGATCCTCCCCATGACATAGTCAGCTGATTTATAGGCTTCCGTCCCAAAAAATAAATACTACAGAGAACAAGGGAGCAAGAAGTCTTCACCTTCAATGGTTTCCATGTGCAGGTGTTCCAGGAACTTTTACCTATCACGCTGCCACACACTAGGGACGTTCAGCAACTTTGCAAACTCTATGATTTGAGCAGATTTTTTTGACCAGCTCAACTACCTCAAATATCAGTCCCTGAATTGTTTTAGGAATTCCTACACAGTTCCAGGGGCTGAAGCACCATTGGACCAACTGCTCAGCAACTGTGAGACATAGAAACTGCTCTTGCAAACCATATCAGTGGCATGTGGACACTGTGGATGCTTGGCTGAGCATTTGTACAGTGTAGCTTTGGATGCTCTTTCCATGTGCTGAGTGTATAGATCATTTCCCTGACATGTTGCGACTTATGACTTGCTGTTGGGGCACACAAAGAAAAGGAGGAGTCGGCTGGGGGATCTAAGAAGATTTGGTTTGGGGGCCACTCTGTGCAATTCTATTGAACAGAGCAGGTAAGTATACCATGTTTGTTATTTAATAAAATTGACTTTATTATCACTTAAAGTATCGTACTTTGAGACAAACTTAGGGCTCTTTCACATGGGTGGACTCTGCCAGCAAATCTGCCTGCTCAGCGGGGGATCTGTCTGTTGAACCCTGTTGAGCAGGCGTATGACAGGTCCACGTTCGCTCCACTCAAGCATAGTGGACCTGGACACAGCCCGCTTTCCTCTATGGGCAGTCAGATGTAGACCGACCGCCTGTCCATTTACATCCAAATGTCATCTGATCCGATCCACCCAACAGATGGGGAACGGATCACTCATCCATCTGTTTTTGGCAGATAGGATCAGATGTTGGTGGGTGTCATAGGGACACATGTCCATTTACATCAGCCACTCCATAGAGGGCAATGGATAGTCCAATCAAATCTGCCTAAAAAACTGAGTGGAAAGGAAGACACAGGTTCACAATGGTCAGCATCCACATCGGGCATGGCAAAAGTAAACATACTTCCTACAGTGTAAAACCAACAATTAAAAGCTTTAATTATTAAAATCACACATACTCTGTTCAAATCAGTGAAAACAGCTCTGTACATAAAAAATCCATGTGTTGCCAACTTCAAAAATGGCTGCCGTCTGGTGCACACGCTTGGTGATGTATGCCCCGGCCCCCTGGATCTTCATATTTTTGATTCCAATGTAGCGTGGCATGGCTAGTCTGCCTGTGTTATCGTGGGACATTCTTTAACAATGACTGCCTTGAGTTTGTTTCCTTTTAGTTTTCAGCCTGGACATTGTGACATAATTTCCTAAAGGCAGAGAAATACAGAAATCAGGGGATCTTGGGACATATGGTCCAGAGAGCCAGGATTTCCATGGAGCCAGTGCTGCTGCAGACCACAAGTTCCAACCGGCTGGAGAGAGAAGAATGCTGGGTGAGGACATAAATAGCCTGGTGCAGGGAGGAGCTCCTTCCTTGGGACCAAGGGCTTCAGCTGAGAGCAGTTACTTGGCCACTCTGGGGAATGCGAGCAGGCACCACTGCCTGGATGGTGTGGTGAGTCTTAAGCGAGTGAGCAATACACCTGCATGCAGATCCATCATTGCCAGCTCCCTGTCGGCCAAGTGACTGCCGGGGGTCACCATTACACACCTAGCTGAATCCCAGCACAGCTAGGCACCCTTCACTGGTTGCAGATTCTTCAAGAGCCTGTTCCAGGACATCCTATTCCCTTGATCATTGGTATCATCAGGATTGGGGAGTGGACAGAAGCCCCCCTGTGTACACCCTACAAAAGACACTGCATGCAGACACCTTTATCCTGTCTCTTTACACAAAAGCTTCTAACAGGAAACACTTTGCCTATGCTACTTTGCTACAGTCTGGTGTCTTTGCAATTGCATTCTTTCTTTGAATTTTGTCCAAACCCAGGGTGTCAGAGGTGTAGTGAGGCTTGCAAGGGCAGGGCAACCTTTGGGGACAGTCATCCTCCAGCGGCCCTTATGGGGTAGTGCTACGCCAATATTATACAAATTGGATACCAGATACTCCTCTTCCCCCTGCATTTTCTTTTTTGTGGAGGTCCTACCTATTTCTGCTACAGAATTTGTTACTTTGGGTCCCCTTTGCTATGAGTAGTGATGTCTGCTTAGATTTTTACTTATATCCCTCACATGGCATAGACGGCCCCCTTGGTACTACAGTCTCTCACTACCCTCACACAGCCAGGCGCTCTGCCTTGTGGACAACTTTTTTTGTTATACCTGTGGATACCAGACAAATATCTTTCACCCACCTGATATTGATCTTGTCTTTTGACTTCATATTCTTTTTCTCTACTATTTAATTTCTGTTTCCCCTGACTATACGTTGTCTGCTTTTTCTCCCCTTACCCTCTCTTGGTTCACCCCTTATTTTCCCACCTTTTCTTTCTCTCCAGTTTGTGGTTCCCTGTCCTTTTTTGGCCCCTCTCTATTCCTCCCTGCAATTATCCTCAGCTCTAATATCTCTTTGTTTTACTGGCCACGGGCTACATTCTGTAGCACAGCTTACTTAGAAATTAATCACAGACATTCAATATGATCAAAATTGTTAAAACTTCTTTCAACTCAATGAGAAAGGGCTCAACATTCCCAAAAAAATGCTACTCCAAGAATTTCATAAACATTGAACGCACATTGCTTTTATACAGGAGACACATTTCAAGCACTCCTCAATGCCCAAACTTTCCAACCATAAATACCCTACAACGTATCATGCATCTAATGGCTCTTCCAAAACCAAAGCTATCGCCTTTTTATTAGCTAAATTTCTTAAAATGTCAACTCCTTGAATGACTGACAGACCCCAAGGGATGTTTTTCTTTTTCTTAAATGGGCATTAAAGTTTAGACCGATCATGCCATCTGGTCTCTTTTGTTGTCAGGGGTTTAGACATTAATGCGTTGAGTTATTTTGAGGGGAGATCAAATTTACACTGTTATACAAGCTGTACACTCACTACTTTACATTGCAGCAAAGTGTCATTTATTCAGTGTTGTCACATAAAAAGATGTACCGTATTTATCATTGTATAACACGCACTTTTTCCCCTTAAAATCGTGGGAAAGTCGCGGGTGCGTGTTATATGCCGATCCCCCCCAAAAAAGTGACAAAAAAATCGTGCGGCGCCGAAAAATAGCTAGCGCCGCCGAAAAAGACCGAAGCACCGCCAAAAAAGACAGAAGAGCCGCCAAAAAAGACAGAGCCGACTGTTCGGCTCCGCTCGCAGTCCCGCCTCCCTGCGCTCGCTCCCGAAACAGCAGGGAGGCGGGACTGCGAGCGGAGCCGAACAGTCGGCTCTGTCTTTTTAGGCTGCGCTTCGGTCTTTTCCGGCGGCGCTTCGGTCTTTTACGGCGGCGCTTCGGTCTTTTTCGGCGGCGGGAAATTTAAACGTGGGCAAGGCTGCAAATGACACTGGCAAGCTGCAAATGACACTGGGCAAGCTACAAATGACACTGGACAAGCTGCAAATGACACTGGGCAAGCTGCAAATGACACTGGGCAAGCTGCAAATGACACTGGGCAAGGCTGCAAATGGCGCTGGGCAAGCTGCAAATGACGCTGGGCAAGCTGCAAATGACGCTGGGCAAGCTGCAAATGATGCTGGGCAAGCTGCAAATGACACTGGGCAAGCTGCAAATGATGCTTAAATGTGAGTTTTTTTTTCCCTAAACTTCCCTCCTAAAACTTTTTTTCCTTAAAATGCCCTCCTAAACTTGGGGTGCGTGTTATACACCAGTGTGTGTTATACACCGATAAATACGGTAATAAAATATTTACAAAAATGTGAGGGGTGTACTCACTTTTGTGAGATACTGTATACAGTGGTGTGAAAAAGTGTTTGCCCCCTTCCTCATTTCCTGTTCCTTTGCATGTTTGTCACACTTAAGTGTTTCGGAACATCAAACCAATTTAAACAATAGTCAAGGACAACACAAGTAAACACAAAATGCAATTTGTAAATGAAGGTGTTTATTATTAAAGGTGAAAAAAAATCCAAACCATCATGGCCCTGTGTGAAAAAGTGATTGCCCCCCTTGTTAAAACATACTATAACTGTGGTTGTCCACACCTGAGTTCAATTTCTCTAGCCACACCCAGGCCTGATTATTGCCACACCTGTTCACAATCAAGGCATCACTTAAATAGGAGCTGCTTGACACAGTAAGGTCCACCAGAAGATCCTTAAAAGCTACACATCATGCCGAGACCCAAAGAAATTCAGGAACAATTGAGAAAGAAAGTAATTGAGATCTATCAGTCTGGAAAGGGTTATAAAGCCATTTCCAAAGCTTTGGGAATCCAGCGAACCACAGTGAGAGCCATTATCCACAAATGGCGAAGACATGGAACAGTGGTGAACCTTCCCAGGAGTGGCCGGCCGCCCAAAATTACCCCAAGAGCGCAGCGACGACTCATCCAAGAGGTCACAAAAGACCCCACAACAACGTCCAAGGAACTGCAGGCCTCACTTGCCTCAGTTAAGGTCAGCGTTCATGCCTCCACCATCAGGAAAAGACTGGGCAAAAATGGCCTGCATGGCAGAGTTCCAAGGAGAAAACCACTGCTGAGCAAAAAGAACATGAAAGCTCGTCTCAATTTCTCCACAACACATCTTGATGATCCCCAAGACTTTTGGGACAACATTCTGTGGACCGATGAGACAAAAGTGGAACTCTTTGGAAGGTGTGTGTCCAAGTATATCTGGCGTAGAAGGAACACTGCATTTCAGAAAAAGAACATTATACCAACAGTAAAATATGGTGGTGGTAGTGTGATGGTCTGGGGCTGTTTTGCTGCTTCAGGACCTGGAAGACTTGCAGTGATAAAAGGAACTATGAATTCTGCTGTCTACCAAGAGATCCTGAAGGAGAATGTCCGACCATCTGTTCGTGTACTCAAGCTGAAACGAACTTGGGTTCTGCAGCAGGACAATGATCCTAAACACACCAGCAAGTCCACCACCGAATGGCTGAAGAAAAACAAAATGAAGACTTTGGAGTGGCCTAGCCAAAGTCCTGACCTGAATCCTATTGAGATGTTGTGGTATGACCTTAAAAAGGCTGTTCATGCTCGAAAACCCTCTAATGTAACTGAATTAGGACAATTCTGCAAAGATGAGTGGGCCAAAATTCCTCCAGGACGCTGTAAAAGCCTCATTGCACGTTATCGCAAAAGCTTGGTTGCAGTTGTTGCTGCTAAGGGTGGCCCAACCAGTTATTAGGTTTAGGGGGCAATCACTTTTTCACACAGGGCCATGATGGTTTGGATTTTTTTTCACCTTTAATAATAAACACCTTCATTTACAAATTGCATTTTGTGTTTACTTGTGTTGTCCTTGACTATTGTTTAAATTGGTTTGATGTTCCGAAACACTTAAGTGTGACAAACATGCAAAGGAACAGGAAATGAGGAAGGGGGCAAACACTTTTTCACACCACTGTATATATATATATATATATATATATATATATATATATATTACAGTATATATACAGTACATATATTTATATTTATAAATCTGAATATGAATCTGAATAAATCAGAATATCCTACAACCAGGAACTTTTTATCACAGGCTTGTAAAGTTACCAATAGCTCCACTTTAACTGCAGAGTGCAAGCTCACGTTACTTTTATGATTGCAGCAAATGTAGTGGCTTGCAATTACAAATGGATGTAGCTGAAAGGCAATGGATTAGTACTAAGGGCAAGGGGCAACGTTTATTTTCTTGCTTTAAGTGATACTAAGGATTGAGGATACAGAGTAAAAACATGTATGCCTTTGTGTGTTAATTGGCATATTTCCCTGATTAAATAAGGTAGATCGGGAATACTTACCACTGTGCAATTAATTAAGGCATATTAGTATCCAGAGGCCAAAACAAGTAGATCACTCTGGCAGGGTGCCCCATTTGAAAGTTAGTATGTTCCAGGATGTTGCTGAAAATTCAATAAACCTTTGCATTCTTATAAGAGTATTTAAGACAACACACAAAGATTTGTTTTAAATGTTGCTAGAGATTTTTTTTTTGAAAATATGGGATTGTAGCAACAAATAGAGGATGTGTTAATCACTTTATGAGAGTCTAATGGAGTCTAGGAAACAGGTACAGGTTAAGGAAAAGATTGTGGGTTGGGTGGTTAGTAGTTAAATTTTACTTTTGTACTAATGGTAAATCAATCAATTAGAATTTTCTCTTGGAATGTCAGGGGAATGAATAATGCTTTAAAAAGACAATCTGTCTTTGATTATATTTCCTCTTTCCGCTCTGCCCTCGTCTGTCTGCAGGAGACACACGCCACATGCAATGTGACTAGATTTTTGAAACGTTGTTTTGTTAGAGAAGCGTACAATTGTTTTTTTACCTCCCATCCAAGGGGGGTTTCTGTTTTAGTTTACACTGGCATAGTGTTCTCATGCAGTAGGACTATGGTAGACGTAAACGGTACATATATTTTTTTACAATGCAAGCTGGATGAACTTGAGTTAATTCTGGCTGCTATACATATACCTCCTCCATATAATCCAGAAAAACTTTGTCAGCTTATTTTCTCTGCAGGGGCCTCCTCCCAGGTGCCAATATTGGTACTTGGAGATTTCAATAATGTAATTGATCTGAAGCGAGACAGATGCCCAGCTCTAAGGTCAATGACCTCTGAGCATCTTTCCCCTCTTGGAAGATTATGCAGGGAATTAGGGCTCTACGACTTGTGGAGGAGGTTACATCCTGAAGAATGTGCTCATACATGCTATTCTAAAACACACAATTCACTATCAAGTATTGATTTAGTTCTGTGTTCGGCAGATCTTGTACCATGCATAGTAGATGTTAGTATAGCACCTTGAGGAATTTCAGATCACTCCCCTCTGATAGTCACCCTAACATCAGGGCATCGGGTATCCAATATGCCATGGCTGTTGAACACCTTTTGGCTTGAACTATTTCCCAAAAAAGGATGTTATTGCTGCTCGCATTATGGACTTTTGGTCTCCTAATTTGGGGTCTGCTCCCATACGGGTTGATCCAAAAAATTTGTGTCATCAAAACTGCTTCCCATAGAGAGCTTTAACTTGCAAAGGCCGATACCTATGCAGCAGGAGCCCTATATATCCAGGATCCCTCTCCTGATGCCCAACAGGAATGGCTTTCATCTCTAAAAAGGCTGAATGAACTGTTGGAATCCAGGGCGAGGAATAAACTTTTCTTTCATAAGAGACTTAGTTGGGCAGAGGGAGAGGCGAATGGTAGACTGTTGGCTCAGATTGTAAGGTCTCAATCCAACCCCATACATGTCTCAGCTTTAATGAATGGAGAAGGAGAGGTTATTAACCAGACTAACCCTATTGTATCCACCTTTAAGTCCTACTATCAGGATATATATACTTCTAGGGCACACTATACGTTAGCCGAGTTATCTATTTATCTGGCTACCGGCCCTTTCAATGGAAGAGAGGGAGACCCTCAACGCCCCACTTACGCTATTGGAATTGGAGAGTGCGGTGGCTAGTTTTTCTAATTCCAAAGCTCCAAGGACTGATGGTCTCCCTATAGAGATCTATAAAAAAAATATAATAAGGAGAGGCTTCCTGCCCTTCTTAATACATTAAATGAGGCTTTCCATCTAGGTCGGCTTCCAGACAATATGGGTCAATCTGTTATAGTTATAATGTGAAAAAGCAGTACAGCGCAAAAAATAATAATCAAATAAACAATATGCTGAATATAAAATTGTGATCAAAAAATGTGATCAGAAAAAGTGTAAACAAAGACGTAAGTTCATTCATTTAAAAATTCCAAAAGCAAAAAGTCATTGAATCCAGCGGGAGTGCAATAAAACGATATCCAGTGATAAAGTGATATTAACATCAAAAAATGGTGACTTGAGTGACACCCTCCACCAACGGTAGTAATGGCCCCTCACCTCAACAGATGGACCCCTGAGTATATCAGTCAGGTCAAATAGAGCGGTGCCAAACAGGGAAGCAAAACACTGGCGGACTCAGATGCAGATATCAAATGCAACTTCAGACTGGTATCGGATGCAGCTTCAAACTGGTATCACAGGCAAAAAATCATAACTCTCTAGAGATGAACACATGGAGACAGGAGAGTTATGATTTTTAGCCTGTCTCTAGAGATGAACACATGGAGATAGGAGAGTTATGATTTTTAGCCTGTGATACCAGTTTGAAGCTGCATCCGATACCAGTCTGAAGTTGCATTTGATATCTGCATCTGAGTCTGCCAGTGTTTAGCTTCCCTGTTTGGGACCGCTCTATTTGACCTGACTGATATACTCAGGGGTCCATCTGTTGAGGTGAGGGGCCATTACTACCCTTGGTGGAGGGTGTCACTCAAGTCACCATTTTTTGATGTTCATATCACTTTATCACTGGATATTGTTTTATTGCACTCCCGCTGGATTCAATGACTTTTAGCTTTTGGAATTTTTAAATGAATGGACTTACGTCTTTGTTTACACTTTTTATGATCACATTTCTTTGATCACAATTTTATATTCAGCATATTGTATATTTGATTATTATTTTTTGTGCTGTACTGCTTTTTCACATTATTCACTTTAGGGATTTGATATTTTGACCCTCAGTATTCCAGCAGCATTATTTTAGGGTGTGTTAGTATTTTTAGCGCTGGTTGATCTGTGTCTTTATGTCGTTATAATAGTTATACCTAAAAAAGATAAAAACCTGTTATACCCTGCATCCTATAGAACAATTTCCTTATTGTCTACAGATGTTAAAATTGTTGCCAAAGTACTTGCTGCTAGATTAAACAAGGTTATTAAACATATTACTCACTCAGATCAGGTAGTATTTATGCCCAATATGTCAACAGCTTTTAATATTAAACGTGCATACTAAAATATACAGGTTCCGGATAATCCAAATCGTGCCTTTTGGCACGGGATGCCATAAAGGCCTTCAATAGTGTTGAATGGCCTTATCTATGGGCCATTCTGGAAAAATTCAAGCTTGGTTCTAATTTTTGCCAAAGGGTACGTTTGTTGTATGCAGCTCCTATGACTTCAATTAGGGTTAACGGCCTCCAATCTTCTAGTTTCAGACTTTGCCGGGGCACTAGGCAGGGGTGCCCAATGTCCCCCCTGCTCTTCGCCCTAGCTATAGAGCCCTTGGCTTGTCTTATGCAGGCTTCATGTGATGTTACCGGTCTGATTAGGGGAGATATGGGGGAAAAGGTATCATTATATGCAGACAATATTTTTTTTACCAATGTCCACTCATCCTTACCGACAGTAATGAAATATCTTAAGGAGTTTGCTAGGTTTTCCGGGTTAGATATAAATTGGGAGAAGTCCATGTTGATGCCCTTAGATCTCCCCCAGGACCCACTACCATCCTCACTTTCTCAGCTCAGGGTTGTGTCTTCTATAAAATATTTAGGTATAGCTATTTCCGATTCCTCTCAGTCATATATTGTAGACAACATACTTCCTCTACTCGCTAGATTCCAAGACCAAAGTAAAATTTGGAGAAAACTCCCTCGTTAAGGCCCCATTCATACCTGAGCGTTTTGTAGCTTTAAGCCTGAAGCTACAAAACGATGGAGGGGAAAAATCAATCATTCTCTATTGAGATGGTTCACATCTCAACTCCAAAACGCCTGAAGCCAGAAGCTCCAAAAGGCATAAAGCTCAAACAAGTTCTGGAACTTTTTTTTAGATTTGGGCATTTTTCTGCTTTTTACACTGGTGACCTTTTGCACACAGAAGTTTTTTTAACTACATGCATAAAAAACCTTGTGCCTTTACAAGCACTTTAAGGCAAGTGTTTATACATTAAAAATACCTTTGCATAGAGTTGTGCTACAGTATGTTCAGTAAGGGGAACAAACTAAGTGATGGCTGTAAATATGAAGGCCTATGAAAGAGTATGATTACTATGTACTATGAAGTACTATGATTACTGTAAACACCTATTATCAAGTAAGTAAATAGATTTTGCTCACAGGAAGGACCATTACAAAAGTTCACAACACTTTGAATAGGCAATCATTGTATTTTCATTAGAAATAATCCCCCATCTTAGCATGGTGAATGTTTTTTTCATAGTGTCTGACAAATTGCAGAAATAGAACATTTAGCGAGTTATTTGGGTAAAAGTTACAATAACTATATTTTCTTAAAGAACAGGTGTCAGCATATTTCTTTTTCAACTGGTAAAGATGTCAGCCAATGTGTTATATGTATGGCTAAAGATGTTAATAAATGTCATTCCTTTGCAAATGGTGCAATAATTATAATGTAATACCTAATAATGGACTTATCTTATTTGCTCTCTTTTGGTCTGTTATATAAACCATTAAAATATGTTGTTATATTAGTTTGATCCTACCGCTCTGGAGCTGTATCTCAACTGTTATCAGCCTGCCCAGCACTCCTCTGAGCAAAAGAGCACTCCACTATGTTATAGCAAGGAGGGGATGGGGAGATGTTCTGTAGAGCTAACACAATTTCTGTCCTAGGATGACATCCCTGCTCTGTTGTCAACAAAAGACAATGTGGTGGTACTACCTCACCAAATAAACAACAAAAAAAAAAACTAAATAAATAAGCTACAATGTAAATAATTTTTGTTTTTGGGTTTAGACAGACTTTAAAGAGGAAGTAAACCCTGATGGGTTTTACTTCCTCTATGTTTCCTTGCAAAGGTAAAGCATAATGCGATGCATTGTAGCCCATTATGTGTCACTTACCTGACACAGGAGCCTGCGATGTTACTGCTGTCCCCTCTTCCACGAAGCGTCCATCTTCCTTCCGGATATCGCGGCTCCGGCGCTGTGATTAGCATGCATGCGCGCGGGAGCCGCTGCTAACGTTATGATCGCCGTTAGCAATGGCACACTCAGTGCGCCTGCGCGCCGCTGTCTATGGAGCATGCACAGTAGACATCGGTGCCTTTCTTCTGCAAATATCTCCTAAACCGTGTAGGTTTAGGACAGGGGTGCCCAACCAGTGGCCCGTGGAGCCATCTGATGTGGCCCACGACCTCCTGCTCTGGGATATACCCGCTTTCCTCCAATCGGATCTGCTAAAAAAACAGAAGTGGATCCGGTCCCTTCCATTTGATCAGATCAGAGGGCCCATGGAGAAGAGTGGGCTGTGTCTGTGTCCCCTTTGCATAGGCAGAGTGGATGCGGATCTGTCATCTGCCCACTCTGCTCATTGCGGCCTGCAACTGGTTACGAAGTCGCTTAAGTGGCCCTCGCTCTTCAAAAGGTTGGGCACCCCTGGTTTAGGAGATATTTTTGCACCTACAGGTAAGCCTTAATCTAGGCTTACCTGTAGGTAAAAGTGGTTTGTAAGGGTTTACAACCACTTTAAAGCTGAAGTTTATGTAGTGTCCCATATTGTGCAGGCAGCTGGATGCTGGGGAAATCTTCACTGCAGTGGATGCCTGTCTTCTTCCTGTAACTTAACTTCTGGTGCTGCATTCTGACGCTCGTTCCCGCAATCGTGGGTGGCCAGCTGACATCATGCGCATCGGGTCCCTCGCCATACAGCAGGCGAGCACGCGCACCTGCTACAGCTCCTTGAACGCGCCGACCTGCCGCCGCGGCTGATCGGCAAGTGGTTAAAAAAAAGAGGGTACCAGGCATGTGAGGGTTTCCTATATGTCTCCACTTGACCCCCCCTATCATGACCAGGCCATTTTTTGCAATACGACATTGCATTATTTTTACTGACAATTGTGCAGTCGTGCAACACTGTACCCAAATAAAATATATGTCCTTTTTTCACCACAAATAGAGCTTTCTTTTGGTGGTATTTGATCACTTTTGGTTCTTAATTTTTGTGCTATAAACAAAAAAGGCCAACAATTTTGAAAAAATATATATATTTTTTACTTTCTGCTATAAAAACATATCCAATAAAAAAGTGTACAAAATCTAATTTCTTCATCAATTTAGGCCAATATGTATTCTGCTACGTATTTTTGGTAACAAAAATCCCAATAAGCCTTTATTGATTGGTTTGGGCAAAAGTTATAGCGTCTACAAACTATGGGATTTTTTTTTAGATTTACTGTATTTATTTATTTTTTTACTAGTAATGGTGGTGATCAGCAACTTATACTGGGACTACGATATTGCGGCGGCCAAATCAGACACTAACTGACACTTTTGACACTTTCTGGGGACCAGGGACACTAATACACTGATCAGTGCTAAAGAAATAAGCACTGTCACTGTACTAATGACACTGGCTGGAAAGGGGTTACATTGGGGTGATCAAAAGGTTAACTGTGTGCCTGGCCTGTGCTTTTTCACTGTGTGAGAGGTGCTTTGACTAAGGAAAGGCATTGATCCATGTTCCTGCTTTGCAGGAACACAGGGTCAATACCTTCCCTACTGACAGAACCGCTTATGTACTGTTTACTGCATAATCGGCGGGTGATGGTGGACATCCAGTCTGCGGTACTCGCTCCAAACCTGGAAGTGTCAGATCATGTACTAGGTATGTGATCTGGCACAGAGTGGCCCCCCTGCCGCAGTATATGTATGGTGGGTGGTCCGCAAGTGATTAAATAAACATACCATACAACATTTTCAATATAATTTAGCAACATATAAATGTTATTGAAAATATGAATGCCATTTACTTTTCTTTTCACGTTTGTCTTTTTGCATTATAGTTTGTTTACTAAAAAATTACAATCGTAGCATGGCTTCAAAGGCTTAATTGGACATCAGTGTCACAAACTAGTTGAGTTACTTTAGACAACGTTCCTTCAATTACAGTTCACAATTAACTATTAAATTATTTCTTGTTTCTAATTTAAATCTTAATTACTATCTTTTTTGAATATAATTAAAAATGTAATTAGGCCATAACTGTGCCATTTCTGTGGTTTTATTCTGCAAAAAAGCACAAAAAAAACATTTATACTTTATTTGTAAAATCGTCTTTTATGGGAAGATGGCAGTGTAAATATTTTGTTTTGAGAAATTTTCTTATTCAATTATGACCATTTTTATGATGTACCATTACCATAACATGTAATATTTTCTCCATATGAGTTGATATAAAAAGTATTACATTCTCTTTAACTTGGTTTCCTATTTTTTTTTCCTCAAATTTGATACACATACAATAAGTAACTTTAGCTGCAATAATAATTTCAGTAAAGTAGCCTAATCTATTTTTGACTGAGAATAGATTAAGGATTACAAATGTTTTTTTAAGGAGGCTAGGTGTTAACGTTAAAGCTCCACTTGGGCTGCTGTTAAACTTAAAGCAGTTGTAAACTGCTGGTCAAGTTTTTTTTTCTTACCAGCAAGGTAAAGACATAATGTGCTAGTATGCATTGCATTGCATACTAGCACATTATGTGATATCTTACCTGATAACAAAGCATTTCAGCTATGCACTGCTTTCATCTTCACCTGTCTTCCTTCCAGGTCTGCAGACTCTGGCTGCGTGACTGGCTGGAAACGCAATGACGTCACTCCCACGCAGGTGTGGGGGAGCCACCTTTTAGGGCACAGGACTGAAGGAATGGCCCGAGTGGTATCATTGGTTACATATATAGTAAATATATCCTAAACGGTGCACATTTAGGAGATATTTACTGTACCTATAGGTAAGCCTTATTATAGGCTTACCTATATGTACAAACATTACAGGGAAGTTTATTCCACTTTAAAGGGTAAGTTCACTTTTATTTTTCCAAATTCCAGCTCATTTAAAGGAGTTGTAAACCCTCAAGGTTTTTCACCTTAATGCATTCTATGTGCTGTGCTGGAGCTGCTCCCCAGACACCCTTTTTCTTACCTGAACCCGATCGTTCCAGTGACGGGGACAAGCACAGCAGCTCCAGCCTCTGTCTCTGGTCCTCATTGGATAGATTGATAGCAGCAGGAGCCATTGGCTTCCAATCAAATCCAATGACGCAGGTGCAGGGGGGTGGGGCCAAGTCCTGCTGTCTGTGCCAATGGATGCAGCAGCAGGACTTGGGAGCGCGCCTGCCCGAGTGCCCCCATGGAAATCGCCTCTCTGTGGGGGCACTCGTGAAGCACAGGAGCCGAGAGCACTGCCGGGGACCCCAGAAAAGGAGGATTGGGACCACTCTGCAAAATCCTTGCACAGAGGAGGTAAGTATGACATGTTTGTTATTTAAAAAAAAAAGAACCTTTACAATCCCTTTAAGTACCAAAACACCATTAGTTTAGAAATAACAAAACCTTTATACAGTATTTATCTTCACACCCCTTACCTCTGTGTCCAGCTGGCTGTATAAAAAAACTCCATTACTTCCTGGACAGACCTTGGGACTTGACACATCAAGGAGTTTACCAGCACATACTCTGCATCATCTACCCTCCTACTCCAGCAGATCACTACCACCCACCCATCAGGTGCACGTTTTTTTCTATGCAATCAGTAAATACCATCCTCACTAAATACACAGCTATAGAGTGTTCATTTGGCAGAATGTGCTGGAGCTGAGTGATCAGATAACAGCCTATGTGAATAGAGCTGTAATATTGAAAACAAGCCAAGTATGTCCTAGGTTCTGTAAAGCTCACCATACACTATACAATATAATTGTACAATCTGTCTCTACCATCAAATATGTAGTGCAAGGGTCTCTTTGCGTCCATAAGTGTTAGCCTACAATATAAAAAGCGTGTGACCCATTCATATCAGTGAATGCTCTTTTCCAGCGGTCATAACATCTATTGATCCAGTATTATTACCCTTGTGAGGGAAAAGCCTGTGTGACCTATCTGATTTATCAGGGGTCCATACATTGAGGTGAGCTGCTAGTATCTTCTTCACTGGTGGACGTTATCACGGAATCACTTTATATTTCATGTATAGAAACACTTATTGGACACTTCCTGGTGCTTATGTGCCCTGTCACTCATCAATTATATCAACTTTATGAACTTGTGCAGCATATGAATTTTTTCAATTTCCATGCACTTTATTTATTGTCATGTGTGTTTTATGCGCTGCACTGCTTTTTAATCTATTAATGTTTGGGATTTGATATTTTTGACCATCAGAGTTCAGCTGCTGCTGTTAGGGTTTCTATTGCGCTGATTGATTTTACTGTTTATAGTGCAAGGGCCTGCCTGATTAGATACAGAGTGATTGGATAGATGGTGTGTCCTCCTATTATATAGTTTTGCTAAATCTAAAGTACAGAGATTGTACAATCAGATTGTATAGTGCTTGGTCACCTTTATACATCTAAAATTAACTAGTGGCACTTTGGGTGACATTAATTGTTAACGGCACACCAAACGCAGAAGCAAATACACATTTTGCCATGTGAAAAAGTGAGCGACAAACGATTGTACAATCTGCGTCTAATATACAGCTCTAGCCACATAGGCTGTTATCTGATTGTTCAGCTCCTGCACACTCTGCCAAATGAACACTCTACAGCTGTGTATTTAGTGAGAACGGTATTCACTGATTGCATGGAGACGTTTTTTTTTTTACACAGCCAGCTGGACAAAGAGGTAAAGGGTGTTAAGATAAATAGAACGTTTTTTTTTTTTTTTTCTGCAAAAGAAGTACAATAATGGTATATTGGTACATAGGGGAGCTGGAATTTAGAGAAAAAAGGTGAACGTATCCTTTACCAATCAGTGGGATCGAACAAGCATTGCATGGGTTAAATGTGTGTTTGGATACAGGGGAAAGGAATAAGTACAAATACTTACATTAAAGTGTTTGTAACACTAAAAAATATATTTATCTTATCAGATTTCATAGAATTTTTGCTCTGTCCAGAGGGGGGATTTTCGGCTTCTCACCGAATAAAGAGCTTCAAGCTGATTTCATAAAATGGAAACTGTGTGAAGATGATGTACGAGAATTATGCAACAGTTTTTTCAGCCTTAGATTTTAGTTGCTGGATAGAGACTTTTCACTGGGTGCTTAAGGCAAGCTCCCACCAAGATACAATAAAAACTGCCATGTGGGCCTCCCTCAATATAGATACTTTCCTCATAGATACCGTATTTAAAAGTGTCCAAGTGTAGTGGAAATCAGGATGTTTAAGTAGCATATCATTTAGTCTCCATTGACAAGTTTGGGGGCACACATCAGAGACCTTTCAAACGATATTAAAGCTTGTTTTCCAAATAAAAACATGTTATGTTTTCCTGCTCCGTATCCTCCTTAACCTCCTTAGCCCGTATCCTTCTTTTCTCAGGTTCCACACTGGTGCTCTTAGCTCCTTCCTCCTGCCAGGTGCCCCCACAGCAAGCAGCTTGCTGTGGGGGAACCCAAGCAGGCACTATCTTGAGCCGCGACTCTGTGTGTCCATTCTGTCTCCTGATTGATTGACAGTAGTGGGAGCCAATGGCTTCCACTGCTGCCAAAAGCCAATCAGAAGTGTGAGTTCCTAGAGAGGCAAAGCTCTCGTGGACATCGCTGGATCAAGAGGGGGCTAAGGTAAGTATTGGGGGGGGGGGTGGGGGGCTGCTGCATAAGGTTTTTTTTTACTTTCATGCATAATGCATGAAGGTAAAAAAAAATCCTGTGCATTTACAACTACTTTAAGTCTAAAGTTACAGCTGCATGATCAGACCATGGTATAGGGGTAACATCATAGGAAATAATGCTCTTTTGCCAAGGGGCTGATACAAAGTAATAATATCACCTGGAGTACATGGCGGCTCTTTATGTAGAATCCAAGAATCACAGAGACAGTGTTCAAGTTTTCAACTATAGTAAGTGGGCAAGAGGACTGGCGTAAAAACTGGGTTTGACCAGTGTTGGAACTATATATATACTCAACAGCACAAGTGCAGTGCCAGTCAGCATACAATTAAGAAAAATGTATCTCCCTTGAGAATCCAGAATAGAGGAAGTAACTTTTAAGGGGGGCATATTTCTAACTAGGATTGCAACCCCAGCTTTACCTGAGGGATTCAAGCCCTGGAAGGAATTGGAGAAGTGAAAACTGAAGAGAACCCCCTTGTCGAAAATGTGTTTTTTTACAAAGAACATACCAGCCTTAGAGGCGTTAAATTCTTTTAGCACTAACCATCTCTTTCTGACAATTTAAGTCTTTGACATTACAAGACATTATTTTCAAAGTCATTGCAGAAGAAAATAATACAGTGCCATTGTAAACCAAATGAATCATGAGAAACATTCTGGCGTTTAAGACTGAAAGTAACAAAAATGAAAATACCAAACAAGTAGAACATGAAAACAAAAAAAAAAAACATCAGTAAAACTATGGTGTAGGGCCAGTAAGAGTAAATCAGGTTTGTATTACCTGAGATGAAAAAACATCTCAGGACACCATGGGCCAGCTGATTGGGTGAATAAGGGGGCATGGAGACAACTACACCTAGACGGGGGCGGTTGTCTATTTTCTGTAGTGGCTACTAATATAAGAGTACAAGAAAAAATATACCACATTGGTTCCCATGGGGAGACATAGGTATCCATGAAGGGATAAGGGAATATAAGCAGAATATCCACTTCTCACACAGGGGAGATCAAGGAGCACTGTTTTCACCAAGACAGTTTAAGTCACTGAGTGAGATGGAGAGGATCATTGAGCAGCCAGATATTGCTGTTTCTTCTTGGATTTAGCTGGAGTCCAGATGTTGCTAGGAGTTGTAGTTGGGCAAGGTCAAGGCAGGGGTATGGTGAGAGAATAGAGATGGTAGTCCCGCATTTTTAAGGAAAGCTTAATTTTATTGTAGCTCTCTGATACTATGTTGGGAGCCATCTTTGGTAATAAGAAGCCTGGAAGGGAAGCCCCAACGATACTGCCCAGAATGTTTTTGGAGATCAGAGGTAATTGGTCTTAGAATGCAACACTTGGCGAGGGTGAAAGGAGAAAGATCACAATTTATTTACCCTTATAGCCAACTGTAGATTTATATTCTTGTAACGTTTTATTGCTGTCATAGTACTGGAAACATACAATAATGTCCTGAGGGTGTGCGCTAGCAGGAGGATTGGGGCCCAGAGATCAGTGGGGGAAGTTCATAATTTTCAGAATATATTCTTTAATATTTTCAAAAGTTTGATAACTGTCCGAAGCTGAAATAGTGCAGTATATATTACATTTTCCAATAAATAATTAACTTTGCAAAGAGACATGGAGCTTTGACATAGATTGCTGCATTGCTATCATATTTGCTTGATGACTTTTAAGAGTGGTAAGAATACTTTTTTTAAAGAGGATGGGGAGAGAAAAGTGACAATGAATTAATGCCTAACTGAAATCAAAGGCACTGGATAGAATGATGTTTATTAACCACTTCCAGCCCAAGGACGTCATATGACGTCCTTGAATTTCAGTGGGAATATCTAAATGATCCCTGCAGCTACAGGCATCATTCAGATATCCTCTTTTTCAGCTGGCCATTCTGTGCACCGTAAGAATAATCCTGGTGGCAGTTCAGGAGCTAGATCATTCCTACAGGCGACGGGAGGGGACAGCTTCTCCGGGCTCTACCAGGCCATCGGGGACCCGAAGAAAGAAGCGCCCGCCGCTGGATGACGATCATAGAGATTATCATCTCTATGATCGTCGGAGGCCCGGGCGCAACGTTGTAGAGAAAGTCGCGATCACGGCTGGAAAGCATGGGATCGTAAATTTTCTTTTTTGATCTCATGCTCTCCAGCCTGGAGAAGAGATGTGGGGTCTTATTGACCCCGAATCTCTCCATAAAGAGGACCTGTCACACACCATTCCTATTACAAGGGATGTTTACATTCAAGTGAGGTATCGCCACGTGCGTTAGAGTGAGAGCAATAATTCTAGCAGTAGACCCCCTCTGTAATTCTAAAATGAGAACCTGTAAAAAAAAAATTTAAAGCGTTGCCTATGGAGATTTTTAATTACCAAAGTTTGGCGCCATTCCATGAATGGGTGCAATTCTATAGTAATATCTATTACTCAGCGTAACTTCATCTTTCACATTATACAAAAAAATTGGCTAACTTTACTGTTTTGCTATTTTTTAATTTCTGAAAAAAAAATTTTGCAAAGACAACACGTTTGAAAATTGTTGCGCAATAAACGTGTGACATAAAAAGTTGCAAAAATGGCCATTTTATTCCCTAGGGTGTCTGCTAAAAAAAACATATATAATGTTTGGGGGTTCTGAATAATTTTCTAGCAAAAAAATATGATTTTTACATGTAGGAGAGGAGTGCCAGAATAGTGGTGGTCAATTTGATTTAATGAATTTTATTAAGGGCAAATCCAGTTGTGCTTGACCCCCTCTCCCTTTCCTCTGCAGCATATTGTTCTTTAAATTTTTGTGTACATCAAGACTGACTCAGTTCTTTGTTTTTTGGCATTATCAATTAGACATGGACAGTCTTGTGACATGGTGATAGTAGGA